>BTPG01000002.1:175462623-175787623 GCA_036245525.1 Semisulcospira habei
TGATATGGGGAGAGAAATTCAGATTCTTGATACCCCAATCGATATCCAGGTGTAGATTTTTCCCGTTCCCGAAGCCTTTATCATGTCTGGCAGACGCGAAAGAATGGATAAAAGCTTGCGGTCAGCCACATGATCAACTGAATCCTAAGAGTATCACAAGACATCACTACGTATGTTCGAAAGTAAAATTTCTACTTTTCCATGTTACACCATAGTATTCACAGAATGACTCGATCGCTTGTACTTAGATTTGGTCTGCTAAATTGGATCGTAGATCTGTCAGCTGTGTGTGAAGCATCACACCTCTGGAAGAGTTCATCGTCATGTGGGGTGTAACCTCCACCGGATTGTCCCCGATGAAAGAGAGCCTCCGTAGCCCGTCGGAGTGTGCCCTGGTGCGGAACTCCACCAATAAGTCGCCAGACCTTGAGGCTCTGAGCATCAGGCCTGCCGACACGGCTCCTGGGGGTCTCCCCCACCAGGAAGGGATGCAACCTGTCGTGTTCAAGGGCAGTGTTTAGGTGTCGTTTTTTTTACCAGTCTTAATTTTTTTGTTTTGTGCCATAACTAATATCATGAAGGAATTCATCCCCCGGGGGGTCCCCGCCCGCCATCGAGGTCAACAAGGGAACGTGCATCTGTCGAAAGGTCTCAAACCGACGCACGATGGAGAATGCCCGAAAGCTATACTCAAGGGGTTATCCCCGATTGTACCATCTAAGCCACTGCCTTCTACCATGCTGTTGAAATAAGGGGAATACTGGCGAAAAGAACCTAATCAGCAACAGAGGCTACAGCGTGGTGCTCCGTATATCAACCCGCATATCAACAGTGGAATAGGGATGGACGTGACAAGAGCGGATTGATTGGCCGGTACTCATAGCCTCCCGTTTAAGTAGAAGTTAAGACCAAAGTGGGGTGTTGGCACCAGTGAGCCGCAACCCAAAGGGAACTTCAACCACCAGTATCCTCTTCTCCCCCGACACGGGTCTCCAAGCACGGCAACACTTGGGATCCAAAGGACCAACAACTAATGAGTATTTTTAAGGACCAATCCAACGTGGTAAGACTCGGTTAGCACAGCTCCTTAAAAAAAAACCAAACCCTTGAAAAAGACTGAACAACATATCTGCTGACATCAATTCCTAATCCTGGACAAATATGGCACCCCTTCGCTAGTCCACTCAGTTAGTGGAGGCCGGTACTGTACTGGGCGCTAAGTTTAGGGTCGCATAACTAAATAATATTTACACTGACAATATCCCTACTTGTTGCACTGATTAAACCCAATGCCTAGTTTATACTGATTATTTACAAAAATTACAGCTCCAATAATAGTATAGTTTAGAAGATGTGCCATCCTTTTTTTTTTAAATCAACGTCGAATAGCGCGCTTTACTATGCTAGCAGTCTAAACTCGCGCTCTTTGCCGTGAAGCACGCGTAGCACGCTTGCCGGAACCTGACTAAAGGGGCGGAGCCAAATAACAAGTGAATTGATATATTCTCCAGATAATCTAACTATATTTACAACCACTCCAAGTACCTTAAACATCTCTCAAAATACAAGCGAACATGACCGTCAGGCATCTACCATAATACAAAATTAACAGGACACCCTAAGCGCATGAACCGACATCGTCTCCTAATAATTACCATTGGCACTGGCATGAAAAGAAAACAAAAACAGAAAATGAATCATGTCCTACCTTCAGCCCTAGGCAATATTGCCCGACATAGAAAATCCACTCAAACATCACCACAAGCGATGTACAGGACAGTCACTGCATTAGCACCGACACGAATAACTTATCTTTGTTCACAGAAACGACACAACAGCAACGTGATGGGTCCAACTGCATACACCGAAGGACAAGTACGACACTGAAGCATCTTAACACAGAATCCTCTCAGTTCACAATAACCCCACACATGCTGAAACATCCTCAAACATAATCTTTCTGCGCGACGGCCACATAGCTACCCGACAAAAGGCAAAGTCAATCAGTCTCTGGTTAACGATCTAGTGAAACCCCATCCCGCTGCAGACACGGAAGAGTGCAACGTAAATGCTACACATCTACACAGCTACCCGACAAAGCAAGCGAAGTCAATGCTTCATATTCGACTGTTGGGTGCTGAACAAATGGCTCACTAGATGACACCAAAACCAGGCCAATTCAAAGGGGTGTCAGCCCAAATTAACCTGCACACCTCTTTCCTACAAATATAGGCTTACACCACATATCTAGCATTCTCGTACGACACAACATAATCCAAAGAAACATTTTACGACATCTAAATAATTACAACGAATCTATATATGCAGTTTCCTCCTTAGGTTATGTTTTTCATAATTATGATGTTTTTTTCGACTATTCCCTCTGGTACCTGGTCTTTCCCGTAGCCGACGCGCTAGCCCATGCATAACCAGGGGCCGCAACACAGCCCTGTCGTAGCTAGTCAGCTTTGTTTCAACGTTGTGTTTGTTAGTGCGTGTTTTGTTTCAAATATCTCTGTAACAGCTTAACCGTTTGTAAAGCTGTTCATCGGTTTCTGCGCAAGTTTTACTGCTTAATCGTATCTTTCATGTTGATTGATCGTTTGATGAGCGTAGCTAGATTAGCCATTTTCATAGTTTTACAAATTTCAGTGAGCTGGCGTAGCTCACTTTAAAATCAAATTATGTTCCCTAAACCTCTCTCTAAAATATAGTTTACATCAGCAGTTCGCTATCTAATTTTTATGTCGTAGTTTGGTGTCTCTACGTTCCGTATTTCATAAGTTATCGCTCTTTTTTTTTTTTTTTTTTTGAGTACATAAGCAGCACAGATTTACGCTTTTCCCGGTCCATTAGTGGTTATTTTTGGGTGTGAGCTGTGAGATGTTCTTTGCGGCACGCGCGGTAGGTATTAAACCCCCGGGAGGCCCAGCACGCGTTGTCTTTGTCCAATTAGTCGCCTTACTGACCACGCGTAACCACTGCGAGCCATCTATCGTATTTTTACCCTGCAGTTGTTTATTTGGATATCCGTACTGTTCTTCTTTGAAACATCAATAGCAAGTCAGGTCAATGCAACTTCTGTCTCTTGCTTCATCATTTAACCCCCAACCTCATATACCAACCAACATCAGGGGTTTCATCAGGGGTTTCACAAGTTCACACTAGACTACATTGCCATAACATAACAAGAAAGGCAAAGCCTTTATGGCTCACTTGTATGACCAATTTACATATGTGTGACCTTTGTGACAATAAGTAAAGGGCTTCTACACCAGGAAAATCAGCGTTTTCTCAAAATGTAATCATTTTTCACACATCTGTCAATCCCCCCCCCCCCCCACCCCCTGACCCTTAAACGTTTGGAATGAGTTGACTAAATTAGTACGCGTACGAAGGTCTTATCAGCTACCTTTGTGCGAAATTTGATTGAAAAATGTGCAAAAATGTTGATAATACCTACAATTACATCAAAACTGGCATTTTACACACATTTGCCGGCATCTTGTGACCTTTGACCTTTCCGAGGGGTCGTCCAAATTAGTAGGCATAGATAGATTTTACCATCAGGTATCTCTGTACCAAATTTGGGTTTTAAGTTGTGAATAGTACTTCGACAAAAAAATCTTTCGTCAAAATATGGCTATTTTTGACCTATTTCCTGAGCTCTTGTGACCGTTGACCTTTCCGAGGGATCAACCAAATTAGTATGCATAGAATGGTCTTCCCATCAGGTATCTCTGTAGCAGGTTTGGGTTTGAAGTTGTGAATAGTATTTGAGAAAAAAACAAATTATTTTGTCAAAATATGGCTATTTCATTTTTACCTATTTCCTGAGCTCCTTTGACCTTTCCGATGGATCAACCAAATTAGTATGCATTGAAAGGTTTTCCAATCAGGTATCTCTGTAGCAAGCTTGGCTTTGAAGTTGTGAATAGCATTTGAGAAAAACATATTTTGTAAAAATATGGATATATTTTTACCTATTTCCTGAGCTCTTGTGACCCTTGACCTTTTCGAGGGGTCATACAAATTAGTATGCACAGATAGTTCTTACCATCAGGTATCTCTGTAGCAAGTTTGGGTTTGAAGTTGTGAATTGCATTTGAGAAAAAAACAAACATCTTTTGTCAAATTATAGCCATTTTTTATCTGTTTCCTGAGCTCTTGTGACCCTTGACTTTCCGAGGGATCAACCAAATTAGTATGCATAGAAAGATCTTCCCATCAGGTATCTCTATATCAAGCTTGGGTTTGAAGTTGTGAATAGTATTTGAGAAAAAAAACATTTTGTCAAAATATGGAGATTTTTTAAACCTATTTCCTGAGCTCTTGTGACCCTTGACCTTTCCGAGGGGACATCCAAATTAGTATGCATAGATAGGTCTTACCATCAGGTATCTCTGTAGCAAGTTTGGTTTTGAAGTTGTGAATTGTATTTGAGAAAAAAACATCTTTTGTCCAAATATAGCCATTTTTTACGTTTCCTGAGCTCTTGTGACCCTTGACCTTTCCTAGGGATCAACCAAATTAGTATGCATAGAAATGTCTTACCATTAGGTATCTTTGTACCAAGTTTGGGTTTGAAGTTGTGAATAGTGTTTGAGAAAAAATAAATTATATAAAAATATAGCTATTTTTGGCCTATTTCCTGATCCCCTCTGACCTTGACCTTTGCGAGATGTCACTCAAATTGATATGTTTAGGAAGGTCTTGCCACAAAGTATCCTTGGGCCAAGTCTGAAGACTGTGGTTTGAATGGTCTCCGAGAAAATGCCAATGTTAAAGTTTACCACAGACGACGGCGGACTGGCAACAGACGGACGACAAATGGCCCGGAACATAGATTCTCTTTTGCTTCACACGTGAGCTAAAAACACCCCGAGGAAAATCTCACAATGACATATTGTAAATGCAATCTTGCAGGCCTTCTGATGTCGAATCGGAAAAATAAAAATGTGTTCCCGAAAGCAGAGCGGTACCACACAGATCACGCGAAACTACAAACTCCTCGTAAACATGTCACCCAAAGGTACGGGCAGCACATGGAAAGTTTATAGGCATGGCTATGCCCTTGGCCAAATATTGAAAATGCTGACTGAAAAGTCGCCGATAGAAGTGACCCAACTTAGAAACACTATGTGAACATTATCATGAACATTTGGACGGAGTGTGCAATCCCTTTAGCCGCTTTCCAGCACTGGGTAAGCATTAAAAGTAGCCAAGTATGCGGAAGGTTATGTGAGCAGTGCAATCTGACATCCATGTTACAAGGGAAGCACGCTGGCGACGGACTTCGGTGCCCATACTAGGCTAAGAGCTACATGAAAACTGCGAACTCACTGGCAAATTCATGCCAAAATATTTGTAATATGTTTGACTTCATTTTGCTCAACATAAAGACATCTTTAACACCTTAACTGCTGAGGAAAGCAAGTGCTACCCAGCAGCAAGAGACATTAATCCTCAGCCCCCCCAATCGCGGGGGCTCATGAGGATTTAAGTCTCATGTTAGTCCCATGCTCCTTATGCCTATGTTGGCACCATTTTATTGAGAGATATAAAGATGGAGAATACAACAGATTTTTTGACGACGTCAATTTTTCATTGTTTTTGATCACAAATCGCTCATCTAATGACACACCCCGTTTTTTTAGGTTTCTCCTTATTTTTTTCAGTAAAATAAAGGTTTCCAAAATCAATGACATTTAAAATTAATATTTTTTATTATAAAATGAATCAAGACGAATTACTTCTTCTAAATGATATCAACGCTGTAGAAAACAAAGATTTAGACTCTAAGAAACAGCGTCTTTTGTCTGTGATTGTCTCAGGCAAGTCAAAGGCTTATCTCGGAAAACAATACATGACAGAGGATATTGAATCTCTCACCGCTGACGAACTATTAAAACTTCATTCAAAATATGAAAACCACATTGCCTCACTAATGACTCGTGATTTGAGTCGATCTCTTGTATGCCTATACACAAAAGCAGTGAGTCACTTTCTACCTGTGGATAGTGACAGTTTATCACATGACCTTGAAAGTAATCCTATTGTTTCAAGTTCAATTGGCAAATTAGCATGTGTCATGTTTTACAAGTTCGGAAATTACCTTGCTCCTGTCGTAACATTACTAGTTACTGGGAGCCATATTGATTTCTCAAAAATAAATTTTACTGCAGAAGAAAATGGACGAAACCCAGATGACTCCACAACCGAACCCCGACCCTGTTTTGACACAGGTTCAAACTGTGACTAAGGTTAAAAGTCCAGGGAGGGTTGAGGCTGGAAAGAGAGTAGCTGCATTGAACAAACAAAGAAAGTTAGAACTACTGCAAAAGGTACATGTAACTGACCCACAGTCAATAACATCATTGGTGACACTACCGTCACTACCGTCAGGACCATCACACCCTCATCAAAGTGAGAGACAAACAACTAAGTCTGACCCTGACCCTGACCCCGAACCTCAATCAACAAAATATATAATTGCCGGATTTGTTGTCGGATTTGGTTACGTAGGTTATCAATTATACAAAAAATACAAACCACAGACTCGTACAGTGACCCAAAAATCAGACACTCCAAAAACAAAACCAGAAGTCACCACATTACCAGTAACATCCAAAGCCGTTGACCCATTTTATATGCAGTAAATAAAAATATTATTTTAATTTTTCTTGCCTTAGAAAATGAATGACTCAAAAAATTTAATGAACCTTGTGTATCACTCTGCCGTAATCAGTGGATTAGCAGTAGCTTATTCTATGCTGGGGAAAAGTCTACTCAAAATGAAATCAGCAGACTTGAGTAGACTTGATTTCGAAGACAGTGCTAAGCTAATTGTAGTTGTCACAGCGTCTATTGCGACAAAAGATTTTCTTGTTAAGCAAGGAATTATTCCAGAAAATGTTTCTATGTAAATAAAATAAATATGGCGACGATAGCTATTATGATTGGGGGAGCGATGGTTAACGCATTGGCATTTAGTGGCTCTAATTATCTCTTTTCAAAAATGGGTAGAGAAGAATCAGCAGAGGAAATGAAACGTCACAATGAGGCAACAGAAAAACTTGCTCAAGCCCAGCAGGAATATGAAAAGAATAGAATTGAAAAACTTGATTCATCAATGAAAAACTCAGGCTTGAAGGCCACGCACAACATACATTTTCAAATACAGACGAAGCAATCAGGGAATACTATCTTGTCACAGGTGAAGACATGTCTATCCCGAAACCGAAACTAAGTGACTATTACAAACCGAGTACAGAACAAAGAAACGGAGAGATAATCTTTGTTCTAGTGGGAATGACATTTGTTTATTTTACTGGAGTTTTTATTGCTAGAAAAAATGGCAGCCGAAAATAAACTATCAAAAATATATTACTCACCATCAGGCTATTGGAAAGGAGCAACCGCTATTGAAAAATTACATGCCGCTGTGGGCGGAGATATAACACTCAATCAGGTCAAGCAATGGTTACAGAGACAGGCAATTTGGCAGATATATTTACCTGCTCCAAGAAAAATAACAAGACCCCATTTTGAAAACACATCACCAAATGACACGCACCAAATGGACCTCCTGTTTTTACCACACGATACAATAAGAAAGAAACGATACAAGTATGCATTAACTGTTGTAGACATTGCTTCAAGGTATAAAGACGCTGAACCCATATCTGACAAAACAGCCAGTACAGTTGCTACAGCATTATCAAAGATATATAGTCGAGGCCCTTTAAGATACCCCAGACTAGTGCAGGTTGATGATGGATCAGAATTCAAAGGTGCTGTTAATCAGTTATTTGCTAAGCATGGTGTACTGGTCAGACGAGGCATTCCAGGTGTGCACAGATCGCAGGCAATTGTTGAAAACTTTAACAAACAGTTATCAGAAAGACTTTTCAGTTACCAGTATTCTAAGGAACTCATGCATGACACACGTAACACTGAATGGGTACAAAGGTTACCACATGTGATAAAAGCAATGAACAATGAAGGACACCCAAAACCTGCTGATGCTATTAAATTGAAATCAATTACAGACCCAAAAACAGGACCAACCCCGGCACCAGACACAAGTTTATTTACTAAACAGGTGAGATATTTATATCAGCCAGGGGAGGCTGAGAACGACGACAGACGCAGGGCAACAGACCCCATCTGGTCAACGTCTGTACACAATATAAAAAAAATAATTCCCGGTCCAGACGCAACAATATATTACCTGTACGACCCTGCACCCCAGAGGGCATTTGTCAGAGAAGAATTACAGATTATTCCCCCAGACACCGTTACTCATTTCAGTAACTAAGTCGTCAATTAATTCATCAACCAGTTCATCACAAATATCTTCAGATAACTTGAGCCTGTAATGACCTGGTGCATAAGCTTTTTCCTTACTGTGAAAAACACGTTTCGTGTCCCCAACTGCAAGTGATTTCTTATGTGTTTGAATTATTTCAAGATTATGTTTGTTTGATCTCAGTGACTTGTTTGGATAGTCAGGCATCAATGCACCATCTAACACTTGCTTGTAATGTTCATGACGAATGTCTTTATTTTTTATTGCTGTTTTTTTAATTCCTTTGGCTTTTGACTGACTACCTTTCTGGTGCAGTATAGAATACATTTTTGATCTCAGTCCAACATACTCAACTATTGGCACACCATTTAGTTCATCCTTAAACTTACCAGGCACTTTCTTGTTTTGTGTGCTAAACAGTGGATGATCTTTAGGGTAGTCAGACGTGTCATACATGTGTAGTTCTGTTTTCATGTCTTCATAAAAGTCTTCAGTACACACATCAATGATCATAGAGTCAGTGTCAGTGTATAACAATCGACAGTCAGGATACTTTAATTTGAAGTAATCATAATAAAATTCAAGCATCACCAGTTTTGACAATTCCAGAATTGCCATACCAATAAATACTGGCTTGTCCAGTTTAACAATCTTTTTTTTGAGTGACACTGCATACAATGATGAATGAAACTCTTTGTACCCTGTGTACTGAGGCTTACCTGTAAGTTTAATTGCACCCGATTCAGTTGTAACAAGTCTCACATCTTTTCTGTGATGAGGATTTTCCATCGTCTTGCCAAAACAGGCATTGTTCATAAGCTTAAAGAAGTCTTTGTCAAATGCAGTGTTGCCGTCTCTGGCACGAAGGGTTGTGTTCTTCATTATGTAATCTTTCATGAAAGCACTCTGATCAAATTGAATTCCTCTGTGAACTTTCTTTAGTACTAACCCGTGTCTGATGTAAAACTGCAACAAGCGGTAGTGACAAACGTAATTGAATTTGTCATTTAGATTTGGTACAAGTTTAGTGTCTTCTTTTTTCCCCGTCATACTCATTTTCTCAACAGCCAACGGATAATCATTATGGTAATCGTGTAGATGATGCGGGTACTCCAGGTCTACTTCAAAGATCCAACCCTTCGCGTCGTTTCGGTCATGATTCATAATATTGTTTGTTATGTCTGTTATGTCATACTGTGACAAATCATACAGACAAAAGTTTTTCAAGGGCAATAATTCACACATCGCGAACCCATACAAATTGTTAGCGTCAAGGTACGTAATGAATGACCTTGACCCAGGGTTTGAGGGGTCAAGGTCCGGACTGTCCAAATATTTGTTGTTGGCTCTGGCGTAATTGTTCGATGCAATACTAATCCCTCCCCTCAATCCACGTTCCACCATTTCACCCATCGTACGATCAGACAACAGGTCTATAAATATCTTACTGGATTTCAAAAATGCATCCCATGTCATGCCAGGACTAGTTATGTAGCAGGCTGGGTCAAGTCTGTAGTGTAACAACCCCCTTTCACGGTAACTTTCCAATACATCTGCTAGCAAGCAAACGTCAGCTTTCAAGTACTGGTCATGGTAGTCACCAATCGTCTGACACCCCAACTTCCCCCACGCATCAAGTGCGTGCTGGTATTCAGAGTCAGAAATACCTTTTCCAGTTAGTGTAGAATAAAATTTCTCTTTTGGTGGCAGTCTTGTTTCTTCAAACACAACCCAGTGATCAATGTACTCATACGGATACACACCTTTCTTAATCAAGTCTGGCTCAAAATATTTACTCGTTATTGGATACTCAGTCAGTCCTTCTGCCAGACTAGCCAATCCTAAAGACAAATGTTGCATGGAGTCATAAAATGCTAATTTATCTAACCTAAAAGTTAAGTATTTCTCAGTTGTCTGGGCAATACAACTTATGTTTTTGTACGACTCATCCACAGCCTGCATGATGATGTGTGAATCATATCCTTTGAGATTGTGAAAAAAGATTGGTAACTTGTATGTCTTAGGATCTATTTTTAATTTCAAGTTACAATCACCATGTGCAGCACCTCTGTAATGCCCAGTTATGTGATCGTGGTCACGAACTTTATCACCCCCTAAAGGTTGTTCACAAATCCAACACATCTCAGCTGTATCAAATTTCAGTTTGTCTTCTTCTGTCATCACTAAAGGCATCTGACATGTTGTGAGATACTGTACTACCTGACTATACAGATGTCTCATTTCTGTTAAAAACAAACATGCTGCATTTTCTCCCCTGTAGATAACAGGCTCTGAATGCTGTCCGTCTGACCTAACAAGAATGTATCCAAAAGAACACACCACTTGGTCACTCAGTTTTATAGTCTTTGGTAATGACTCTGGAACAGGACCCTCATATGGTACAACCAATGATTCAAAATCTGCATACACTACAAATGGCAACTTTTGCTGATTCCCATAGTTCTTAAAATAAACCTTGCTGCCAGGATCTGGATACTTAAGTACAGTTTGTATGTCATCAGCTGATCTGCAGTGTAAAACATGTTTGTGCGCTACGTTTATGGAGGAGAATCTTTGTAAACATCTCTTACACACTTCCTGTTTACCATTATGTTTTGATACATGATTATGAATTAGTCGTGACATACTCCTGATAATTGTGTAGTGGAAGTTATCACCAGAGCTTATTAATAACATATCAACATGTCTATCTTCTGACTGACCGTAGGTTGGGGCAATTGGTGATACTCTTATTGGTTGTAACTTGTTCTCAGATTCATTATCCCACACAAACACATTCACGGATATACCAGGATTTAGTTTTTCAAACAAATCTATGTCCTCTATTTTGACAGGGGACTCAATGCCACTAAAAACGAGTTCGTTTACAAATTTGGTGTAGTTAGATGCACGTTCAGGCTTTGATTTTACAAAGTGTAGTTTAGCAAGCACACACCACATGAAACAATAGTTGTCATTGTTCTGTATATTAACAACAGCCTTTTTGTTTGCAACCTCTGTTGGCAGTGGTATCCATGCTTTACCTAATATAGGATGATACCTAGACTGCTTTAATTGCAGTTCATGTACATGTCCTTCGTGCCAGCCAGACCCCTTCATTTTTGCACTGTCAATTGCCTGTAGAAAGTCTGGTAATAGTCTGTCTCTAAACACGTTTTCTAATTCTCTTCTTGTGTTAACTGTGTGTTGTCTTGTTGATATATACGATACAATCACCTCACCGTATACTCTAGTGAATTCTATTTTCGCAACAACCTGAATTTTCACACTGCCTGTAAGAAGATTTTGTTGTATGACAGAAAAAGAGTTTTCTATTGATTCATAGACATTATTAGTATTGGATATAGGCAAGTCTGTTGTGTGAAACACGTTTCTTAAACCAGATGAGCCAGGGTTTGATGGGCCAGGGCTTTGAGCATTGTCCGTCATTTTTATTTGTCCGACAAAATAATAAATAAAAAATATTACCGCTTGCTCACCCTGTGTAATGCCACTTTATTAACTGTAACACTGTCAATATAAACATTTAGTTTGCGTAGTTGTTTAAATATGCTATAACAAACTTCCCCTAACCAGCCATAGTTGGTATCATCAACTTTAAAAGTAGGTGTCTTTAAATCAACTGTCATGTGCTCCACATTTGGATGCTCATCGACATAATCCAAAGTCACACTATATGTAACATATATTTCTGATGGTGCTGAAAGGCTTATGTAAGTCTGTTTGGGTGTTATTAAGTCAGTAAAGTGCATAACATCTTTGAAAAGGTGTGTGAGATCAAGCACCTGTATGATTTGTCCGTCTGTCATTTTTATTGGACAAACAAATGTATAAATTAATTTACATCAATTTACTAACCCATACCCTGTGGGCTGATCTGTCTTTAAAATGAGCTTTAGATGCTTAGTTGATTTCAGTTTATTTTTTACATCATCACGTTCATGCTTATTTGGGATGACATCATTCTCTCTGAGACAGTCTTCAAAGCTGTCACGATCCTTACAGTAAAACAAACAGATAAACTTTAACTGTTCTCGAAAATCTTTCAGTACAGCATTATATTTCTGAGTAAGAATCCATACACTTACATTTGCATGTCTGCCACTGAAGGCAAGTTCTGCTAGAGTGTT
Source organism: Semisulcospira habei (assembly GCA_036245525.1). NCBI lineage: Eukaryota > Metazoa > Mollusca > Gastropoda > Semisulcospiridae > Semisulcospira > Semisulcospira habei. The sequence continues at coordinate 175,475,086 of BTPG01000002.1, forward strand.
TCTCTTTTTGACAATGTCTTTTTCTGCAGAACAGTCATCAACTATGAACAACGTTGGCTGTCCTTCAAATTGCTTGTAAAAATATTGTAGGTAGTCATTCAGTTTTTTCTCAGGGTCGACTAAGTATATGTTGCTGTCAGTCCAAATGAATAAACGGTTGTGATAAGCTTTGTTGTTTTTTATTGTAGGACAAAATATGACAATGTTTTCAAAGTGGTGTATGTATCTTGTTTGTAATAGGTTAAGTACAAATTCAGTTTTCCCACACCCTGTGGCACCAACAAATAAGCCACAGTGTGGATCAAGGGTCATTAAGCTACGGTTCATTTTAATACACAATATAATTTTAATATATGTGTCCACTCAGTCTGCTTTCTGCAATATTGAGTTGTGCATCATAAATTAGATACAAATATATGTTAATGGCTGCAGCAGTTTCAACCTTCTTTTGTATCTGAATTGTTATTCCGTCACTACCGTTCTCGACAGTTCGTCCTGACCCATGAAGGTAGTCGTCATCTGTACTACGAAGATCTAGCCACAGTGCATATTTGTTTGTAAGGTATTGACCAATCCTAACATCATACAGATGTAGATCTTTGCACGCAATGTTTGCAGGTTTATCTCTAATCCTTCCACCCGCAAAATACTTTGTGGTTTCGTCATAGTGTTGATAAGGTAACATTCCTGAAGCATACACTTGATTAGGGCGGCCTTCGATTGTGCAGGACAAATGTGTAATCTTAGGATTGTAGAATTTTTCTGAATCTCTTTTGTATGGACTCACTGGTTCAACAAACAACATAAGAATACCTTTCAGTGACCTGGCAGGCGTGTTCAAGTTTATGTTCCACATTGGGTCACTTTTGTCTTTGGGTATTAAACTATGCCTAATCACACGGTCATAATAAATTGGAAGTCTTGACTGATACTGATTTTGAATGAGTCTGGCTAGTTCAGTGTGTGTGACAATTTCATATTCCAAGGAAATGTTAGAGATCTTGTATGTTGCATCTGTGGCAGATGATTTTATAACTTTGGAGTAGTCATTGAAAGTTAGTTCAAAACTTAGACGGTCATTCAGTGCTCCTTGATAATAAGGCAAATGAGCTGTGAGGATTTCAAACTCAAGTGGAATGTAAAATCTGGTTCCATATGTTTCTGCTATAATAACGTCATTGGCTGCTGACGTTGATTTATCTCCGGCATTGATTCGAAGTTTACCAACATTATCTGGCTGTATGCCTTGGTAAATACGGTCTTCTCGTTCTTCTCTTGTGAGCCAAAGATCTTTGTAACAGTAGAACACATCTGAGTCGTCAAGACTAAACACTTCCTGTCCTTCAAGTTTTACTTTAATAGTTCTAACAATTGCTCTGCCAAGATTGTCAACCAGTGTTCTGTTTACATCTGCGTCTGATGATAGTTCGATATTAAATGCTAGGCGTGCAGTGCCAGGAACGATAACGTCACTGGGACCTAGGTTTGGAAACTTAACTGTAAGTGTTTGGTTCTGGTCTATGGTACTTGGATTGTTCGTGATGACGATTGATTGTCTTATGCCCTTAACACCCAGAGGCTCACGTAGTTTTCTGTATGGGTCTAACTTTGATCCGTAAGACTGTGTCATTTTTATTATGCACAATAAAAAATAATAAATTAATAAAACAATGGCAGCGGGAGGATTTAATAATGAAGATTTTGAAATGGATGACATGTATGATTTTGGTAATACAACAGATATGACAGATATGGCAGATATGACTGGTACAAGAAATATTTACAGTTTACGTCACGAACTTTTAGAAACCAAAGTGAACTCATTTTATGATCATGTTGGTGGCCGCCCAGACAACGTAGACCCTAATCAGTTTGAACTTGATGGCAAGGGTCATTTATATTTAAATACTGTTGACAAAGGAAAAGTACTATTGACTAACAAAAAAGACCCTAGTAGGTTTAGGGCTTTAAGTACAATAAAAAATGAAGGTGGTGTTGGTGCCTTGCGTCAACTTGGTATTGGTGGGTCTCCTGTCACGCCAAGACTGGCTAGTGTGCTTCACAACACGCAAACAAAGTTGCCAACAGGGCAAGAGATTGAAATGGCACCTGTAACAAGCCTACCAGAAATAGCAAACACAGTGATACAAGAAACTTCATTTACTGAAGGACAATTAAATGATGCTATGTAAACAATAGATGATCCACCTTTGTCAATGAGAGAGATTATGGGTTTGGATAAATCATTGCAGACAATAAGAGGTGAGATGGTAAACAATGTTGCCAAACTAGGTGAGCTTGATAAACACATAGAACGTGAAAAAGAGAAACTGGCTACAGCAGACAATGGAAATCTTGACACAGAAATGAAAGAAAGAATTCAACACAGATTAAATGATTTGCAGATAGAAAGATCAGGTCGGTTAGAAACCATTAGTATTGGGAGACAAAAACTGAAATCACAGGTCAACAGAATTAGAGAAACTATTCAGAAAATACTTCACGAAGACACTACTCTGGCTGAGAGACTTAAAACACTTTTCAGAGAACAGGGTATCACAATTGCTAGTTTAATTACAGCTCTTGGATTTATTATCAGTACTGCTGTGTTGGCTGTCTCCGGTGCCGGGGTTGGTGGGGGTACAGCCCTGACACCGGCACCGCCACCCCCGGGCCCACCGGCTCCCACAGATCCAAAAGATTTACAGTCATGGGTAAAGAAACAGTTGTCTCACATATCAGACTTGCTTAAGAAATTGGCTCTGAAAGCAGTAGACGCATTGCCTGGCATAATTGGCACTGTTGTCAGTTGGCTGATTACTACTACAGCAAAGGCAGTAGGGTTTATGGCAGAGCATGTGTGGGTCTTTTTGGTTACAGTAGGAGGGTTGATGGTGGGTTATTTAATGAAACAGATAAAGAAGTAAAACCCCTAACCCTGTTAGACCTATTACCAATGCAGTTCTTTCTGACTCATGAGTGTCAGGGGTTGACTGTACTGGTTGTATGAGTGCCGGTGTTGGGGCCAGGGCCAGGGCCGGGGTTGGGGCCAGGGCCGGGGGTGTTACCGTCTGTAATGATTTTAATGACTGAACATGTGTGGTTGTGGCCCCTAAGTTTACAGATTGATTGAAACCTAGTTTTTGACCAACACCTGCAACAATGATTTCATTATTATAATTTGTTATTGTTCCCATTTGGAGTTGAAGGTCAGATGGTAACATGTATAACCCGATGCCAACTACAAAGTCAACTTTCGATCTAGCATATCTGAGTACGTCTTGATAGCGCTGTATGCTTGATGGGAGATCTACTGTTGAATTGATTGAATCTTCTAGATTTGCTAGAAACTGTTTTTGTGCTTCAAATTTGACACTTCCATTCAAAATGTTTGATTTTGTTAGTGATTGTGCACCTAGTATACACCAGACATATGTTCTGATAGACTCATTGACGCGCTCGACTCCTGCTTGAGTAAACCCGTCAGATTTATCTAAAATAAATGTGGTCCACGCATTAGACTGCTTTTGCTCTATTGATCCTATCCAGACTTCAGATTTTGATGAGAATGAAGTGTACCCAGGGTAATAATCTTGAGGGTATTGTCTGTGACTCATAGCGTAATACAATGTACCCATGCCATGGTGATCATCAAGTTTTTGTGTGAAGTCATACTTAGTGCCAGGGTTAATGTTAAATTCATTACAGATGCGTTCAAATGCTTTCATATCCATGGGGTTATTAAACCTGTTGAAACTGGATTCAGTTGGTAGTGGTGTATGAAGTTCTGACAGTATACGTCTAAGCTGGTAATAAACATGGAAATGATACACAGACCTAATTAGTTTGTTTGAGTGATTCAAATGGTCTGTGAATGAAACACCACAGCCTGTAGTTGAACATAGTATTGCAAAGTTGAGTTGGTTTTGAAACATCTGTAGTGGGCTTGAAGACCACTTTCTTGCAGTAGAGTCATCTGTTATTGGAGGGTTTAGGTAATGGTCAAACGGATTCGGTACTTTGACTTGAAATAGATCTTGTACGCTTGCGTCAGACACAGCTATGTCGAGTTGATTTAGTTGAATTATTTTCTGTTCATAAGTAGGTGCAACATTATATTTGGCATCCACATTAAATTGAAATGCGTTTGTAGTGGCAATGGTTGGTGATTTAAATTCCATCCTTTTTATATGAGATAATAAAAATGTTTATTACCTTAACAAATCTTGACACAAGCAAACCAGTGTGGTTAACTAATGGGATTGATAATCATGATGGTAGCAAGTCTGTAGCTATCCATGAAATGTTCTACACAGTAAAATGGTTTAATGTAGAAGATGATATATATAATAAAGTAATTTTTGGTGGTAAGACTGAAGCTTTACCACCCGGGTATTATGACTTTTGTACTATAGCTGAATGGTTTCAAAGTAATTTTAAAATTAAAGCAACTTTAAATCCAGCTAACCTACTTGTTACATTAGAATCTCCGACACAAGATTGGCTAAGGATCTCAGATAGATTTGCATATTTACTTGGATTTTATATTGATGAAGATTGGTGGAGATCAGATGATTTAGATGAAGCTATGTCTGGTATTATAACAATGAAGACCAAAAAACTAAAAATAACTGGAAAACGCCCTGTCAATTTGTCAGTACACAGAGTGCTAAATGTTTATTTGAAAGAACTAAACACATCTGAGAATGTTCACAATGGAAAGCCTTCAACTTTGTTGAGATGCTTACCAACTGGAACTGCTCCGTATTGTGAAAGTGTAGTTGTTAGATTTCCTAATTTGCAGTTTAAGAAATTAGGTTCTAGTTTCTTTGAGTCACTGAGTATATCTGTAACTAATCAGGATGACAAACCAGTTCTTATGCATGATTTTAGTGTTGTGTTGGAAATTAAATAATTTTATTTTTGTTTATAAAAATGAGTGGTGGTCCAAAGTCGAGAATCATACCAGTTGCATGTCCAGTAACAGAATTGAAAGATTTGGCAGACGTACAGGATTTTGAGAAGGAGGGGGATGTTGGAGAAATATATGGTTTTGAACTTGATTCAAATGGCATGTACAAGAGGAAAGTAATTGTCGACATGAAAGACGGTGAAAAACAGATTCCTAAACTTGGTCAGCTGCGTGATGTTACTGTACCTACTCCACCTGTAAATAATGTGCCCTACAACTTAATACATGTAGGTAGTAAGTGGGTGGTTTCACCTGTGCCTGTTCCACCACCCACAATTGACTGGGACATAAAGTTGGAATTTATTAGTCCTTATGTATACACTGATGATGAAGGCGCCTTAGTGTTTAGGAAGGTTGTTAATTCTGGGCCGCTTATTGTAAGCCTTGTTCCAAGTTTTGCCCCAGACAACAATAGCAGAGAAAAACTGAAAGTTGAAAATTATGAGAGACGGCGGTATCTTCTTACAACTAGAAAGGGTAGATCAGATACTTCTGTTGTGTTTATGCCAGCAAGCTTAGTCATGGCTAGAGAAGCGACAATAGTATTTGAAATTATCATGAAATCAGTAACTACTGCTAAAGAGGCTCAAATTGCACAGGGAATTAAACTTACATGGGACGAAACAGTAACAGAATCAACAAAGGTCTTTATTGCTATTACAAAAAATAATGATGTTATTAATGTTTCGAGCAGTGTTCCAGCTGTCAAGGTGGTGGTCGACAAAACAACTTTTGTTCGTCTAACTTACATAAACCTTGAACACATTGATCTTGTTGCATTTTATTATGCCAGCAAATTGTATACTTTTGAAGAGTTGCAAAATGTAATTGCTGATTAAATAAAAAAAAATATTTGTCAATAAAAAAAATGGTAAACTTTTATCCGCAACTACCAACGCTTGATCCGACTGAAACAAATGTGATGACTAAAACAACGCTTGCGCCTGATCCACATATGCCAATTGCTTCAGATAAAACATTACAGGCAGATGCATTCAGATTAAATAATATTACAGAAGCTTTGAAATATTTGGAAGGAGAAGAAGCGAAATATTCACGGTGCAAAAGACGGTATAAGTCAGTATTTAATTCTGTTCAAAACACTTCTATGGCTATTGGTGCAGTTTCAGCTTCATGTTCTGTAGGGGGTATCGTTCTGTTCGCCACAGGAATTGGAAGTTTGGCTGGAATAGCAGTTGAGGGTGTTAGCGTTGCTACATGCCTGGCTTGCTTTGGTTTGGAAGCCTTAAACAAAAGGTTTCACACAAAATTACAGAAACATGAAGCATTGAGTACTTTGGCTGGTGCAAAGCTGAGCAGTATGAAACTTATTATCAGTAAGGCATTGAACGATAATTTTATTGATGACGAGGAATTTAAGAGAGTTCAGGATGATTTAAATAATTACAAGAAACAGAAGTCTGAAATACAAAATAAGATGCGTAGTCAATCTCCCGTAAATGTTGAAGAACTGAAGGCTAGTTTTTTAGAGATGGGGAAACAGATCGGTGTTCAGGAAACCACAGAAAAACTACACAATCTTTTAAACAAATAAAAATCAGATTTGGTAATCGTTTATTAATGACATACACTTCACAGAAAAATGACATGCCACCTATCTATTTAACCCCATCAGCACCACCAGCACCACCTGACTATTACTAAAAAAAAGTTTTTTCATTGTCCTTGTATCTTGACAAATCTGTCCGAGTAAGTTGTGACTTAAGTCAAGAACTTACAATTTGTTATTTTTAAGTTCTTATAAGTTCTTGACTAAGTCACTTAATAACTAATTATAGGTTCTTAAAAGGTTACCTGTAAAGTTATTTGTCAGTTATAATTGACTTTGGAAAATTTGTTATCAAGTATTTGTAGGTAACTTAAATAATTTGTTATCAAGTGCATATAGCAATAGTGTTTTTTTTTTTTTTTTGTGTGTGTGGCTATTATTTAAATAACTATGTTTTGGGGGGTATTGGCACAGAGGCAATGAAAAAAAAATGTTCTTGGAATCTTATATTTTATCTCTAACACACATATAATATACACGCATACAAACAAACACACACGCACGCAAACACGGACGCACATACACATATAAACACATGCACACACGCACGCAAACACACATACATACATACACGCACACATGCACTCACACACTCACACTCACACGCACGCACGCACACACGAACACTCACACACACATACAGACACGCACACATACATACAGACACGCATACACACACACAAACACTCACACGCATACACATGCACTCACACACACACACACATGCACTCATACATACACACGCACGCATTTACACAGACGAACACATGCACACGCACTCACACACACACGCACACACACAAACACTCACACATACCTACAAACACACACACGCATAGACAAACAGACAAACAAACACAAAATCTTTATTCTGCATGAATATTGTAGACTCGTCCGCAAAACACCGCGGGCTGTATGACACGCGATACACAACCTGTGTACTCAAATCGACACTGTACACTTCGTCCCGTCACTAAGGCTCTACGTCATGTGTTTACGTTGGATACCTGTCCCCCAGTGGGGGACGAATCGCTAAGGGCATACGTCATGTGTTTACGTTGGATACCTGTCCCCCAGTGGGGGACGAATCGCTAAGGACATACGTCATGTGTTTACGTTGGATACCTGTCCCCCAGTGGGGGACGAATCGCTAAGGACATACGTCATGTGATTACGTTAGATACCACGATATGAAGGCTTGACTAGGGCGCTGAGTGATTTATAAATCAATTATTAAGATACAATGCAAAAAAACACATTTCTTTGACAGCGTGCTACAAGTGGGCTGACCAGGGTGCCGTTTTGTAAATCAATTATTCAGATACAAAGCCAAAATCATCTTTCTTTGCCAGTGTGCTACAGGTATACCCCACCGTCTGTCTTGTTACTAAAACCTATGTAAAATCCGTTTTCAATTCACTTGCAAAAAGCAAGCTACTTGCATGAGCGCGGCGAAAACACCTCACACTTGGTCCATAACATTTGGAATAATACAAACATAAAAAGCATGGTTACGGGCCGTTAAGGCCACGCCAGAGCCTTTGTGCAACGTGACAACACAAACAACAAATAAGATTATGGTCCTCCAGAGCCTTTTTGTTCAATTTCAGTTCTGAACAAGGTTACGGACCGTTTAAAACAAAAGGTTACGAGCATTTAAAGCCGCGCCTGAGCCTTTGTTTTAAACAGCAATATTATGGTTCTTTTGGTCGTGCCAAAAAAACTTTTGTTCAAATTTCAGTACTGAACAAGTTTATGAACCGTTCAAAACAGTAGGTTACGGGCCTTTTAAGCCACGCCAGAGCCTTTGCACAAACAAAACAAACAATAAACAAGGTTACAGACCAGCGTTAGGGGTTTTTCCAAAAATCGGCTATTTCCTGTATTTTCAGCATTTGTTCAATTTGCTTCCGCAAACTGTACACCTTTCGGAAAGACAGTGGGGTACCCTCGTAGCAACCTGGCTAGAACACACAGTTTCTTTTCGTATTTTCTGTATATATAAGTTATGGATTTCGGCACCCTAGATTAGCCACTCTCCATAGCAGATTAAACTTAGCGCAATCCAGACTAACCGCGAGGCCTATCTTGTTTCTAAATGTGACAAATCAGTTAAACAGGCAATGAACTATCGATCTTACCGTCGTATATATTCGCAAGATTTATCAATCACTGAATATCACCTCTGAGAATCAAGTCAGTCCTCAAATCACGTCTGTCTCTTACAATGCCGCTTAACGAAAGAACGCGACCGGCTTGGTGTTTAGAAAATAACACGTGACCGTTCCTACGCTTCGTCTAAGGGAAGTAACTATGTATGTCGTTTTTGCTTATAACCAAAAGTTACCTCCCTGTGTTGTCTGTGCTGTTTTTTGCTTGTGTGTGCGTGAAATTGACAAAGCAGGTGTATAAACAAAGGCTATTTAGTAGGCAGATTTGATTGCTCTTATTTGATTGAGAAAATAGATTTAGTTAGTGTGTTTACCACTAATTTTTTACTGGCATAAGTGCGCGCGTGTGTGACGGCGCCTCCGATCCTCTCAGTATCGGAAATACTCGTAATTGGCTAAGTAATCCGAATAAACTACGCGTTGCAAAATGAACACACTTACATAATCAATGGATTAATTAGCTCGGAGGTTAATTTTGCTTTAGTCATGAATGTCATTGATTTTGGAAACCTTTATTTTACTGAAAAAAATAAGGAGAAACCTAAAAAAACGGGGTGTGTCATTAGATGAGCGATTTGTGATCAAAAACAATGAAAAATTGACGTCGTCAAAAAATCTGTTGTATTCTCCATCTTTATATCTCTTTATTTTGCGCTCTTCATGTGAATGTCAGTCAGTGTGCAGCCACGTCAGACACAAAAGTCATGATCACAGGCAGGGAAGGGGTTAAAAGTGTAACTTCTTTGCATACGCACCACACCAGATGAAAGCATGTTGTTGAGGAACTCTAGAAAAGCCTCATCTTTCACTTCATTGTCAGTGAAGATAAAGGTGATTCCATGGCCGTCCCCTCCAGCTGTTCGATACAGGAACTTGAGGTCATCCAGCAGGTTGCTGACATTATAAGATCTGGCAAATGACAACGGCAAATCATTTACTAACCGTCTTGTGCAAAGCAGCCACTGGAACTATGAAATCCAAACCAAAAAGGTTTCTGCCAAGCATGTAAAAGGCACTGAATAACCCAACAAAAAAAGAAGCGTGCTTAGAAAAGATAGTTACCGTAATGACCCTAAATATCAACTGCCCTAAATATTAAACCACAAGTTACAATTTTTTAGAAAAAAAAAAACACACCAACAATGACAAAGCCCTTATGGCTAACGTGTATGACCAATCCAAAACTTTGATAAAAACACATTTTGTCCATTAGTTAGCATTTTTAACACATGTATCGACCTCTTGTGACCTTTGACCTTTCCGAGGGGTCATCCAAATTAGAAAGGTCTCACCATCAGGTATCTCTGTACCAAGTTTAGGTTTCAAGTTGAAAACAATTTTTGAGAATTTTTGGGGTGTATGAATATATATCTATGTTGGACCTATTTCTGCACCTCGTATGACCCTTGACCTTTGCAAAGGGCCATTTAAATTAGTATGTATAGATAGGTCTTGCCATCAGGTATTCCTGTACCAAGCTTGAGTTTGAAGTTGCAAATAGTCTTTGAGATAGCACAGTTTATGTCAAAATATGGCTTTTTTTAGCCTATTTCTGGACGCTCTGTGACCTTGACCTTTATGCAAGGTCACTGAAATTGGTATGTTTAGATAGGTCTTGCCACAAAGTGCCTTGGGCCAAATTTGAAGATTGTAGTTTGAATAACTTCCGATGAAATGCCAACGTTAAAGTTTTCAGACGGCCAACGGACAGACCAAAACTACATAGTTACACTCACTTTCTATCGAATGTAAGCCAAAAATCGCTCCGTAAATATTCAACCACCACCTGTTAAAAACAAAATGTGCGACACAAAATCACAACGTTTAAACGACAAATAAAACAAGATGGGATGAGCCAGCCCACAAAGTTTCTTCTTTATGAGCTCGCACAATACGCCCACGAGCATTGCGTCAATTCATGTACAACACTGATGTGTCTGGTGCTTTTTGTCATTTTAACAAATACATTGTGTAGCACCGACATGTCGGGTGGCTTTGCGACAATTTGGGAACACTGTGTAACACTGATGTGTTATGTGTGCGCCTTTACATCTCCGTTACTGACTGGTCCTTCTCTAGAAGTTGAGAATTCTTTTTTTATTATTTTTTTCTGCAACGAAATACTTTTTTACGAAAAAGTTTAAAAGGTAGAACAAGGCAAGGCTGGCTAATAAACTCATCCGATGTCTAGCTACATGTCACACTAGCTACATCCAAAATTACAAGTGAATACAATGAAAATTACGGACTCAAATGCGGGTTACTTTCTTTCTTTTTTTCTTCGCTGGTTCATCCGCCATCTTGTCTCTGATTGGTTATAATTATGCAGATGACCTAAGGTCGTATAAAATAGTTATGACGTCAGCTACCATCGCCTATCAGAAGCAAGCTTTTTATGTATCCGTCAAAAGATTCCGGTGGGCCTCTTTTCGCTTCGAACGGATTAAAGAAAGCATTTGGTGGAACAATAGGGTGGTCACTGTCTTAGTGGTTATGAACCCTGACCATACCTTCCCCTGCAGCCAATGCGGTCGAACCTGCCTGTCTCGGATTGGCCTCCGCAGCCACGAACAAGCCTGCAGACGTCGTGGGCAACTCCTATAAAATCTTCGTTCGCGAAGTCAAGCCAAGAGGTTATGTATACTAAAGCCCAGTAAAAGCTTTTAGCGAACTCAAGCTTAAAAAGATCGTGTGTGCCCCTTTAATGAGTCAGACGACGTCCAGTACAGTGACTGCTTTCTTCTGTGGAGGGCGTCTCAACCATGCAACTTACACAGATCTACTGGAAATTGAATGTTTACGTTGAGTCTCAAAACATGTGTTTTATTTTCAGCGGATTTTGTGATATTCGGGAAAAGGTCGCGAAAATTCGCTAAAAACGCACATTCTACTGCTGAACTTTTGAATCCCTTAAATGTTGAAAAAATGCAACTAGCAGCTTTAAGCCAACAATATGACCTTTCCAATGGTGCAAAAACCCAATCTGTATGTTGAATGGCGGAGACGCCCTCGGCTGTAGAAACGAGTATGTGTTTTCAATATAAACTGCGCGTACACGATCTGCCCCGCAAAAAGTGCGCCACGCTATGAAAAACACGTCGACACTCACCGTCTTCCACGCAGTGGTGTTAATGACATCTTTAGAAAGAGGAGAAGACAAACTTTATCACCATGTAAAAAGTTTTCCTTCAAAGTCAAATTATTTGTATTTGAAGCGAGTTGAAAAACAAAATCGCACTCTCAGCGCGTAGGACCCGCGCACGTCAGGTTGCCGATACCTAATTTAAGTCACTCGACAACAAGATGAGGTCATATCCTTGTTGTTCAAATTTCGTTGACGCCTCATTCTTGCAGTACACATGAAAACACTGTACTTCTTGAGAAGGCGCCTTACGGAAAGAAAAAGAGAAATACCAAATAAATAATTCTGCACCACCAGCTAATACTTTTACCAATACAAATCAGCAGCAGAGATAAAAACATCACGTGTTCATAAATTTTGATATTTTCTGGTCTAACGACAAAAACAACGTATCCCAATCAACGGATCCGCTCAAATTCCGATGGAGGCCATAATGTCTAAAGATAACTTAGTCGTTTTGAGGATCCAAAATATCCTATGCGTCACCGTCAAATCATCCGGTAAGTTAATTAGTTATTTGGGTTTAACGCCGAGCAGGCGACTAAGGCCATCTCACGGCGGGATGGGTAAAAATCTGCTCAGCCAGACTAAAAGCAAGGACTTAAGACAAGATGTAAATACAGCTTTAAAATGGCAGGCTAAAATGTCGCACACGTCTTTAAAAGAAACGTCTACAGACTCTCAAAAAGGGCAAATTAAAAATTCACATAGTCAAGGAATGCTCAGATCTTGTTAAAAATATTGCATTCTCTCAAGAAATTTAAGATTTTGTCCGGGGGAACATCCCGGAACAAAACCTTCAAGGAGTCTGCTGTGAAGTGTTTATATCTCGTGTTAATTAGATCAGCACAATACAGCAAAAAGTGTCGAACAGAAAACTGCTCATCACTGGCAAAACACCATGGACGCTCATCCTGTTTAAGTAAGTAAGAGTGGGTAACATACGTGTGCCCGATGTGGAGCCGAGTAAGGACAGTCTCCTCACGGCTTCTGCCGCAGCGGAAAGGTAGACTCTCACAAACCAGATAGGTGAGGCTAGCGCTGGCAGAATTGTATGCAAACCAAGGGGAATCACAGCGCTGGACAGACAACAGTTAGATCCCCTGCCCCCACCTATCAGGCACCCAATCGCCAGCCCACAGAGAAATACGCAGGTATAGAATAAGACGATCATTTCCATCCAGAAAGGTAGACTGTCGGACACCGTAGGAAGAAATGAAATGAAATGAAATGAATTGAAACTTTATTTTCCAAGGATAAAAGAATAGGTGCGCAGACCTTTTTTCATTCTTGTCCTTGAGCTTCATGCAGCTTGTTCCCTTCCTCTTTGTCCCACTCGGACGGCCACTCGCGGGCTATGTACGCACTAATCACAGGTTTAAAATCACTATAAACAGTCTGTGTGTCAGGGACAGGGTCACTGCGGGCACTGTTGGCAGCAGAATCTGCGATTCTGTTGCCTTCGATGTCCACATGGCTCGGGACCCAAATAAAAATCATGTCATAATATTCCTTCATCAAGTCTGCGTAGAGCTCTCTAATCTGCACCAGCAGTGGGTGGTCTGTTCCCGCGCCCTGAAGGGCCTGCAGGGCAGAATGAGAGTCAGACAAAATCAGGAAGTTCCTTTCCCGAGACTGATAGGCATGCTTGAGTGCCAGCATAATTGCCTGCAGTTCTGCACTAAATACAGAGGATTGGTCAGGGAGGCGGAGCTTAAACGGGCGTCTAGGATAGCGAGAGGACACTGCAGCCGCAGCCACTCTCCCATCCTCAGACTTGAACCCATCCGTATAAAGACGACAATAGCCAGGAAAAATTGAAAGGAGTTCATTGAGGCTCTGTTGGTATATGGCTGGTGGAGTACAGTCCTTCTTGTCGCGGGCGGTCAAGTCCAGCAAGATGTCAGGAACTGGTAGTAGCCAGGGTGGAGTGACGTGTTGCAGAGATTCCGAAACTTTGTCCAGGTCCACTCCGGCCGCCTGCAGATGAGGTCGGACACGGAAGGAAAGTGGACGAACAGCTCCCGAATGGGCATCGTAAATCTCTGCAAACGACGGGTTAAAAACACAATCATAGGCAGGATTGTCTGGATGGGCCTTCAGCTTCAGAACGTAGCTGAGCATGAGGCGGATGCGGCGGAGCCTGAGAGAAGGCTCCCCTGCCTCGGCATACAGACTAGGAACTGGAGATGTCCTGAAGGCTCCCAGACATATGCGCAGACCTTGATGGTGAACTGTGTTCAGACGCTGTAGAACAGAATTGGAAGCCGAGCCATATACCACAGAGCCGTAATCCAGTTTGGACCGAACAAGGGCCCGGTGCAGTCGAAGTAAGACAATGCGGTCTGCACCCCAGTCAGTACGACCAAAGACATGAAGAATGTCGAGGGCCTTCTGACAAGAGGTTCTAAGGTAGTTAACATAGTTGCAGAAGGTCAATCTTTTGTCAAAGATGACCCCCAAACACTTTGCCTCCTCGGCCACCTTAATTGGCACTCCAGCAATGCTCAGGCTAGGTTCTGACAAACAAACAAACCAAAAACTGAGGCCCTGGCCCAGGTTGGTGAGTACCTCCACATATTCCTAGAGTGATTGTGCCCATTATGTGGGGTGAGTGTAAATCAAACTTCCTTTATATCTTCTTGAATGCTTTCCTTTCATTTTTTCTTTATTTCAACAACAGTCATAAAGAGCGGAGACATATGTAATGAGACTTCTCTTTGTTTTGGTGATCTTAGCTGACAGGAAGTAAGAACTAATAGGATCATAGATAGCTGCAAACAAGTGCATATTTTCGCAAACAGAGAAGCAAACAAGTATGCCTGCCCACTCGGAAAGTACCCACTTTGTAAGATTTTGCATTGGGACTAATGGAGGCTGATCGTCTGCTATACGGCTTCAAACAAAACTTATTATTTCTCTTTCCCCGCTAAACATGCCCAGAAAGTTGTTTTTCTGCACATACGGTGAACAATTTATAAGCAACTCTGCAACGTACCCACTGTGCTATTCAGTTGAGGTGATTACTGTTCGAAGCCTCGATCTGACCTTCTGTCCGAGTCAACATCACCTAAGCATGCTTTTCATATATGGGCGCTGTTGTTTTTAGCGACAAAATGTACAATTGAGCTATGTCTTTCCTGATTAAAATAAGAATTATTTTTACAGCAACACTTACACCTACTTATAACTATGCTCAGTCATCATGTACGGAGGAAACGGGAAGGTTGACGGTTTCTCGCCTCTTGAACTTCGTTTACATCTAAAGTTGACGGCTTTTAAGGATTTTACTTCAGCGCTAGAAATAAACAGGAAAGGCAAAGTCCTCATCACTCACTTGTATGACCGATGCACATCTGTGTGACCTGTGTGACAATAAGTAAAGGGCTGGCATCATCACCAGCGTTTTCTCAAAATTTACTCATTTTTCAAACATCTGTCAAACCCCCGTGACCCTTGACCTTTGTGATGGGTCAACTAAATTAGTATGCATAGACATGTCTTGTTATCGGCAAACTTCACGCTAAATGTTCTTGAAAAGTTTGCAAAAAAAACTGATAAAAACTACAATTCTATTAAAAATGGCATTTTACACACATTTGCCAACTTCTTGTGACCCGTGACCTTTCCCACGGGTCATCCAAAATCCAAATTAGTATGCATAGATAGGTCTTACCATCAGGTATCTTTGTAAATGTACCAAGTTTGGGTTTGAAGTTGTGAATAGTATTTGAGAAAAATAAAACACCTTTTGCCAGAATATGGCTATTTTTCACTTATTTCCTGATCTCTTGTGACCCTTGACCTTTCCGAGGGATCAATCAAATTAGTATTCATAAGAAGGTTTGAAGGTTTTACCATCAAGTATCTTTGTACCAAATTTGGGTTTGAAGTTGTTAACAGTATTTGAGAAAAAAATCACTTTTGTCATAATATGGCTAAATTTGGACCTATTTCCTCATCCCCTGTGACCTTGAGCTTTGAGAGAGTTCACTCAAATTGGTATGATTAGAAAGGTCTTGCCACAAAGTATCCGTGGGCCAAGTTTAAAAGTCTGTGGCTTGAACAATCTCCTAAAAAATACCAATGTTTAGTGTCAAAATGCCAACGTTAAAGTTTACCATGGACGACGGACGACCACTAGCCCTGAGTATACGCTCACTTTTGCTTCGCACGTGAGCCAAAAATCACAATGAAAAGGAATTATTTCGGGAGGAGAGACTTGAAACTATGTATTGAGTGGTCTGTCTTTGAATGAAAGCAACTTTTACTGATCAACTTACTTACGCCTGTCACCCCTCCCCGGGTATAGGCCGTCGACGAGAGACCTCCAGCGACTCCTGTCCTGTGCTTCTCCTTCGATTTTACTCCAGGTGGTTCCCAGTCTCTTGATGTCTGCTTGGAGGTCTCGACGGCAGGTGTTTCTCGGCCTGCCTCTTTTCCTCTTTCCCTGGGGGTTCCATGACAATGCCTGCCTAGCGATACTGGAAGCTGGCTTTCTCAGACTGTGACCAATCCATCCCCATCTTCTTCGCCCAATTTCATTCTCTGCTGTTATCTGCTCTGTTCTCTCCCAGAGTCTGACGTTGCTGATCTTCTCTGGCCAGTGGATTTTCAAAATTCTTCTAAGGCAACTGTTTATGAAGATCTGTACTCTGATGACTGTGGTTTTTGTCAATCTCCAAGTCTCTGCTCCATATAGGAGAACTGCTTTTACGTTGGAGTTGAAAATCCGGACTTTGGTGTGTTGTGACAGCTCTCTGGAACTCCACACTTTTTTCAACTGGAGAAAGGCTGCTCTGGCTTTACCGATTCGTGCTCTGACATCTGCATCAGTGTCGCCTTTTTTGTCTATGATGCTCCCGAGATAGGTGAAGGACTCCACCTCCTCCAACGGGGTGCCAGCAAGCAAGACTGAATCTTCCCTGGTTGCGTTCAGCCTCATTGTCTTTGTTTTCTGTTTGTGGATGGTGAGGCCCACTTGGGACGAGATGTCAGAAAGCCTCGTGGTCTTGTCCTGCATTTGTTGATGAGTGTGGGACAGTAAAGCCAAGTCGTCTGCAAAATCGAGGTCGTCAAGCTGTGTCCACTGTATTCCACTTCATCTGTGCTCTGTGGTCCTCTTCATGACCCAATCTATGGCCAGTAGGAAGAGGATTGATTGATTGATTGTACATTGCTTAACGTCCCGACAGCAACAAGGCTTTCTCAGGACGTGCCTGCACTGCTTGTGAAAAAAAATAAATAAACAGAACATTGAATGTATGTCGCCAGCCGGTCAAATACATTAAATAAACCTAACACATGGGGCCTAAATACAGCTAAGACCATTTAGCAACACACATCCAATATCAAGAGCTACAGGCAGTGCAGACAGTAAGGGAGAGTTTTAAAAAGGCAAATACAGGTAAATGGACAAAGGGTAGACAGAAACACATGCCCCAGAATAGAGAGAAAAACCCACCCTGTGGGGCTGACCAGGGTGACCCTGGGAACTAAAAAATACCTAACCCCACCCAAGTCCCCCAGGGCAGACCCGGGTGGGGTAGTAGGAAGAGGAACGGAGACAGCAAACACCCCTGCCTGACACCGGTTCTGACCTGGAGCTCCCTGGTGAACTGCCCTTCGTGGATCACGCGACATGTCATTCCATCGTAGCTGCTCTTGATCAGGCGGACGAGTTTTGTGGGTACACCGTAGTGTCGTAGGAGTTTCCACAGAGTCTCTCGGTCCACGCTGTCAAATGCTTTCGCGTAATCCACAAAGTTGACGTACAGCGGGGAGCTCCACTCCAGAGACTGTTCCACAATGATGCGGAGAGTGGCGATCTGGTCTGTACATGATCGGTTTTCCCTGAATCCTGCTTGCTGGTCTCTCAGATGGGTGTCAACGGAGCTCTTCATTCTCTCCAGGATGATCCTGTTGAAGACCTTTCCTGGTACTGACAGCAAGGCGATTCCTCTGTAGTTGGAACACTTACTGAGGTCGCCTTTCTTGGGAAGCTTGATTAGGTACCCCTCCTTCCAGTCAGCCGGCATCACCTCCTCTTCCCAGATCTTTCCAAACAGTCGGTACAGCATCTCTACTGATGTCTCTAAGTCTGCTTTCAGAGACTCCGCTGGGATGCCATCTGGTCCTGCTGCTTTGCCGTTCTTCAAAAATGCCACTGCTCTTCTGATCTCTTCCCGGCTGGGTGGGTCACAGCTGATGGGTAGGTCGGTCTCTGCTGGCTGGATGTCTGGGGGGTCGGGTGGGCTGGGTCTGTTCAGCAAGTCTTCAAAATACTCGGCCCATCTGTGGAGTTGGTCTGCTCTGTCTGCAATAGGCTTGCCTTCTTTGTCTTTTACTGGTCTTTCTGTATGGCCATACTTGCCCGACAATCTTCTGGTAATGTCGTAGAGCTGTTTCATGTTGCCGCTGCCTGCTGCCTCTGCTGCCAGGCTGTCTGTGTAGGCCCTCTTGTCTGCCCTGATACTCCTCTTCACCTCGTGGTTGGCTTCCGAGTATTCCTCCTGTGCCCTTGCTTTGGTTGCTCTCGTGCGACTGTTGTTGACAACTGCTTTCTTCTGCTTCCTCACTTCTCTCTTCCTCAAGGTCTGTGCCGACAGCCAGTCATTGTGATGGTGTTTCCTGAACCCTACAGTGTCTTTGCAGGTTGAGTTCAGCGCTTCTCTAACTGCCTTCCACTGCTGCTCTGTGGTGACCGCCTCCTCTTCATTTACTAGCTCCTGTAGCGCTTGAAACCGATTGGACAGCACCAGTTTGAAATCTTCTTTAACTCCAGTTTCTCTCAGGAGGCCTACATTATAGCGCTGTCTTCTTGTTGTCTCTGTGCGGCTTTTCTTTAACTTAAGCTTTATTCTTAAGGTAAGCAGATGGTTGTCTGAGGCGACATCTGCTCCCCTCCTCACTCGAACATCTTGAAGGGATCTTCTAAATTTCTTGCTAATGCAGATATGGTCTATTTGGTTCTCTGTAGTATGGTCAGGTGAGACCCAAGTTGATTTGTGTATTCTTCTGTGTGGGAAGATGCTGCCTCCAATGACAAGTCTGTTTAGAGCACAAAAGTCTACAAACCTCTCCCCGTTCTCACTCATCTCCCCTAGTCCCTGTCTCCCCATCACCTCTTCGTATCCGGTGTTGTCCTCCCCTATTTTGGCATTAAAATCGCCTATGACGATGGTGATGTCTCGCTTCGCACATCTGTCCACAGCACTCTGGAGTCGGTCGTAGAACTCTTGTTTCTCTTCGTCGTCACTGTCATTAGTGGGCGCATAACACTGGATGACGTTCAGCTTGATCTTTTTCTTGGTTCTAAAGGCTGCTGTGATAATTCTTGGCCCAAGAGGTTCCCAGTCCATCAGATCAAAACAGACAACTAAAAGTGTCCGACTTTAGATACTGTCCAGCTTTAGAGCAAACTACCCTATGTCTTTGTACCTATCCTACTTGTGATGCCCACTGGCGTTAGAAGCCAAGGCTATATGCTTTGTTTCACGACAGCGTAGCCTGTTGAAGCGGGAAACTGAAGAGTAATGTGTCACACTTTTCATCTCAAAGCCAGTGTCCAGTCATCCACAACCGAGTTGCAGTCCTGAGTATGAATGCTAAAAATGGGACAGAGCTTCCAGCTTTTGCTGTTTTCGCCCAATGGGGGTGGGTCGGGTGAGTGAGTGAGTGTATGTGTGTGTGTGTGTGTGTGTGTGTGTGTGTGTGTGTGTGTGTGTGTGTGTGTGTGTGTGTGTGTGTGTGTGTGTGTGTGTGTGTGTGTGTGTGTAGTTAGGGGGTGGAGGCTTTGAAGACTGTGGCTTGAACTTTGTGAAAACCATGTGAAACTCTGAAAGTACAAGACCAGTGAAAGGATCACTTGACTGTGCATCTAATTAAGTCTTCACACATTTGCACTATCTTCTGGTAAACAAAAGCCAGCAAAAGCATCAGGAAGATCAGCAACATCTATGTTGGTGGGTAAAACACAGTCAAATTGACCAGACCTTGAAAGACCACAGCAGACCTTGAAAGGAGGATACAAGCCACTGAAATGAGATGTTTTCGAAGGCTGCTTGGCATTTCATACAGAGATCACATCACGAACGAGGAAGTGGGAAGAAGAATCAGGCAATCCATCGGGCCCTATAAAGACCTATTAGCCATTGTGAAAAAACGCAAACTGAAGTGGTATGGGCATGTCACGCGTTCAGCAGGGCTTGCCAAAACAATCCTACAAGGCACTGTGCAAGGAGGACGAAGGAGAGGAAGATAGAGGAAAAGATGGGAGGACAACATCTCAGAGTGGACAGGACTGAGGCTGGGTGATACGCTAAGAATGGCAGAGAACATAGAAGAATAGAGGGAGCTGGTTGCTAAGTCATCAGTGGTGCCCCAACGGTCGGCAAGACTACGGAATATAGATAATAGATAGAAAACACAGTCATTGCTTTTACCTAGCAACTCACTGCAGATGACACAAAACTGCCTGTTTCACGTGCATGCATCCAGATTGAATGTGTAAAATTCACTCTCAGCCTGTCTCAGCCTATGTTGCTTTGCTTTGACTGCGCATGTGAACTAATATTTCTCGGTGCTCTGTGAGTTTTGTCTTTCTCCACTCATGCTTAGTCTTGCAGAGGTCAGCCTTTACCCTTTTCACATCATCGATGATCCAGGGGCTGGCTGAGCGGGATGTAACACGTCCGACTTTCAGAGGCGCATGTTTATCAAGCAGCTCCCAAAGGGATGAATCAAATTTGCCCAGCAGCTGGTTGTCAAGACAATCTGCCAACGCTGATGTTTTGATGATTCTCGATGTTTGACCGAACGTCACTGGGGTTTATGCATTTAAAGTTATTTTTCCCAGGATCAAGCATCTCAACACAGTCAGAAAACTATCTGCAACAGATACTGCTGATGGGTCCTTTGTGTACTATCTTAGAGCTTTATGGTGTAAGTACAATGCCAAATGTCGAAATTTATCGTTTGGAGGGTGTATTGTTTTTTTTACCTGAGTAGCGGGTTTATCGTGTGCATCTTCTTTGTTTTGAATTAATATGCATATTTATAAGCCTACGTCACAAGGCAGAACCCGGCCACCTATTGGCAGTGTATCGCAATACTGCAGGTCACGAGGTCATCGGTGTGGTGTACACACGTGTCACTGTACACGTGTACTGATGTTTTCCGCCATCTCTTTGGCGTAATTTTTCTCGAGAAAGTAGAATAAACCTTCCATACTCGCTATGCTGTCAAAATCACAATGCGGGTTTTCTAGCTAGTATTTACTAGTGACGATCGTGCTGCGTAGTCGTACACCGACTGAGGGCGTGGCTTATTTGACACTCGCAAAGCCGGCGAGCCTGCGTCCATGATGCCTAGTTTGACCTTTGATCCTTTACCCCTCGGAAACACGGAACGCGTTCCATCATTGAAACAGAACATCGGTATGTATACCCACTTTCAGCACTGCAGTCAATTTTACATCTCACACATCGAAGTCTACGTAACTGAAAGCATCACTGGAAACGACAAATGCACCATCGCAGCAGAAACACTATCTCTCTGAATCGAGTGAATGGTAGCCCGCGGCACACGGACAAAAACATGTTACGACCAGCGATGCCGTACAACTTTGACACACACCGTAGTTTTCAGATCAGTCTTTGCAGCATAAAATGTGATAAGTAGCTCGTAACTATTGGATAAAACAGGTTCAAAATGTAACGAAATCAGTAAGAGATAAATTCGACTGAAGACTATTATCATGAATCCTGAAAATCACTAGCGCTCGCGGAACTATAGGAAGATCGACAAAGACCCAGCGTAGATTACTGACAGCAGGAAAGGGACATTGACATGTTGCCACATGTCCATATTCTCTTGTCCGATGTCAGTCCTACTTAGGACTATCTTGTCTCTCTTCCTCTTTCTTCTCTTCAATTCCGAGTCTGACATTGTCGGCGCGAGTTGATGATACTTTCTTTTATTCGCTGGTTCATCCGCCATCTTGTCTCTGATTGGTTATAATTATGCAGATGACATAAGGTCGTATAGAATAGTTATGACGTCAGCTACCATCACCTATCAGAAGCAATATTTTGACGGTGTCCAGTCACAAGACTCCGGTGGGCCTCTTTTTGATTTGAACGGACGAAAGAAAGCATTTGGTGGGACAATACGGTGGTCACTGTCTAAGTGGATATGTATACTGAAGCCCAGTAAAAGCATTTTGCGAACTGAAGCCTTCAAAACGTTCAGTTGTGCCCCTTTAAGATTATGAGAAATAACAGCCCTCTTCGGACGGCTAGGTCTGGTGACCGCCAGGCTACGGTACAGAGACCTTTGTTCGGACCGCAGGTAATCGTGCAATGACAGACAACTGATCAAGTCCGTATCTTCCCTAACAACAAGCCAGTCCGGTATGTGGCCTCGACGATGAGTAGGCTCAGTCTAATGCTGCTGTAAATTACAGTTACTTAGTATTGTATTGAGGTGCTTCACTTCAAAGTCTGATGTATTGTAAACATTGAAGTTGAAATCAGGGAATTCAGCGAGGAACATGCGATTGGTAATTTTGTTCTGGCGACTAGGCGGTGGTCTGTAGATACGAGTCAGACAAACAAGGCCTGTTTCCCACACTAAAATGTGTATATACACTCTAAAAAGATTAAAAACGAGAGAGGTTTGACCATACATAATGAAAGGTTCAAGAGATATCTGTGCCAAAATGGCCAGTCCACTACCACTCCGATTAAATCTTGGGAAGGACTCATAAAATTGTCCGAGGGTGTCATTTTAGCTTCATCACCCAACTCTTTCAGCCATGTTTCCGTTATGACTCCATACCCTTTTTTTGTGACCGCTATGTGTCAAGCCTGAACATGTGGTTTGTGACTTGGCCCAGTGCCAAGAACTCAAGTGTGCGGTGGATGGTGGGTGGTAGGGATGGAAGATGAAGACAGGGTCACGGCTGTAATGAGTTTTCCACACAGAGAGGGTGGCGCTCAATGATGTGATATTCTATAGCTTCCTATGTTTTTCAAATAACTTTTGAACTATGCATATTTCAGTAAAGACAAAAGGTGATCATCAAATCTGGACCTAATTTATTTTAAAATCTCTTTGTGTGTATAAATGGTAATTTAGCCACTACCTTTGGGATCTGATTTAAAACCTTTCTTGAGGGAACATACACCTGTGGGTTGGGTCCTCCTATTTGGGATGACAGACGGCTGTTGGTGTTTCAGCTCAAACAAGGTAAAAGAATGATCAGGCTGACTGGCAAGCCTGCGCATGGTAAACTTAGAGCCTCACAATTTCAACCATACCACCTCCCCAGTCAATCAACTTTTTCAACACTCCTAAATATTCGACCAGAGCTGAAAAATCAAAAAATATGCATGTAAAAAAAGCCGAATAATTACTGTATTGTAACTAACTTTTCTAAGCGTACTTCTCTCTTCACTTGGTTATTTTTTTATATTAGCCACTGAAACTGTTCAGAGACCCACACCCAGTGTTCTTTCCACTACGGGCTGCAGCCTATACAACCATGCTCACCTAGTCAGGGTGATCTGGAATGTGCTGTACCCAAAAATACACGATGACAAGCGGGTGAGGGATTGCTTGCCAGAACCTCCAACTCCCACCAACAGAGCGTGACCACGGGGTGTGCTTATGATGCGGGAGATCTTCACCAAGTGGGTCATGGCATCCCTGAAGAAAACCAAGTCCATGGCGCCACCTCTTGTGTTTTCATTGTACTGCTGCATGAAATACCGCAGGCGATCTTCAAGTTCTTCATAGCTTGGAATCTGAAAGAATCAGATTTGCTGAATACAGTGAAACATTTATGGCCGATAATCTCACCCCGTGAGACTCTTTCACCACTAAATTTATATAGAAACACTTGTTCCCCGCGCCAACTTGATTTTCAGCTGTGTGAACTGCTGGAAGGTGGTTCTCGGTAATTGCTTCTATCTCAGAAACTACTGCAGATATTTACTTCAGATTTTGTGTATTGGGGCAGATGTTAATTTTATGATAAAGTACTTATTTATCATTGTGACTTTGATTGATTACACACACAGCAGTTGCAACTTTTACAATAGACACGTTTCACAGTTTTCAGATTAGAGACTTCCTTTTTCATAAAGAAAATTGCATTTTTAAAAAAAAAAAAAACATTGTCTGCCAAAGAGCAAGTTCATTTTGTGATGACCAGAGACATGTCAGCTAATAAATAAATGTAAAATGTAAATGAGAGAGATAGAAAGGGTATTCTTTCTCAGATATTTGCTCTAAATCATCACCACCCCGTTTTCTTCCAAAATAAAGCATATTGAAAGTATGCTCATTTTTTCCATACGTTCAAGCTATTTACAATCTCTGTTCTCAGTTTAAAGTGTGTGGAATGTATGTAGGAAAGAAGTTACACCAATAGGTGTAAATTACAGGCACAGAAACAGAGTTTTCTGGGCTAGACAGTGTCGGCTATT
Organism: Semisulcospira habei; assembly: GCA_036245525.1. Taxonomy (NCBI): domain Eukaryota; kingdom Metazoa; phylum Mollusca; class Gastropoda; family Semisulcospiridae; genus Semisulcospira; species Semisulcospira habei. The sequence goes on from BTPG01000002.1 coordinate 175,499,432, forward strand.
ACATTTTCAGACGCACAAACATATTCTTGTTTCACAGAAAGCAATAAAAGGCAAGAAATGCCAATTTTAGCTCATTTATTTTAAAGATTCTTACAGTAGACTAGACACCCACATAAAGCAAAATGAATAAATGAAAACAATATTTTATAAAAGTATTAAGGACAAAACAAAACATACCCCCTCAATTTAAACGCAAGAAATTAAGACAGTAACCAATTGTAGGGATTACATACCAAAATATCATTTACATTAAGTATTATTACTTGATAAACCATGAATTGCAAACAACAAATTAAAGGACAAATGCAGAGAAATGAAGGAGTAAAAAAATTCAGCTGCTGCTATATGCACTTATCTCGTTTATCTCAAGCGCTTCTTGGTTTTGCTCAAGTGCAGTGAGTTCACAGTTCCTGGGTGATGTTCTAAAGCATTCATTTAGGGAATATTTTCTTAACCTTTACAGCAATGAAACCAATGAAAATTAAAGTACAATGTGTTTTTATATGAAAAAGAAGATAATCTGATATGGTCATCACGACATCAGCAAAGCTTCAAAGAGGCTACTGGTACATTTAGTCTAGCAGCTGCCCTTCATAGACGATCAGCCGTTTACGAGATAGTGATTTTATACAGAGTAACAACGGTTTGGGTATATCAAAATGAAGTCTAGTATGAATAAAAGCAGTGCACACTCGTTTTAAACCACCGGAAGATGGAGACATTTTTCTTAAGCACATTTTGTTTCCAGTACTGCTGCAGACGAAACCAGGACTGTCGCAGCCATGTTCACTGGGGATCAGTAGTTTACACGGGCCTCATTTGGTCCTGTATTTAGTGGTAGTATGCACAATATATCACTTAAAAGGATTTCATTATTTTTTAAGTAAATTTTCACACTTAATTATATTAAGAGAAGAAACAATTACGAAAAAGCTTGTTTTGAGCTCAAATATCGTTACTCAACAATAAGGTATCCCAAATCAAGTGATCGACACATAATACAAGATACAAGCAGACTCTTTGCCGCGAATTTCGGTGTGCCGACGAGTTCTTTTGATTTTGTTCTACATAAGCTTGTTTGTTTCCCAAAAAAGCAAACGCGTAAAGTTGCTTTGTGCATTTTTACGTCTTGATAAAGGTTTGTCACGTTTATTTCCACTCACTTTACCATCGCTTTGCCCGTTTCATTTCGACACCACAGCACCAAAACAAAACGCAACCCACAACACAAACGCTATCTTCGAAACCTATGTCCGAAGTGCAACATGCTGCATGCGGTAAAGGAGAAAGAGTGCCACACCACTTGGTTTTAACTGTCATGGCTGAGCAAAGTGTCGGAACTTAATTAATTATTTATTGCTGTAACATTTATTTCAATCAGTTGCACTGGCAAGCTATGTTGTAATGTGCGATCACTGCCAGAGCCAATTATGCGGTCTCAGTGATCACTGATGGTACAGTACACTTTATACTGAAAAAATACACAGCACAATGTGAACACGGTTGGAAGTTCATGCAATGCTTTGTTTAAAATAATGCCTTATCTTGCTAGCAGTAGCCTACTTCACTAATTTCCTGCTCTGCCGCCAGCCAACAAGACTCGCCTTGAACGAGTTGACCACTTACCTGTCAAAGGGGAGGGCCGTGACCATCTATTCTACAAGCGACACACCCGCTACTATTGACGCAAACCCAATGATCAGCTATGCGAACAACCCGTACAAGAGGCGCAAATCTGTTATTATGTGCCGGAAATGTGACGTGTACCTTTGTTTGTAATGACAACTGGTTTTTTTTGGTACCACACACAGGTACAACTGTAAATACAGGGCGACAGTGTATAACAGTGTAGTAATTTCATCTTCAGACTCTCAGTAACTGTACAAAGTGTATGCGTAAGCATGGACAATCAAGGCAGTGTATATGTCTCTTGGCTTGACTTCGCGAACGAAGATTTTATAGGAGTTGCCCACGACGTCTGCAGGCTTGTTCGTGGCTGCGGAGGCCAATCCGAGACAGGCAGGTTCGACCGCAGTGGCTGCAGGGGAAGGTATGGCCAGGGTTCTGAGCTGCGGCATCTCTGTTTTTTCTCCTGAGCCGCTTGTCCTTAAGGCTAGCTCTGTGAGAGTCCTCAAAGGAGACAGCTGCCTTGTAAATGGTGGAGCGCCAGGTGTCACGGTCCGCAGCAAGCGAAGACCACTGGTGGTGGTCGATTTGGCAGGCACTAAGTGACTTCTTATTAGCTGATCACTAAGTATATAATAGTTGATCTTTTACAGTTATTATTTTTTTTATTTTTGACACCTGTGTGTGCATTGCGGACACTGCTATGTGACAGCAATAAACAGACAATGACACAGTCACAAGTTTGAATTATGAGTTTCCAACACATCATTATCATGGTAAGAGCATGCAAACACTTTTAGACCCGTTTTCATGCATGTTTGCTTGCTTCATAGGTGTGTATTGTTAATGTACTGTCATTTTGTCACATATTTGCACCTGTGTGTCACCAAATCAACCACACGACACTTACACATGACGTCAATGTGTAGCCCTTCCAAAGCCCGTCACAGCAATATAGGGTTAGGGGTATCTGCGGTGGATGGGTACTCCGCTATCAGCCTTTCCCGTACACTACTATACTTTGGTATTTTTCTAGTCTCTAAACTCAGTATGCAGGGGTAATACAGAACTTTATAAAAGCAGTACTCAGTGGTATTAACGAACCAGAAGATTCAGTAATGAAAGGGTTAAACACAAATTAGTCATATGTCACAAATCTTGGAATCACGTTGTTCCATGGATGGTGATGTACTGAGGGCAGCTTCTGGAAAGAAACTGAATCTGAATCGAAAGGTTCTGGCTTTCAAAGTACGGAACCGCCGGCCAGAGGGCAGAAGCTCAAAGAGATGATTGGCTGGGTGTGACAGATCTGACAGAATAGTACTGGTGGCCACATGCACAGGGGCCCCATGATGTATGTGCTGTATGCTGATGTATATGTACAAAACCTACATTACAAACAAAAAGAATAAATAAATAAATAAATAAATAATTTAAATAAATAAGATAAAGCAAGTCTAAGGTACCTGGAACATATGCATGCTAGGTAAAGGATAGATTATGAACATACACAGATGTGCATGTCTTTTGGTAGGTGTTCTGCGGTTTTGTGTGTATTTGGGTAAGGGTTGGTTTTGATTGAATGTACATTGCTTAACGTCCCGACAGCAACAAGGCTTTCTCAGGACGTGCCTGCACTGCTTGTGAAAAAAAACAACCAACTAAACAGAACATTGAATGTATGTCGCCAGCCGGTCAAACACATTAAATAAACCTAACACATGGGGCCTAAATAAAGCTAAGACCATTTAGCAACACACATCCAATATCAAGAGCTACAGGCAGTGCAGACAGTAGGGAGAGTTTAAAAAAGGCAAAGACAGGTGAATGGACCTCGGGTAGACAGAAACACATGCCCCAGAATAGAGAGAAAACCCCACCCTGTGGGGCTGACCAGGGTGACCCTGGGAACTAAAAAATACCTAACCCCACCCAAGTCCCCCAGGGCAGACCCGGGTGGGGTTGGGTAAGGGTTGGGAGCGGGCGGTACGGCACCTATTACCACCTATATATGTGTATATTTTATTCTTGTATGCTGATGTGTATGTACAAAACCTGCATTATAAACAAACAAAAGTAAATAAATAAATAATGTAAATAGTTATTTGGGGTTAATGCCAAGCAGGCGACTAATGCCATTTCATGGCGGTTAAATAAATAATATAAAGTAAGTCAAGATACCTGGGCCATATGAATGCTAAGTAAAGGATAGATTATGATCATGCACAGATATACTTGTCTTTTGGTGGGTGTTCTGTGGTTGTGGAGTGGGGTTGGGAGTGGGCAGTATTTCCATGTATGTGTATGAGAACATCAGCATATGTACAAAACCTAATTTACAAACAAATAAAGTTAAATAAATAAAATAAGGCAAATCAAAGATACCTGGGACATATGAATACCAAGTAAAGAATATATTATGAACATGCACAGACGTGCATGTCTTTTAATGGGTGTACTGTGGGTTTGTATGTGGTGGGGAGCGGGTGGTATGCACCTATTACCATGTATGTGTACATGTATGTTCTCATCTTGTATGCTGTTGTGTATGTGCAAACATACATCACAAACAAATAAATAAATAAATAAATAAAATAATAAATTGATAAATAAAATAAGTCGGAGATACCTGGGACCTATAAATATGCATGTTAAATAAAGGATAGATTATCAACATGAACAGATGTATGCATATTGAAAAAAAAATTCTCTCCTTGGTGGCCATCACCATTTCACAAGTGATCATGTGCATCAGGGAATTCCTTCCATTTATAATTAAAAAGATAAATAATAAATAAATATGTAAGTGAATATATAAATGAATCAATAATAAAAAATAAAAAATGTAATTGAGAGGCCTACTATCTGTATTGTGTCTCATGCAGTCCCGATAAAGCTTGATCATAAGAGTTCTTGTGAGTACTTGAGTGCGGATTGGTTGAATGGGTTGCAAAAACTAAAATTTTTATATTTAGGTTTTTAGCTGAACATGGTGATTTAGATAGAAACGGTTCGGAGATGGATTTCACTCTGCCTGGCTTGTGCTTAAAATCAGTCATATAAGAGTGTGCTTGACCAGTTACAAATCCCATCTCCACTAATAACAAAAGAGTAGACCTACACTTAGAGCCGTTAGGTTGGAAAACAGACGAACAACATGCATGTTGTATCAGGACAAAAAGTCTGCAGAATGTTGAAGATAGTCGGCAGACACATTGCACAACATGCACGAAGGGAGTTTACTTTCGATATGCTTTCCTCCCACAGAAGACCGAGTTCTATGGGAAAGGCTGTTTTCAAGACCAGGAAAATAACGCATAAATATGACGTTGATAAAATGTACTTCAAAGTTCAAATCCAGAATAATCTCTAGAGAAGAAGTACCCAACGGAGAAAGAAACACGCTTAGAAAAAACGGTACAACACAATTTATTAATATTTCGGGTAAATACCCTTTGTCAAAATAGACAAACAAACAGAGACATTAGCCGCTACTTATCTTCAGATGCAGAAGGAATAATCTCTGTTTCACTTCAGGAGCAAAGTAAAGCTGCATCAACCGTGCGCGTCTGATTGACTTCTTTCGAAGGCATCTCGCTGACCGCCATTTTGAAACTAGCGACGCGACTATGCTTACGGCATTAAAAATATTACTTTTTAAATTATTTTATCGTAAATATGTATGCATGTTTACTTGCTCGTGATTTTAATCTACTCACTGGAATAAACTTGTGACTTGTATGCTTGAAATTTTCAATGTTATGCACAAAAAATGTCTTGTACCTTATCCGGGCCGTGTACGAAAACTGGTTCCCTCAAATCGTAAAATAGCTTTCGAAAAACACTTTTACAAAAATGACTCCATCCTAAGGACAAATATTGTTGCTACGCATAAACCATATGGCATTAGTACTTTCGTTTCGTATCTGCAAACCATTGTTACTCTTTTGACGAACTACTTATCTCTGCAGAATTGCGTAAGCTGCTAGACTATTATGATCGTGAGAAAAACTGAAAACAGAAAGAAAACTGAAGTACTATTAAGCTCATGAAAAACACCTCAAATATATTTCGAGACTCGAATTTGCACAAAAGAGAAAAAGTCTAAGATCGGAATCAAACTGCTGTGAAAATGATGGCGCTGTCTATTGTCAATGCGAGGCTGCGGTAGGATTTGAACAACAGCTTTTGCCAGCGTTAGAACTGTCAAGTCATCCTGAGGTGGAAAGACATAGTCATTGCTACATTTCCTCATGAAGGATTTGAACAACAGCTTTTGCCAGCGTTTGCACTGTCAAGTCATCCTGAGGTTAGTTAGTTATTTGGGTTTAACGTCGAGCAGGCAACTAAGGCCATCTCACGGCGGGAAGGGTAAAAATCTGGTCAGCCAGACTAAAAGAAAGGTCATAAAACATGATGTAAATATCCCTTTAAAATGTCAGGCTAAAATGTCGCACAGGTCTTTAAAAAAAAACGTCGACAGACTCAAAAAGGTAAAAATAATAGAAACAGCATAGTCTATAAACGCTCAAATCTTATTAAAAATATGGCACTCTCTCAGAAAACCGAAGATCTTGTCCGGGGGCACATCCCGGAACAAAACCTTCAAGGAGTCTGCTGTGAAATGCATATACATTGTGTCGATTAGATCAGCACAAGACAGCAAAAAGTGTTGAACAGAGTACTGCTCGTCGCAGGCATAACACCATGGACGCTCCTCCTGTTTTAGTAAATAAGAGTGCGTAACATACGTGTGCCCGATGTGGAGCCGAGCAAGGACAGTCTCCTCACGGCGGCTGCCGCAGCGATAAAGTAGACCGTCGGACAACTTAGGAAGGTCTTCATGCAGCTTGTTACCTTCCTCTTTATCCCACTCGGACTGCCACTCACGGGCTATGTAAGCACTAACCACATGTCTAAAATCACTATAAACAGTCTGTGTGTCAAGGACAGGGTCGTTGCGGGCATCGTTGGCAGCAGAATCTGCGATTCTGTTGCCTTCGATGCCCACATGCCCTGGGACCCAAATAAAAATGATGTCAGAATATTCCTTCATCAAGTCCGCGTAAAGCTCTCTGATCTGCACCAGCAGTGGGTGGTCATTTCCCGTGCCCTGAAGGGCCTGCAGAGCAGAAAGAGAGTCAGACAGAATCAGGAAGTTCCTTTCTCTAGATCGATAAGCATGCCTGAGTGCCAACAGAACCGCCTGCAGTTCTGCACTAAAAACAGATGAGTGGTCTGGGAGGCGGTGCTTAAATGGGCGTCTAGGATGGCAAGAGGACACCGCAGCCGCAGCCACTCTCCCATCCTCAGACTTTGACCCATCCGTATAGATACGACAATAGCCAGGAAAAATTGAAAGGAGTTCATTGAGGCTCTGTTGGTATATGGCTGGTGGCGTACAATCCTTCTTGTGGGCGGTCAAGTCCAGCAAGATGTCAGGAACTGGTAAGAGCCAAGGTGGAGTGATGTGTTGCAGAGATTCCGAAACTCTGTCCAGATCCAATCCGGCCGCCTGCAGATGAGGTCGGACACGGAAAGAAAGTGGACGGACAGCTCCCGGATGGGTATCGTAAATCTCTGCAAACGATGGTTTAAAAGCACAATCATAGGCCGGATTGTTTGGATGGGCCTTCAGTTTCAGAACATAGCTGAGCATGAGGCGGATGCGGCCGAGCTTGAGAGAAGGCTCCCCTGCCTCGGCATACAGACTAGGAACTGGAGACGTCCTGAAGGCCCCAAGACATATCCGCAGACCCTGATGGTGAATTGTGTTCAGACGCTGTAGCACAGACTTGGAAGCTGAGCCATACACCACAGAGCCGTAATCCAGTTTGGACCGAACAAGGGCCCGGTACAGTCGAAGTAAGACAATACGGTCCGCACCACAGTCAGTTCGACCAACGACACGAGGAACGTCGAGAGCCTTCTGACAAGAGGTTCTGAGGAAATTAATATGGTTGCGGAAGGTAAGTCGTTTGTCAAAGATAACCCCCAGAATCGTTGCCATAATTGGCACTCCGGCAACGCTCAGGCTAGGTTCTGGAAAAAAATTCGTCTGGTTAGTAAAATGCACACAGACTGTCTTGGAGGGCGAGAACTTGAATCCACTGAGAGGTACCCACCGCTGGATGCGATCAACGCACAGCTGCAAGCGCCTCTCAAGGGACACAAGTCCTCGACCACGTGCGCACAAAGCAAAGTCGTCAACAAACAAAGAGCATTCAGAATCATCCTTGACGGCCTTTACAATGTTATTAATATTAATACTAAATAAAACAGGAGATAGAATGCTGCCCTGCGGGACACCCATCTCCTGTCAGAGAAGGTGGAGCCCACACGGACATGGAGCGACCGGTTAGACAAAAAAATTGTGAATAAAAACGGGCAGGTGCCCTTTAAAACCCTTGTCCAACAGGTCAGACATTATGCCATACTTCCAGGTAGTGTCATATGCCTTCTCATGATCGAAGAAAATTGCATAGACATGCTGCTTATTGACAAAAGCATCTCGAATAAATGATTCAAAGCGAACTAAATGGTCAGTTGTGCTACGGAAGCGCCAGAAACCGCACTGGAGGTCTGTGAGGAGACTCTGTGACTCAAGATGCCACACCAGGTGAGCGTTGACCAGGCGCTCCATAGTTTTACATAAACATGATGTCAAAGCGATAGACCGGTAGTTGCCCGGGTCGGAAGGATCCTTACCCGGCTTGGGGATCGGCACAACCACAGCCTGGTGCCAAGCCGGCGGAAAATGGCCGGTTCTCCAGATACGGTTAAAGGCCTTGAGAAGTACAAGGACTGACCTCTCAGGCAGATGCGTTAGGAATTGATAGTGGATGGTATCTAGGCCAGCAGCAGAGTCATGACATTTCTGCAAGGCTTGCTGCAATTATGATAATGAAAAAGGGGCATTATAGTCTTCCGAGTTATCGGACTTAAAATCACAAATACGAGACTCTCGTGTCTCCTTCTCTCTGGAAGAAGGGTGAATAATGCTCTGTTGAAGAATTATGAGCAATGGTGGAGGCAAGCAAATTGGCCACAGCTTTTTTATCTGTGACCAAGCTGGCACCATCTCTAAGATGGCCGACAGAAGCCGAGCCACCCCTGCCCCTAATTCCCCGAACAGCCTTCCAGACTATCTGGGACGGAGTCCGAGAAGTTAAAGATGAGACGAAGCGTCTCCAGGAAGCACGGCGTTCACGTTTAAAAATGTATCGGGCTTTCGCCCTCTGTCTTTTAAAGGTTAAAATATTCACTTGCGACGGATTATGGAAAGCACGTCGCTGAGCAGATTTGCGCACTTTTTGGGCCTTACGGCACTCTTCATTGAACCATGGTACTCTTGGCTTCCGAGGGACTGATGCGGAAGTTTTAGGGACGGTTTCACCCACTACGTCCAACAAAATAGTAGTAAAAAATAAAACAGGCTCTTCAGCTGACATGACCACCTCCTCTGCTGACAGAGGGAGGCGAACAGAGGCCAGTTAGCTTTCTTGAGATTCCAGCGCCCCACCGGTGGATCCTCCCCACAGCTGACCGATGACAGGACTACTGGGAAGGTCGTGGACCTTCCAAAGTCCAGCATGAGTGAAGGATCACACACAGTGAGGTCTAGAACAGAACTAGATCCTGAACCTGGGATAGAGTAGGTAGGTGAGCCATCATTAAAAACACATAGGTTAAGTTGAGAAAAAACATCTTCTCGCATTTTTTTTTGACCTCTGCCATCATAGTGGTCACTACCCCACAGGTGAGCGTGACCGTTAAAATCTCCCATTAAAATAAAGGGAGGGGGCAGCTGATCTACCAAGTTAAAAATATCATGACCCGCAGGGATGGTGGCAGGTAAACGCTGCATATGGTTATGGTCTTCTTTAAGGTAACCCGAGCTGCGACAGCCTGAAGACAGGTGTCAACACTAACGGGGCTACATAAAAACTGGTTGCTAATGAGAAGAGCCACTTCACCCGAGCGTCTCTCCGAATCAGAACCTTTATGGATAGCATTAAAACCATTAAAGGAGACATGGTCATAAGTCTTCAGGTAAGTCTCCTGAAGTGATATTACCGAGGGGTTATAGGACTTGACTAGAAGGCGTAATTCTTCAAAGTTGGTGTGAAAACCACGACAATTCCACTGAAGCAGAGAGTACATGGTTAGGTTTTATGTGTAGGAGAAGAGTTCATTCCCTCCTTTTCCTGTGCTTTGGAAGGAGTCGAAGAAACAGAGGGGTGGGGGGGGGGGGGGTCGACTCCCGGGCCTTCTCTAGATCCTCGGAGATGAGGGGGGAGAAGCTGCCGCAGCACCAGCTACGACAACCTCCACCCCCCTCCATCTGCTCCTCCAATGCAGCATATTTGTTTTGAAGGGGGACATTAGTGTCTCCCTTCTGGGCCCGTACGCACAGCAGTCCCGTAACTTTCTTAGACTTCTGGGCAGGAGCAGCGTTCCTGCCGCCAGAGTTGGCGGCCTTAGAAGGCTGACCAGAGCCAGAAGCCTTTGTAGTAAGATTGACAGGTTTGGGTGGGGGCTGAGGCTTAGGGGCAGCAGAAGGCGGTGCCACCGGACCGGCAGCGTCCGCCTTCTGCGTTCCCTGGATCCTCATCACCACCGGAGGAGGGTTACTCTCCAGGGGCGAGAGGATCCGAGGCCCCGCCCCCAACCAAGAAGTTGGGGTTTGACAAGAGAAGTCTTTGGTGGGGCGCTTGCCTGCCACCGCAGCACTGAAAGTATACACAACGTTGTTATTTGAGTTTGGCGCAGGCTCATCTGCACCAGGGTCATCAACCAGTTTTTTGGCGTCCGCAAAGGACAGCCCCTTCTCCACACGCACCTGCTGAATCCTGCACTCGGAGATCCAACGAGGGCACTTCTTGTCCGAAGCCATATGCGCCCCCTGGCAATTCACACACAGCGGGATGGCTGTGCAGGACTCAGCAGAGTGTCCGGGCTTAGTGCAGCGGGCGCATAGAGTCTCTGCCTGGCGGCATGTCTTCTGCCCATGGCCATACTTTTGGCACTTAAAGCACCGGAGGGGGAGAGGGACGTACTTTTTAACTTTTAGGGAGTAGTAACCTCCCCAGATGGTAGTAGGAGCGGTGGGGGTGCCAAACGTCAGGATGATGGTAGGGAGACGAATCTCCCTACCACCTCGTTTGCAAATGAAGCGCCTGACGTAGGTCACCCCCTGTGACTTAAGGTTCCGTACAAGTTAATCTTCAGACAGTTCTGCCAATGCTTGATCTTTAATCACTCCTCTAGAAGAATTCATCGTTTTGTGGGGAGTGACCTCCACTGGAGTGTCTCCGATGGAGGAGAGCCTCAGTAGCCCATTGGAGTGTGCCCCGGTACGGCACTCTACCAGCAAGTCACCAGACCTGAGGCGCTGGGCCTCAGGCCTGCCAACACGGCTCCTGAGGGTCTACCCCACCAGGAAAGGGTGCAGCTTGGAAACAGGCTTCTCTTTAACTTTGCTGTGGATAATGAGAAAGCGAGGCCGTTAGGCCGGTCGCTATCATTTTCAAGGTCAATGTCAGTGGCTATGTGCCGCTTTGGTGCCATTTTTTTTTTTTTTTTTTTAATTTTTTCCATATTATTATAGTAGAGATATTCATCCCCTGGGGGTCCCCGCCCGCCACCGAGCCCAAGGGAAAGTGCAACTATCGGCGGGTCTCCAGCCGACGCACAATGGAGACTGCCCAAAAGATATACTCAAGGGTGTAAGCCCGATTGAACCGTTTAAGCCACCGCCTTCTATCACACTGTTGAATGCAGGGGAATACTGGCGTAAAGCACCTAATCAGCAGCAGAGGCTATAGCATAGTGCTCCGTATAGCAACCCGCATGTCAACAGTGGGATAGGGCTCAACGTGACAAGAGCCAATTGACTAGGCCGGTACGACTAGCCTCCCGTTTAGGCAGAAGTCAAGGCCAAAGTGGAGTGTTTCAGCCTTCAGGATCCTCTTCTCCCCCGACACGGGTCTCCAAGCACGGCAAACACTTGGGATCCAAAGGACCAAAAGCTCACGCGTATTTTTAAGGACCAATCCAACATGGTAAGACCTGGGTAAGCACAGCTCCTCAAAAACCGGACCAGTGAAAAAGACTGAACAACATAGATTATCTGCTGACATCAAGTCCTAATCCTGGACAAAGATGGCACCCCTCTGCTAGCCCACTCAGTCAGGGACTGAGGGGACTACCCACCCACGTCACGTGGAGGCCGGTGCCCAGTGGGCTCATCCTGAGGTGGAAAGACATTGTAATTGCTACATTTCTTCGTGAAGCGAACCATGAACTCTCCATCTTTGAGGGGAACGCTCGCTGGAATTACGATGGCCACAAAGGACAGACTTTTGCTGTTGACGGATTAGGTGACGCGCACATACTCTATAACCTGTGGAACTTCATGATCACGGATCAATGGCACCACGTGATTTGCAGTCCAAAAATCTGGGTTAATGGTCACAAAGGACAGACTTTTGCTGTTGACGGAGTAGGTGACGCGCACATACTTTCCAACCTGTAGAACTTTAAGATCACGGACCAATGGCACCACGCAATTTGCAGTCCAAAACTGATCTGGGTTGATGTCATCCCGGTTACTGCACTAAAGTAAGTAGACTTTGCGTGGCTGGTCCTGCAGTAGGGATGGGTAGAACACTTGGTTCATCTCTTCCCGCACAGAGTTGGCTCCAAGCTTGGGATATGCTGAAACAACTTCACACTGAAGAATATTCGCAGCAGCAAGCATGTGCCAAGGTCCAAGACTTTTGCCGCAATGAGAGCCTGCCATGACCTCCTTTTCAAATGCTGTTTTCAGAGACTCGGTTGGGAAATCCCCAGTGGAATGATAAAATTCTAGGCTCTTGGTCCCATCTAATAGGGTCCCTCTGCTCACTGTGCTGAGAGACAAATAGACATTCTGGTTGATCGCCAGCTCCCAAGCTAATCTCAGTCTCAGTTCAACACGCGAAATTCTGCCTTCAAAGAAAGCAATGCTGAGGGATCGGCCGAGGAAAATTGCCCTCACCAACAACTCTAAAAGGAAACCGTTTAAGATCGTCCTGAGGGCGCCGGCGCTCGGCTTCTTCGTCGAAATTGCTTCTGCTGAAGAAGTGTTCTTCAGTGAAAAGATCCATAGGATAACGTTCATCTGCTTCAGCGTGGCACTGCTGCGCACATGCATAGAATGCTTCAAAACCCTGTTCTTCTGCTGACCTACGTTTCAACTCGCAAGCATTGAAAAAAATCATTTCGAGAGACTGGTGGGTGGGTTGATGGGAGGGGACATATTTCCGGGCTTTGATGCGTCAAGGGACTGTTCAAAAGTGGGGATTAGAGGTGAAGGAACCAAGACATCTGAGCCAGATGGAGAGGGAGAATCAGCAACTGATTGCAAGGAAGACGGTATGACGAGTGCCTTGATCTCGACAATCTGGAATGGCTCCACATACAGTTCATGCAGTTCCATGTGGAGCTCTGACAACTTTCACAGAAGCGTGCCAGAGATCCTGCCTTCAACACAAAGAGTGAAACCTTTTCAAACTGATGGAGCTTTCTGCTTCCAGGAATTCCTTTAACACAGGTTTCTTTCCGATTTCTTTTTATTTCTCCACTGGGAACAAAGAAAAATGTTTTTTTTGGAAAGGGCTTCCTTCTTGCTCATGTTGCTGTAGGTCCAGTGCTAGAAGTTTTCAGCATATCTGATAACCACCTGCGTGCAAAGAACTGCTGTCCCAACCATTTTGCCGATTGTCCCTGTCTCTGCATCAGCTTCCCCCTTCCCGTATTCAGCCCCAAAATAGCAGCGTTGGACTTTCCGGTTGAAGAAGGAGAGGTCTGCAAACATGCCATTGCCTTTATATTGGGAGGCACAACCATCTTTAAACATGAAAATCTCTGTTGTGGCGTCTACCTCATTACATACTTTACGCTGTACACTAAGCCTCTGTCTCAGGTTATCGCATCGCATTCAACCGATCATCGCTTGTATGCGGATGATACACAACTTCGGAAATCTGCACCTCCAAACAGCTCCAGTCAGGCTATTTCAGATGTTCAGAACTGTATCTCAGATGTTAAGTCCTGGATGTGTGAAAATAAACTTCAGTTAAACGAGGGCAAGACGGAAGCTCTTGTCGGTGACTCTCGACTGCTGCCCAATTCTCCTGACTCTATGCTCATTTGTGATGCACCTATTCCATTTTCCGATTCAGTTCGCAATCTTGGCGTTTTTCTTGATAAAGATCTTCAAATGAAGGAGCATGTTAATCATGTCTGCAAACTTGCTTTTCTGGAATTAAGACGCATCAGTTCTATCCGTCATTACCTCACTACTGAAGCTACCACCAAACTGGTCGCCTCCTTAGTCTTGTCCCGCATTGATTAATGCAATGCCCTCTTAGCTGGCCTCCCTCAGTTTCTCATTCAGAAATTGCTGCGAGTTCAGAATTGTGCTGCACCTCTCATCGTCCGCACCTCACAGCATCAGCCCATCATTCCTATTCTGATACAACTTCATTGGCTGCCAGTCAAACAACGAGTCTCGTACAAAATCGCCTGTCTGTGCTACAAAGCTATTTACTACTCTACCCCTGCCCATCTCGCTGACCTTCAACTATACACTCCCTCCCGCTCCCTCCGTTCAAGTAGTGACGCGCGCCTTCTCAGAGTCCCGCTCTTCAAGTACAAAACCAGAGGTGACAGTTGTTTTGCGCACGTTGGACCTGTTGTCTGGAACTACCTATAGACATCAGACATTCTTCTTATTCACTGCCTTTAAATCTGCCCTTAAGACACACCTGTTCGATACCCCAATGTAGCTCAGTTCTTTGTCATTATGCACCTGTGTGTGTGTGTGTGTGTGTGTGTGTGCGCGCGCGCGCGCGAGCATTGTAGAATCCGTTGTTTCTTTGGTTTTATGACCCCCTCCACTACCACTCTTTATTTGTAAAGCGCTTAGAGCTTATTTAAGGATACGCGCTATATAAGTTGCCATTATTATTATTACTTCTAGGTGCTGGATGGCCTTATCGGTGTAATGTTGTACAGCATTGTGATCATGATTCAGATCGTTGTTCATTCTTGTCATTTCTGTAAAAGGCTGGTTAAAGCAAAGTGACATCAGTCCGTCCAGATGAATAGCGTCGGTCAGTCAAGTGCACAAGCCGTCCGTCTTTGGCCGTAACGTTGATTATCAATTGGCTGAGACATCAGCTGAGACATCACCGTTTATTTCTAGAGACCAAAGACTTTAGTCCGAAATCCACCCATTTCTGAACACAGAACCTAGCCGGAAGCATTGATTATTCTCAAATAAATCATCCTAACCAGCCCCAAAAACAACAAAAACTGGAATCATTGACTTACTTCAAGATATCTCATGCGGTCGTTATCACTGGTCGTTACCAGACGGGCCGAAAAAAAATCGTAAATTCACAAAAGGTAACCGAGACACTGCCAAAAGCACATGTGCTGTTCGAACATGTAAATGAGTGGAAGTGACGGGAACGGTGCTAATACGTCATGCGGTCTAACCCTAGCTATCGCCATCGCGAGAAAAGTCTAGGCCGGTCATTACGATCTGCGGACGGACAAGCATACCGATGGACTGAACGTTGAATTTTTCGGTTGTGATGGACATCTAGATTAGATATTTCGCCTTTTTTTTAAGTACTTTGATAGAGTAAGAGTTCAGCTAAAAGACTGCCACTCCTCTTCTTTCTGTTTCAAGGGAGTAACAAAAATCGCAGACGGACAGTCTGCTTAGAGGCGATCATTTTTCGAGTTCAATTTTCAGCGAAAGCAGTTTAATTCTAAAACGTAAATGCTTCTTACACAATCCTCCCTATTTATAATTTAGTTTTGAAGAATATTATTGTAAAATTCAAACTGTGAATTGCTTCAAAGAAAAAGAAAGTGACGGTGTAGTGAGAAGAGGAAATGGCGTCCGTCTGGATCGTAACGACCACAGGCGATGATGTCGGTCATTCAAAGACACTTTTTGCTAATAAAAAATATCAAACTTGTGTATTTTGTATCTTTATTATACCACATTCAATACAATAACAAAATATAGTAACATGATGTTGTACAAGCAAAGATATCCAGTACCAATGTTTCAATTTGTCTTCAGACCCAAATAACGTGAAACATGTCAATACACGTGAAGCACACGTGACACGAACAGTGGAAAAGCGAAACTACTTTCCCGAATCTATTCAAGGCCTCTTGTTGGAATTTTCTGGTTCTGGCGACCAGTCTTCATCGGTAGAATCATCAAAGTCTTTGTCAGAATAATTTTCAGGTCCTTCGCCATCTTCATCGTTGAAAATGAGGCAAAAAAAAACCTCTGGTGCAGTGAAAGTTCATTTTTGAACTCAGAGTCAATTTTTTATGCTATACTCCTTTTGAAGGGACCCTCCCCCCCCCCCTCCCCCCCCAAACTACACATCGGGTTATACTACTGTAAAATGTGTCAGGGGGTGTAGTATTTAGCGTGTCACTGACAGTCGGTTATGCTAGCAGAAACACTGTACTGTGGGAAATACGGTCCCTTTGACATGACCTCCCCGTGTCGACTGTAGTCGCCGTGGTGGTCTACGGGCAAGTCCACTAAAGTCGAATATGGTAGTAAAAGAGTTGAAATATCTGCTTAGAAACAGTATGTGAAGAAATATATTCCATTTTTATCAAGATTCTTCTGCAGGAAACATGTTGCAAGCAGAAAACGGGCAGATGATGGAAAGCACTTTATATTTAATCACTCAGCTACTGCAAGTGATCCATTAAAGATGTCAAACTTTTCAAATTAAATTTCATACTGAAATATAAAAGCAAGACAATCGCTAATTCAATGACATCATTTCTCCGAAATCATACCGGTTCATAGACTCTTGGAGTGTCAAAGTCCATATCCTCCTCCGTTTCTTCCCCTGTTGGCTCCGGAGCATCTCTACACACACATACACACACACATACACACACACACACACACACACACACAAGTAACTTTCAAAGGTGTGTGTGCAGAACTTTAAAGGACCGCAACTGCAGGGGCTAATGAAGATTTATTTTCTCTTGTACCTAGGCAGCGTTCGCGTTTTCCCGGCAGTTAGGGGGTTAACGAGATATCACAGGACCTTAACAATTATGTAACCCCTTCACAGATAAAGCACAATAAGCAACAACTAAATGGAAAGGTACATACCCTCATGAACCCCTACAATCACTGGGGCTCATGGGAATCCACCCTCTAGCTCCATTCCAATCTGCTTTTCTCACACAGAACAGTAAAATACAGCTTTCACTGCCCGTGTCAGAAATCAAATTTGTGTCTGCTGGCGGTGAAGGTGTTAAAATTTCCATCACAACCAGTCACCAACCGCACAAAACTGAAGCGGGTACCTGAGAAAATTGACAAAGTAATGGAAGGGCTCGGTCATCTTGGCAGACTGGTCACCCAGCTCCTCCCCTGCCACTCTGAACATGGTCTTGGTGAACCAGTTTAGGTCATCATAGCTGACAAACCTGTACAAATATAAAAGCAGCATCAACCGGTTCAGTGCCAGCTGACGCAGACGCTGTTTCTGGAGTATTCGTTAATTCAACACCAAAAACCTAGCTGTCCCAGGAACACAGACTGAAACTGGTGTCAGAAAGAGGCAGAGATCATCATGAGCCCCCGCAACTGCGTGGCCTCGTGAGGATCTATACCTCTGGCAGTTGAGGGTGTTCAGATTTTCTCGGCACTGAACGGGTTAATGTGCCAAAACGACAATGCCTTCTGACTGATGTCAATGGCAAAACTTCATAACTACTTTTGTGTCAAGTTTCACCGATAAGTTTACAAAACTGTTGATAATAAGAACGTCAAAGCTCTCATGGCTCAAATGCATGACCGACAGTTCTCAAACCTGAGACCTTAATCAAAGGTCACTCAAATGATCAAGTGCTACAGCATCTTGAATAATTACAGAGTACCAAGCCAGGTCTACACAGCAAGCAGAGGCGCCAATCTCGATCCTCGGGTTTACACACGTGGTTTCCAGGGAGGCAAAAATGATTCCTATGGCAATTAAATGCCAAGAGTCACCGAGGCGGCCATCATTGTTGAAAAATGGTGCTGGTACTGGAAACTCAACAGTTCCTGGACATTACAATGTGTTCAAGATGTCACCGTCAATTGTACTTTCCGCCAATGATGCCATGTATGCACGCCGTATTGAGCACATGCGGTGTCAATCTGTGTAAATGTTCCTAAAATTTGGAAATTTACTCGGAAAATGCATGGGATCTCATCATATACAGTAGAATTTGGGATGAAATCCTCATTTTGTATATTTCTTTTAGGTATAAATATATGAAACAGATGGAACAGCACATTCACGAGACAGAACATTTCTGGCCAGATGCTGATGGACAGCCAATCAGGATTAGTCTTTCAAAAGAATTTGTAAATATAACCATAACAGCAGGATAGCACATTATGTCTCTGAATAAATTGTACAGAGCTGATGTAACAGCGTAAACCTGGTACATAGTTGTTAGGTAACACCTCCAAAATTTGTTCAGAATTTGTTTAAATCTTCCGCTGAACGCTCGCTGCTCCATTAATTTGGATTCCTTACCGACTGAGCTCAGATATGCAGTTCAAAGCAAAGTTAAAAACTTACTTTTTCTCGCAGACTTTCGTGTAATTTCCACAGCATTTCTGTACACACCCCCTGTGTGCGTGTGTGTGTGTGTGCGTGCGTGCGTGCGTGCGTGTGCTGGTGTGCTGGTGTGTGTGTGTGTGTGTGTGTGTGTGTGTGTGTGTGTGTGTGTGTGTGTGTGTGTGCTGGTGTGTGTGTGTGTGTGTATGTGTCTGAATGTGTGGCTCGTTTTCGCTTGCGCATCGAGTTATATTATAAATTTGTATTATTATTATTATTATTATTATTATTATTATTATTATTATTATTATTATTATTAAACCATGCCCTAATGTTGTACTTTTCACACCGAAGTAGTACAAGTAAATAGGACCGGTCTGTAAAAAGAGAATACTAATCTAATTAAGGCGTGTAAATGATCAACATGATTGGAAGATGAAATAAAGAAGATTTTGAACATTGGGAATCCTGTTGCATCTCAAATTTTTGATGATCACAGTATGGCTTTTCCAAAGTTTCCCTGAAACAACTAGGTGACAAAACCTTGGCATCTATAACTAACCTTGAGGCATTAACCCATTTAGCCCCGACACCGTAGAGCAGGATTGATAGATGATAATGAAAGGGTAGAGCCAGATTAGCTTGGTGCCCGAAGGCGCCAATCTAATCTGGCACTACCCTTGAATGATCATGGTCAATCTATTTCCAGCATGGGGTACATAGTCGTTAGGTAACACTTTCAAAATTTGTTCAAAATTTGGGAAATGCGGCCGTGGGGTTAAAAAGGTTACAGTGAGTTTGGTAAAGTTCAGCAGCAACTCACAATGGACTGATTACATCAGTTTCAAGTTCCAATCAAACTGCAAACTCCAAAGGCAACAACCGCAGTCATATTATAACAGGGGAACTATATTATAGGCCGGTAAGATTTTGCCTGGAAATTGCCCCTGTGGCAAGTAAATCCTTTTAAAGCATTTTAGGTTTAAAGTTCTGCATATGTTATTTAATCACAGAAAACACTTTATGATAATGAGGGGGGGGGGGGTTATGCATATTGATTTTTTTTTCAACTTTTAACGTAAAGACGTTTTGAAGCAATATCTACATGTGCCAGAGTGTTTAGCTAAGCAAATACAGAAGTGGCCGGCTCTTGAAGCTCACGTCATTTAGGAAATGTGTGCCCCGTATCGTCTACATAATGCACTAGAGTTATCGTTCTTGTGCAACAGATAAACAATAGACAAAATGAGAGCCATACGAGACAAAATAAGATACATTAATCATCAGTTACGATCTCTTGCAAGTCATCAGAACCATCTTTTTGTGTGCAAGGTATTAATTAATCGTGGCTGATAAGTAAATATTAAAAATTAAGAAAAGAATCTTAAGACAATGGCGAGAAAATACAAAAGCGAGATACTTTGTCAAATTATTTGCTAAACCTGTAATATGTCGGTGAATTTTACCGGAACTTTACAGATAGACTTTCAGTGAAAAAAACATCTTCATCCAGGTGTTGTTCATGACCAGTTTACGCAGATTTACCGTAATTACCCTAAATATTCGACCGCTCCAAATATTCGACCAGTCAATTTTTCTTGAATTTTCACCCCCCCCCCCCCCCCCTCCCAAAAAAAAAAAAAAAAAAAAAAAATCCTAAATATTCGATCACCACCTGAAAATGCCAAGTCTTCAAATATTCGACCACCATCCAAACTGCGCCTAAAATATTTGTCCAACGCCCTTGAAAAAGGTTTAAAAATCTCCGCTCGCCAAGTCTGATTTCAGAACGATTACTATAGTACTGCCCGTCAACAAATCCTTGCATTCACGCAGCGCGAATAAAGCGACTCACAGTGCTCAGACGTAGTCCCAAACCCGTATTACGGCAATGCATATTCAGAGATTTAAATGTAGCCACGGGTTGGCATACATTGTCATGATTTATTGCCAGTGCAGTAGTGCTTCTAGTGGGTGGCCTTAGGACGGATATTTGAGGGTATTCTACACATCTTGTTAGAAACAAAGTCCGTGTTGTATATTGCACTTTGGACATCAGGGAGCTTGGGAACCACGGTGTCACTCAACCGGGAGTGGGTGTGGGCGGCTCCGAAAGTAGGTCACTGAGATAGTTTAATAATTTTCTGGTTGCTGAAATATTACTGGTTTTTAGCAATGAAACCATAAGCCAATTACATAAACTAATGTTTGTTTCATTCCTACATACTTGAAATTACTAGATATGTAATATCAGTTATTGATAACAAGAGTAAATTGGAACAAATTATCTAATTAGGTCACCGTGTCCTACTTTTCATAGACATTTTCACCTGCACGGTTTCATACCCACAATGTCTTGAAATGTGTCTGTTTGTTATATACAGCCTATGTTTTTATTGGTGTAATGAACATTAATTTATGAAGCTCAAGTCTCGACAGAAGCTGATGCATATGGGGGTGAAATTTCTACCATCGTTTCCATGAGACAGATTTTAATTATTGAAAGGATTGAAACTAAAACAATGTTCTTGTCATATATTAGTGTTCCAAATATTAGAAAACAAGAAAGGCAAACCTCTTATGGCTCACGTGTATGACCGATGCACATATGGTTTACCTCTGTGACAATAAGTATAAAGGGCTGGCTTCAGCACCAGCGAAATCCACGTTTTCTCAAAATGTAAGCATTTTTCACACATCTTTCAAACCCCATAACGCTTGACCTTTGTGATGAGTCGACTAAATTAGTATGCATATAAATGTCTTGCCATCAGCAAACGTCACGCCCAAATTTGATTGAAAATTTTCCTTTGACAAAAACTACAATTCTAACCCAAAAAATGGCATTTTTCACACATACACAGACCTGTGACCCGTGACATTTTCGAGGGGTATTCCAAATTAGTATTCATAGATAGGTCTTACCTTCAGGTATCTCTATACTAAGTTTGGGTTTAAAGTTAAAATAGTATTTTTTTAAAAAAACATTTTTTGTCTAAATATGGATTTTTGAAAACTATTTTGGGATCATCCCATGATCCTTGACCTTTGTGATGGGTAAACTAAATAAGTATGTATATGAAGGTCTTATCAGCTACCTTTGAGCCATATGTGATGGAAAACTTTAAAATAAATGTTGATAAAACTACAATACATCTACAAAAGCTAAGACTGAAAGAAAAGATCGAAGGAGTTTCTGTACGGGTAGGACGAGGGAGGCATGGAAAGGATTGAAAACATTAGCCGGGAAGGGGGAAGTGAAAGTAAAAGACAACGGTATGACAAACTCGGAGAAAAAAGGTCAGGCAGAGAAGTTAAATGATTTTTACTGCAGGTTTGAAACAACTGATTTTTCTGTAGAGAGAATACAGATTGTCAACTCTCTAGTGGAAATTGAGAAAATGAGCAAATTCCTGCTCTAGTGAGGGATGATAATGATGATGATGAAACTTTATTTTTCAATGGTAAAAAGTTTTGACAGAAAACAAATCGTCATTTTACAAACTTGCCATTGCTAACATCTACAGGATAAAAAAGAAGGGAAACTATAAAATATATATGTACATACAAAACCCAATAGCATCATTATATACAGAAAAAATAATAATACTCATCACACACACATGCACACACGCACGCACGCGCGCCACTCACACATACACCCACACGCACAAACAAACACGAGCACACACACACACACACACGCGCACACACATATAAATACCATCTGTATGAAATACATGAGGTACAGGAAATATTACAGTACCTGAGAAACGTACTAAGTCTGACTCATCAGGTAATCAAAAAGTTTTGTTTTAAAACTTCCTGGTGAGGTAATAGTTTTCAAATGTGCAGGGATGGAATTCCAAGCAAACGGACCAGAGAATGACATACTAGTTTTAAAAAGGTCAATTCTTGGCAGTGGTAGGGGTAAGGTATTGTTTCTTAAGGTCCGCTCACGTTCTTGGTGAGATATAAATTTAGTGATTAGATACTGGGGTGTCATATTATTCAGTATCTTATGCATATGACGCATTTGTTTAATGTAAGTTGCTGATGCAGACCGAGAATGTTTAAATGTCTAAATTTGTCTGTGGTAGGAATGGGGCGTCTATCTATCATTTTTGCAGCTCTTTTGTATATGGAGTTTAATCTCTTCATGTGGACATCGCTGCAGCCGTCCCACACTGTGGAGACATAATCAACATGGGACTTTATATGAGCATGAAAAAACAATTTACGGGTATTTGTATCCGTTAGATGTCTAAGCTGGGACAATAAGAAAGTGTTTTTAGCAATGGTCTTACAAACAGCATTTATATGGGTCTCCCAGCACAGTTGATCATCAACATGTATTCCTAAGAATTTACGCTCAGTGACTTGTTCAGTCAGCGTTTAATTGTAATTGTAATGGCTGTAGTCGGCGTTGATGTTTTTGCCACGTGGCGATTAAGATACTCTTATTTTTTGCTGGGTGAAGAACCATATGGTTCTGTCTACACCAGTCAGATACCTCATTTAGACTGCATTGTAAACTATGGCTAATGTCCGTCGTTTTTTTGCCAGAAACATGAAGACTCGTATCATCAGCAAATAGATTACAATTAACATCAGAATTAGTGATATGCAACGGTAGATCATTAATAAATAGTATGAATAGAAGAGGGCCCAAAATAGATCCTTGGGGGACGCCGTATTTTACATTTCCTTGCTTAGAGTATCTTCCATGGGCGTACACCCATTTGTTTTCTGTCTTCGAGATATGATCGGAAGAATGCTATAGCGGTTGCGTCCAAATGATAAACTGTTAGCTTATTTAGGAGAATGTCATGGTCCACAAGGTCAAACGCCTTTTTAAGGTCTAAGAAAACTGCTCCTGACATCAGGCTTTTATTGATTCCAGCCAGCTGTCTACAATATGTGTCAGTGCTGACTGACAAGAATGTTTCGGTGTAAAACCAGACTGGTGAATATTAAGTAATTTTCCTTTTTCCAGAAAATCAAGGAGATGTTTTTGAATGTGCTTTTCAAAGGGTTTTGACAAAGCTGACAGAAGGGAGATTGGACGATAGTTATTAATATCTTCAAGATCTTTAGATTTATGGATTGGGATTACCTTTGCTTCTTTAAGAATGATTGGAAATGTACTTTGCTTTATGCAGAGGTTGAAAATATATGTTAGTGATTATACTGTATACGGTAATGAGATTTTTAGGGTTTCATTATCAATACCATCAATGCCAGCAGACTTTTTGTTGGGCATGCTAGAAATATATCTGCCGACTTCCGCAACTGTAATATCACGGATGGTGAAAGTATTTGATATAGTTTAGTTTTTTTTAAGTGTTCTCTGAGAGAACTCGGCACTTCATACGGTTTACTGTTATTTGCAGCTGACAATGCCAATATTTCGGCTGTCGTTAAGAAATGGTTATTTAATATATCAGCTGACATATGAGATGGGATTTCGGGTGCTGATTTACCTTTCGTTATGACGTTCAGAGCTTTCCAAACAGATGCCGTGTCCTTTTTGTCTCGAATCATTTGTTGGAAAAAAGACTTCTTAGACGCTCTAACTAAATATTTGACACGATTGCGTTGTTTTTGGTATTCTTCGTACTTTTGCTCTTTTTTCAGTTTGTCTCTAAATGACATGGCCTGCTTGATATCCGCTGTTAACCACGGTGGTATGGTGGAATGTTTAACTCGTTTTTCACGTACTGGCGCATGTTTATTGAGTACACTGAGAAACAGATCCATCCAGCATGACAAGGCACTGTCAGGAGATTGGTGATCATAAACCTCAGTAAACGAAGCATTGTGCAGGTCCCACAGAAATTCGTCTTTATTAAAGTGTTTAAAGGAGCGATATTTTATAGTTTTATGTCTTTTAGTTTTTTGCTTGTCTAGTTTCATGGAGACGTTACAACATACTGGGTTATGATCGCTGACAGCTAAGGAGGGAACCTGCACATTTGATATTTTATCGTCATTTGTCACGTAAATGTGATCATTAAGGTTGAGGATGTAGATGTGGTTCTAGTGGTTTTTTTTAACTAATTGTTTTAAACCGAATAAGGCTATTGCTGATGCCCATGCAGCAAGGTACCCTTTGGGCTTAAGTCTCTCTCTCTTGGCTTGACTTCGCGAACGAAGATTCTATTTTAAAACAATTAGTTAAAAAAACCCACTAGAACCACATCTACATCCTCACAGATAATACCTCCATCTTGAACCGCTGGTCGGAATACTTTCAGGACCTCTTCGGCGCAAGAAACAGTCATCCTCCAAATCCCACACCTTCCACTAAAGGTTGAATTGGACGAACCGCCCACCGCCGAAGAGACCCTCACAGCCATCCACCAGCTCAAGAGTGGCAAAGCAGCAGGCATTGACGGAATCCCGCCAGAGATCTGGAAACATGGAGGCCCAGCACTGCACAACAAGCTCCACGACCTCTTTCTCTGCTGCTGGGAAAAAGGAACACTACCAAAGGATCTCCGTGATGCAGTCATCATCACCCTGTACAAGAACAAAGGAGAGAAGTCTGCCTGCTCTAATTATCGTGGAATTACCCTGCTGTCCATTGCCGGAAAAATTCTCGCAAGGTTGCTCCTGAATCGGCTGGTACCTGCCATCGCTGAAGACCACCTCCCAGAGGGCCAGTGTGGCTTCAGAGCCAACAGGAGTACCACCGACATGGTCTTTGTGCTGAGACAGCTTCAGGAGAAGTGCCGCGAGCAGAACAAAGGGCTGTACGTAACGTTTGTCGACCTAACAAAAGCGTTTGACACTGTGAGCAGGCAAGGTATGTGGCAGATCCTGGAGCGACTAGGTTGTCCCCCAAAGTTCCTCAACATGATCGTCCAGCTCCACGAGGACCAGCAAGGCCAGGTCAGACTAAACAGTGACCTCTCAGAACCATTCCCCATTCGCAACGGCGTGAAGCAAGGCTGCGTGCTGGCACCGACCCTCTTCACCATCTTCTTCAGCATGATGTTGAAGCAGGCCACAGTGGACCTCGACGATGACGACGCAGTGTACATCAGGTATCGTCTCGATGGCAGCCTGTTCAACCTCAGACGACTGCAGGCTCACACGAAAACCCTAGACCAACTGATTCGTGAGCTGCTCTTCGCTGATGACGCTGCCCTCGTTGCACACACAGAGAGAGCCTTGCAGCGCATTACGTCCTGCTTCGCAGATGCTGCCCAGCTCTTTGGACTTGAGGTCAGTCTGAAAAAGACAGAGGTCCTTCATCAGCCGGCACCCAAGGAAGAGCATCGCCCTCCCCACATCACCATCGGCGAGTCCGAACTGAAGTCTGTACACCAGTTTACCTACCTTGGCTGCATCATCACGTCAGACGCCAAGCTGGACAAGGAGCTGGACAACAGGCTGGCAAAAGCGAACAGTGCTTTCGGGCGACTATTCAAGCGGGTGTGGCACAATAAACAGCTGAAAAAAGGTACCAAGATCAGCGTGTACAGAGCTGTCGTCCTCACCACCCTGCTGTACGGTTCCGAGTCCTGGGCCCTCTACCGCAGCCAACTACGACTCCTCGAACGCTTTCACCAGCGCTGCCTGCGTACCATCCTCAGCATTCACTGGAGTGACTATGTCACCAACGTCGAGGTCCTTGAACAGGCGGAAACTGTGAGCATCGAGGCTCTGCTGCTGCGGACACAGCTTCGCTGGGCGGGGCACGTCTCCAGGATGGAGGATCATCGCCTACCCAAGATCACTCTGTTCGGCGAGCTCGCCACTGGACACCGAGACAGAGGGGCACCAAAGAAGAGATACAAAGACGGTATCAAGAAGTCGCTTAGTGCCTGCCAAATCGACCACCGCCAGTGGTCTTCGCTTGCTGCGGACCGTGACACCTGGCGCTCCACCATTCACAAGGCAGCCGTCTCCTTTGAGGACTCTCGCAGAGCTAACCTTAAGGACAAGCGGCTTAGAAGAAAAAACAGAGTTGTCGTAACTCAGAACCCTGACCAGACCTTCCCCTGCAGCCACTGCGGTCGAACCTGCCTGTCCCGGATTGGCCTCCGCAGCCACGAAAATGCCTGCAGACGACGTGGGCAAGCCCTATAGAATCTTCGTTCGCGAAGTCAAGCCAAGAGAGAGAGACTTAAGCCCAAAGGGTACCTTGCTGCATGGGCATCAGCAATAGCCTTATTCGGTTTAAAACAATTAGTTAAAAAAAAACACTAGAACCACATCTACATCCTCAACCTTAATGATCATTAAGGTTGAGGATGTAGGATGTGGTTCTAGTGTTTTTTTTTAACTAATTGTTTTAAACCGAATAAGGCTATTGCTGATGCCCATGCAGCAAGGTACCCTTTGGGCTTAAGTAGGTCAATGTTAAAGTCGCCCAGAAGAACAACGTTATCTTTACTTTGATTAACTGATTACTTTAATTGAATCGATTCTTACTTTCTCTTTTATTTCACGGTATGGGTCGTTGGGGGTCAGGGGAAAGGCCAAGCTGAATAGGATTGTCAACGAGTGCAGCAAAATTTTGGGCAGGAAGCAGTATGTGCTATCCGAGCCGAGGAAGACGAGGGTCATATACAAAGCTATTAAAATCAGAAATCGGGCGCAACTTTTTGAATTACTCCCCTCGAGCAAAAGACTGCGCGTGCCGTGGTGCCGCACTAAACGATTCCAGTCTACTTTTGTCCCTGCATCTATATCTCTCCTGAACTCGCTGCATGGACTGTATGCAGGATGTTTGTGTCCCTCGTCTGATGGTTCTGCCTGAGCGTGCTTGTGTAATGAAATGAAATAAAATTAAACTTTATTTCTCGAGGATAAATGGTTAGGAACACAGACCTTTTTTTCAATCATGTCCTTGCACACGCACTCACATAACACTCACACGCACGTTACTAAAACCTAATAAAAATGGAAAGGCAAAACGTGATCATCAAAAAGACTAATTTAGCACACACACACACACACACACACACACACACACACACACACACACACACACACACACACACACACACACACCACATACACACACACACTGGGAACCTGATTAAACATGAACGTTAAAAACTTAGTTTGAACAGTAACAGCAAACTCGGCAATACAACTCAAGGCGCTCGAGTAACGCCGACACAACTACACAACTATGGGCTTAAGTTTCTTTCAGCTGCCGAAATAAGCGGACCCTGAATGTGGACAAAGATAATGTCGATCGGCACCAAATTCTATAGCTTGGCTCCTGAGTAAGACGAACTAGTTTTGAATATATCGAGGCGCGGCCTTGGTATGGATAGATTGTTCCTCGTCATTTGATATGGTGTATGAGTAGGGCTAAATAAATCTGTTAGATAACTAGGTGTTTTAGAGTGGTAGAGTTTAAACATAAGTACGCCTTTGTTGTACATGAGTAACTTACGCAGAGGCAGCATGTCGAAGGCTTTGAGTCGGTCGTCGGTGCTTTCTTTACTATCCGGGTGGATTAATTTGGCTGCCTTACGGTGAAGTGCATGTAACGAACGCCCTATGATGTGAATTGTGTGGTTTAATGTATGTTATGAGTGCTTGTTAATAGTTAAAGAGGGCAAAGAGATATAACTGTGTGGCCTTTGTCCTTCGTTTGTAAGCGCGTGTGTGGTGGATGAAAGAGTATAGTGAACAGAGATAGTGCACCCACCTTTATACTGATTATCAGAACAAACCCACGCACACACTCATTCCATTAGAAGAAACGTCTATATATGTAATAATTTAATTCAGTAGCGAAAACACCGTCGTTACATTTGGTGACCCTGCATATTCATCACCCGTTGTCCTGGTTCAGAAAAAGGATGGTGCTTGTCGGTTTTGCATTGACTATAGAGCTCTCAACAAGATAACTGTTTTCGATGCTGAGCCCATTCCCAATGTGGACGAGTTGTTCACAAGGCTAGCGGACAGTACGTTCTTTACACGTATTGATCTTTCTAAAGGTTACTGGCAGATTGTTGTCAACCCGGTGGATCGTCACAAGACGGCGTTCGCAACGCACATTGGTTTGTATCAATGGATCAGGATGCCTTTTGGTCTGGTTTCTGCCCCAGCAGTGTTTGCTCGTATGATGCGAATGCTTGAACTTCCCGAGGCGTACTCAATGAATTTCTTCGATGATATTTTGATCCATAGCACTACTTTTCAAGATCATCTGGTGCACGTTAGAGATGTCCTGACCAAGTTGCTCCACTACAACTTGACTGCCAGTCCGGTTAAGATCTCGTCTGGTTACAGGAGTCTTGAGTTTCTCGGACATGTGGTGGGAGAAGGGATGCTGCGTCCAGAAAAGAAAAAGATCGACAAAATTTTGGCTATCCCGACCCCAACCACTAGAAAGCAAGTCCGTTCGTTGTTGGGGCTATTGAGCTTTTATAGACGCTATGTCCCGGCATTCGCAACCATCACGGCTCCCATTACTGATCTCACAAAGGAGACGAAAGCACGCACGATTGCATGGACACCTGCTTGTGAGGAAGCGTTGATTAGGATCAGACACATTTTTTCCTCTGCGCCTGTTCTTCAGTTGCCTCGGCTTGATCAACCTTTCATTTTACGCACAGATGCTAGTTCTACTGGCTTGGGTGCTGTGCTGCTTCAGGAGTTGGGGGGAACTCTTCACCCCGTGTCATTTGCGAGCAGAAAGTTGCTCGACAGAGAGACCCGCTACAGTACAATCGAAAGGGAGTGTTTAGCTATTGTTTGGGCCATTTCGAAATTCTCCAAATTTCTTTGGGGGGTCGATTTCATTCTCCAGACTGACCACAGACCGCTGACGTACTTGCATACAAGTCGCTTTAAGAATTCTCGCATCATGCGTTGGTCTTTGTCCTTACAAGAGTTTCGATTCAATCTCGAACCACTTCCAGGTACACAGAATGTGTTCGCGGATCTGTTGTCACGCGCTGATCGTGATCAGTCGGTTCCATAGGTCAAGGGTTAATAGTCGTTACTGTATTTTCACATTGTCTACGAACTTGAAAAAAAAAAGACCCTCGGTCGGTTCTTTTTTTCGTTGAGAGGGGGGTAGTGTAACGAACGCCTTTGGGGCAGTTTTCGGTCGGACGATGGTGTGACGTCATTAGCAGTTGGACCGAATGTACACATGCGAATAATGTAGAGATAAGCATTGTTCACGAGCGGTAATGTACAGATAAGCCATGTTCACGTGCGGTAATGTAGGTGAGCGATGTTCACGTGTCACGTGTGGGAGTGACAGTGTGGGTTTGGGAATAATTACCAGTTAGAGATGCTATACCAGTCGAGCCGAGCGGTCGTTTTCGCTAGGGCTCCGAGGAAGAATTCTGTCTAGAGAATTCGATAGCTGTATATTGAATACAGGTATTTATTCTTTTATTACCGGTATTTATAATCTGTAACGCTATTCAGATGAAAAAGAAAGTATTGTTTTATGAATTATTATTAGAGTGCAGAAGAGCCATGTTTGAAGGAAATGCGATGGCTCGTGTCAATACTTGTTTAGTCATGTAATTATGTGATATAGTTTATAACCAGGATGTCATGTTGTATTCATTCATATGTGAAGATGTGGAACTGAAATAGGAATAGAATTCAGTATATATTTAGTGATCTAATGATGAAATGTGCAGTAATATGTTACGAATTGAAGGTGAGCTGTGATTGTAATATTTGGCTCATAATCCATTGGGTGTAGGTACGTAAAATGTGTGCACTGTTAAAGTGGCTATAGGAATTGTGTGCACTGTGTTAAAGTGGCTATAGGAATTGTCATAAGAATTATGACAATAGTGATTGTAGTATGGTGGCATAAAGAAGACATTTTTCAGAGGAAATGATCTAGAGCGCTCTGAAGTATAAGAATGTGTCGAAGACACATTCAGACTTTTAGGTATAAGAGCGAACATTTATGAGTGTATAAATGTTGTGTACAGCGGGGCCGGTACGGAGCGGAAACCCCTGGTGTAGGGCCGATGAAGCTGTCCTGAGAGCATCACGTACGTGAGCGGGTGCGGACATCATCGAGCCTTCATCTCTCCTTCGTCCTACCATCACTGGTGCTACGAGCAGCAACGGTAGCGAAGTAAGCCACAGATTCGTGCTACAGGACCACATGCAGTGTTCCGTCAGTGTAGCTATTGTCGCCTAGCGCCGTAATTTCACGCCTAGGAATGTTCTAAATCTGTGAGTAGTCATTGAATAGTAATATTCAGTTCAGGAATCTCCGTCAAGTCGTCAATGTGATATTGACTGTGTCGACACTAGTATAAAGAGGAGTCGAGTGACGTCTCTCGAGAGAGACAACGACCTCTACGGTAGCGAGTGAATGTGTGAGCGCTGAAGTTGTGAATAACCTGTATGCCACTTGTTACTTGTTAGTTATTTGTGCACATTGGTTTATATGATGTGGATTGTTATTTTGTGTAGATTGGTTGATATGATGTGAATTGTGTGGTTTAATGTATGTTATGAGTGCTTGTTAATAGTTAAAGAGGGCAAAGAGATATAACTGTGTGGCCTTTGTCCTTCGTTTGTAAGCGCGTGTGTGGTGGATGAAAGAGTATAGTGAACAGAGATAGTGCACCCACCTTTATACTGATTATCAGAACAAACCCACGCACACACTCATTCCATTAGAAGAAACGTCTATATATGTAATAATTTAATTCAGTAGCGAAAACACCGTCGTTACAGTGCATTAAACCTTTTTATGCACGCATCGCTACATCCATCCCAAACTGTGGAAGCATAATCTATATGGGATTGAATATGTGCGTTATAAAATATTTTCGTTGTCGGTGTATCTGTAAAATAACGCAGTTTTGAAAGAAGATATAAATTCCTGGACACTGTTCGACATACGCTGCTGACATGCGCGTGCCATGTGAGTTGGTCGTCGATAATGACGCCTAACAAACGTTGCTCTCTAACTTATCTAATCGGCTCACAGTTGAGAGAAAGGCTTAGCAGGGGTGGATGTAGCTGCTGCTTCTGTCGTGTAGTTATTAGCATGCATTCTGTTTTAGACGGATTTGGTACCATATAGTTAGTGTGTCACCATTGTGAAACATCAGTGAAGCCCGTTGAAGTGAGGAATTGATTGTGGAGATTTTCGCTGACGACACGTCGAGAGTCGCATCATCAGCAAACAGGCTACAGCGTACGTTTAGATCTGAAATATGCAATGACATATCATTGATGTAAATGGAAAATAAGAGGAGCCCTAATATTGAGCCCTGAAGCACTCCATGCTTTATTACGCCTTCAGCGGAACGTTTTCCGTTAACACATACTGACGTCTTACGTGCAGGTACGATTTGAAAAAGTCCAAGGATGCTCTGTTTACGTGGTACACCGACAGCTTTAGTATCAACAGTTCGTGATTTACTAGATCAAAGGCTTTAGAGAAATCTAGAAATACAGCACCAGTGATTTCAGCTTTGTTCATGGACGTGAGCCAAGTATTGTTCGTGTGAGCTAGAGCTGTGCGGCATGAGTGGTGAGGTCTAAAACCTGACTGTAGTGTGTAAAGCAAGTTATGTTTTTCAAGAAAATGGCTCAGATGCCTGTGTACATGTTTTTCTATTGGTTTTGACAGGGCTGACAAGAGCGAGATTGGTCTAAACTTATTAGGGTCTGATAGGTCCTTACTTTTAGACAGAGGAATAACTTTGGCTACTTTCCAGCTGTTTGGAAATGTATCATGTTGTAAAACGAGATTATAAATAAATGTCAAAGACTCGACCACATACGGGGCAGTAAGTTTTAAAAAGTATGTATTTATCCCGTAGTGACCAAGCGAGCGCTTATTTTTGAGTTGGCTAATAGATTTGCCAACGTCAAATACAGTAAGCTTTAGGAATACTAAAGGATACGTTTGGTGCGAGTTTGTCCTCACAAAAATCTGCAAGCCTTTCGGATATAGCTAGTTATTTGGGTTTAACGCCAAGCAGGCGACTAAGGCCATCTCACGGCGGGATGGGTAAAAATCTGGTCAGCCAGACTAAAAGCAAGGTCTTAAGACAAGATGTAAATATAGCTTTAAAATGTCAGGCTAAAATGTCACACAAGTCTTTAAAAGAAACGTATACAGACTCTCAAAAAGGGCAAATAAAAAATATTTATATAGTCTATGAATGCTCAGATCTTATTAAAAATATTGCATTCTCTCAAGAAATTGAAGATTTTGTCCGGGGGAACATCCCGGAACAAAACCTTCAAGGAGTCTGCTGTGAAGTGTTTATATCTCGTGTCAATTAGATCAGCACAATACAGCAAAAAGTGTCGAACAGAAAACTGCTCATCACAGGCAAAACACCATGGACGCTCATCCTCTTTAAGTAAGTAAGAGTGCGTAACATACGTGTGCTCGATGTGGAGCCGAGCAAGGACAGTCTCCTCACGGCGGCTGCCGCAGCGGAAAGGTAGACTGTCGGACAACGTAGGAAGAGCTTCATGAAGCTTGTTCCCTTCCTCTTTGTCCCACACGGACTGCCACTCGCGGGCTATGTACGCACTAATCACAGGTTGAAAATCACTATAAACAGTCTGTGTGTCAGGGACAGGGTCACTGCGGGCACTGTTGGCAGCAGAATCTGCTATTCTGTGGCCTTCGATGCCCACATGGCCCGGGACCCAAATAAAAATGATGTCATAATATTCCTTTATCAATTCTGCATAGAGCTCTCTAATCTGCACCAGCAATAGATGGTCTGTTCCCGCGCCCTGAAGCGCCTGCAGGGCAGAAAGAGAGTCAGACAGAATCAGGAAGTTCCTTTCCCGAGACTGATAGGCATGCTTGAGTGCCAGCAGAATTGCCTGCAGTTCTGCACTAAATACAGAGGAATGGTCAGGGAGACGGAGCTTAAATGGGCGTCTAGGATGGCGAGAGGACACTGCAGCCGCAGCCACCCTCCCATCCTCAGACTTGGACCCATCCGTATAAAGATGACAATAGTCAGGAAAAATTGAAACGAGTTCATTGAGGCTTTGTTGGTATATGGCTGGTGGAGTACAATCCTTCTTGTGGGCGGTCAAGTCCAGCAAGATGTCAGGAACTGGTAGTAGCCAGGGTGGAGTGACGTGTTGCAGAGATTCCGAAACATTGTCCAGGTCCACTCCGGCCGCCTGCAGATGAGGTCGGACACGGAAGGAAAGTGGACGGACAGCTCCCGGATGGGCATCGTAAATCTCTGCAAACGACGGGTTAAAAACACAATCATAGGCAGGATTTTCTGGATGGGCCTTCAGCTGCAGAAGGTAGCTGAGCATGAGGCGGATGCGGCAGAGCCTGAGAGAAGGCTCCCCTGCCTCTGCATACAGACTATGAACTGGAGATGTCCTGAAGGCTCCCAGACATATGTGCAGACCTTGATGGTGAATTGTGTTCAGACGCTGTAGAACAGACTTGGAAGCCGAGCCATATACCACAGAGCCGTAATCCAGTTTGGACCGAACAAGGGCCCGGTACAGTCGAAGTAAGACAATGCGATCTGCACCCCAGTCAGTACGACCAACGACACGAAGAATGTCGAGGGCCTTCTGACAAGAGGTTCCAAGGTAGTTAGCATGGTTGCAAAAGGTCAATCTTTTGTCAAAGATGACCCAAAAAACTTTGCCTCTTCGGCCACCTTAATTCGCACTCCAGCAATGCTCAGGCTAGGGTCTGGAAAAAAAATTCGTCTGCTTAGTAAAATGCACACAGACCGTCTTGGAGGGCGAGAACCTGAATCCGTTGAGAGACACCCACCCCTGGATGCGATCAACGCACAGCTGCAAGCGCCTCTCAAGAGACGCAAGCCCTCGACCTCGTGCACACAAAGCAAAGTCGTCCACAAACAAAGAGCATTCAGAATCATCCTTAACGGCCTTTACAATGTTATTAATTTTAATACTAAATAAAACAGGAGATAAAATGCTGCCCTGCGGGACACCCATCTCCTGTTCAAAGGAATCGGAGAGGGTGGAGCCCACACGGACATGGAACGACCTGTTAGACAAAACATTCTGAATAAAAACGGGCAGGTGCCCTTTAAAACCCGTGTCCGACAAATCAGACATTATACCATACTTCCAGGTAGTGTCATATGCCTTATCAAGATCAAAGAAAAGTGCATAGACATGCTGCTTGTTGAAAAAGCATCTCGGATATAAGACTCAAAGCAGACTAGATGGTCAGTTGTACTACGGAAGCGCCGGAAACCGCACTGGAGGTCAGTGATGAGACCCTGTGACTCAAGATGCCACACCAGGCGGGCTATGACCAAGCGTTCCATAGTTATGTATAAACATAATGTCAAAGCGATTGGCCGATAGTTGCCCGGGTCGGAAGGATCTTTACCTGGCTTGGGGATTGGCACAACCAAAGCCTGACGCCAAGATGGCGGAAAATGACCAGTTATCCAGATATGGTTAAAGGTCTTGAGAAGTACAAGGAGTGAATCCTCAGGCAGATGTGTTAGGAGCTGATAGTGGATGGTATCCAATCCAGCAGCAGAGTCAGTACATTTCTGCATGGCTTGCTGCAATTCTGAAAACCTAAAAGGGATATTATAGTCTTCCGAGTTATCCGATATAAAATCACAAGTACAAGACTCTCGCTTCTCCTTCTCTCTCTGGAAGAAAGGTGAATAATTCTCTGTTGAAGAATGATGGGCAATGGTGGAGGCAAGCAAATTGGCCACAGCCTTTTTATACGTGACCAAACTGGCACCATCTCTAAGATGGCCGATAGAAGCCGAGCCACCCCTGCCTCTAATTCTTCGAACAGCCTTCCAGACTTTTTGGGATGGAGTCCTAGAAGATAAAGATGAGACGAAGCTTCTCCAGGAAGCACGGCGTTCACGTTTAAAAATAAAACGGGCTTTCGCCCGCTGTCTTTTAAATATTAAAATATTTGCTTGCGACGGATCGCGAAAAGCACGTCGCTGAGCAACCAAGAAGTTGGGGTTTGACATGCAAAGTCTTTGGTGGGGCGCTTGCCTGCCACCGCTGCACTGAATGTATACACAGATGTGTTAGAGGATGGGGCAGCCGCAGCTGCACCAAAGCCTTCAACCAGCTCGGCACCGGCCTCCACGTGGCGTGGGTGGGTAGTCTCCTCAGTCACTGACTGAGTGGGCTAGCAGAGGGGTGCCATCTTTGTCCAGGCTTAGGACTTGATGTCAGCAGATATGTTGTTCAGTCTTTTTCACTGGTCCGGTTTTTGAGGAGCTGTGCTAACCCAGGTCTTACCATGTTGGATTGGTCCTTAAAAATACACGTGAGCTTTTGGTCCTTTGGATCCCAAGTGTTTGCCGTGCTTGGAGACCCATGTCGGGGGAGAAGAGGATCCTGGTGGCTGAAACACTCCACTTTGGCCTTGACTTCTACCTAAACGGGACTAGATGGTCAGTTGTACTACGGAAGCGCCAGAAACCGCACTGGAGGTCTGTGATGAGACCCTGTCACTCAAGTTGCCACACCAGTCGGGCGTTGACCAAGCGTTCCATAGTTTTACATAAACATGATGTCAAAGCTATTGGCCGGTAGTTGCCCGGGTGGGAAGGATCCTTTCCCGGCTTGGGGATTGGCACAACTACAGCCTGGCGCCAAGATGGCGGAAAATAACCGGTTATCCAGATATGGTTAAAGGCCTTGAGAATTACAAGGAGTGAATCCTCAGGCAAATGTGTTAGGAGCTGATAGTGGATGGTATCTAATCCAGCAGCAGAGTCAGTACATTTCAGCATGGCTTGCTGCAATATTGAAAACGTAAAAGGGGCATTATACTTCCGAGTTATCCGATATAAAATCACAAGTACAAGACTCTCGCTTCTCCTTCTCTCTCTGGAAGAAAGGTGAATAATGCTCTGTTTAGGAATTATGAGCATTGGTGGAGGCAAGCAAATTGGCCATAGCCTGTTTATCCGGCCCCTAATTCTTCGAACAGCCTTCCAGACTTTTTGGGACGGAGTCCTAGAAGATAAAGATGAGACGAAGCGTCTCCAGGAAGCACGGCGTTTGCGTTTAAAAATGTAACGGGCTTTCGCCCGCTCTCTTTTAAATGTGAAAATATTCGCTTGCGACGAATTACGAAAAGCACATCGCTGAGCAGATTTGCGCATTTTTTGGGCCTTGCGGCACTCTTCATTGAACCATGGTACTCTCGGCTTCCGAGGGAGTGATGTGGAAGTTCTAGGGATGGTTTCACCTGCTACGCCCAACAAAATAGAAGTAAAACAAGAAACAGGTTCTTCAGCTGACATGACCACCTCCTCTGTAAGACGAAACTGACAGAGGGAGGCGAACAGAGGCCAGTTAGCTTTCTTGGGATTCCAGCGTCCCACCGGCGAATCCTCCTCACAGCTGACCGATGACAGGCCTACTGAACTGACGACCGACGCTCTAACCGAGTGAAGAAGATCATAAACGTTGTAGTGGAAGACTACAAATTGAAAGATGAAACGACGATCGACGTTCAAACCGAGTGAAGAAGATCATCAACATTCCACGCAATGAAACAAAAATCCACATAAAGTGGTCAGGCTTGGTCCGCTGACGAGAGTAGTGCCTGGCAAATAAAGCAAAAACTCACTCGAAATACCCATAAATCGACAACTATGCGGAGAAGAAACCCCAGATGAATGTTTTGGGGAAACATACAGACAACGCCAATCAACTACGCAAAGACATGAAACAATGATCTACACATCCAACTCCGGACCGCGAGCTGTACGTAACAGGAAAATAGAGCCCTGCTCTCGCCGCCCTCTATTGTAATCAGCACCGCATCTTGCAGCCCAACGCCAAGATTGATCGACAGTAACACCGCACCCTTCCTAAAGAAACGATACAAATTGCCTACGAAAGAAGTGGACAGCCCCCCGAAATCTGAGTCGGCGACACAAAAATTTAGGAGACATGCAAATCTCCTCAAAACTTAAATAAGGAGGAATCAACCAAATGATCCTACAGTCCACAAACGAGGCCCTCCCAGCACTGAAAAAATATATATAAATGACACAGTGTTCTGAAAGAGATAGCTAAATTTTACGTGGAAGACACTGAAAACTACACGGCGAAGAGATGCGCTATCTTACTAACAGGCAGGCAGCACAGCGACCTCTATGCCGCTATCCATGCATCGCGCTACTTCTTCCAAAAGTAGTTGAAGGGTGTTGGGAATGGTCCTTGGTGACGTAACTGCCGGACCCGGCGTTGACTGGACTAATACCCCATGGTCACCTGCGAGACATGTGGCCCTCTGTAGCTGGCACATGCATAAATGTATGGAAAGCCTTGCTAACAGAAGACCAAACAATCAAGATACAGCCCTATATCCCGAACACTTAAACGAAACAGTGTTGACTCAAAAACTGACCCATCGCGGTCAAAAGAGAAATAAAACAACCCAGCGGGAACTCCATCTCACGGATGAATTTATGTCTGTTCCCTCAGACGACGAAAGAATCAAGGCCTCCTGATGCATATACTGCACAGCCAGCCTCTCCTGCCTCTCCTCGTTGCAGCCTGACGCCGGACCTCAGACCATCTTAGGTTCTGGCCTGCGGACAAGGCGTTCTTTCGCCGCCACGACGTGCCAGAGTGCACAACTGAAACAAATCAGTACCTACAGCACCTGTCGGCCCACCCACCAGCAGTCTTCAAAGGACTATTAAAAGGGGAAACACTCCGCATCACAGGAAACTGCAATAACGCAATTGAAAGAATTGAAGAACTCAACCTGTTCCATACCAAACTACGAGCGAGGGGTTACATGTAAACCACGCTAACAAACCTATCAGCCCACTGTGTCGACCCGAGGTGGAAAACCTCACCCAGCGAAGCAAACGAAGCTTCTCACCCTCGGTCAA
This sequence comes from Semisulcospira habei, assembly GCA_036245525.1. Taxonomy (NCBI): domain Eukaryota; kingdom Metazoa; phylum Mollusca; class Gastropoda; family Semisulcospiridae; genus Semisulcospira; species Semisulcospira habei. Next base: position 175,537,584 of record BTPG01000002.1, read on the forward strand.
ATAAGAAGAGGAAAGGAAAAATTAAAAAACGTAAAAAAAACAATTAACTCAATCTACCCCAGACACACCACAGGAAGATAAGGATCGACCATGATAGTTCAAGGGTGATGCCAGAATAGCTTGGCGCCCATAGCCCATAGGCGCCAAGCTATTCTGGCATCACCCTTGAACTATCATGGTCGATCTGTGTCCTGCACTGCAATGCAGCCTTCAGAGGACAACGGCAAAATTCTGGGATTTCGGTGTTGGGGTAGAATGAGTTAAGAAATATGCCCCCCCCCCCCCCCCAAAAAAAAAAAAAAAAAAAAAAAAAAAAAGGGGGGGGGGGGGCAAACACATCTGACCCCATAAGTAAATCGGGGCTAAATGTAGGAGACTTAAACAACAACGGCCAAAAAATTGCTGTGAACGTGGATGTCTGAAACGGTTTGGTCCGCTGACGAGAGTAGTACCGGCTTTGAAAGCAAAACGTCCTCGAAACACACCTCATTCTTAAACACAAAAAAATGACTGACTTGTTGTGAGAAAAGAGTGTTCGTCCGGCCGTAAAAAACAGGCCATTTCATCGGATAGTGTGCGATGTGATACACTTTTTTACAAACAAAAAGAATCAGGCTGAAACATTCATGTGTGCGATGTGAGCACCGTTTTTTCCAACACATACTACCAGCTATACTGAACTCCCCACCTCTACCGAAGGTAAAACGGGAAACAATCGTCAGTCTACTCGAACTGATGCTGAAAAACAATATTTTCGAGTTCAACGGGGCATTCTACAAACAAATAGTGGGTTGCGCAATGGGACAAGTTCCATCTCCCTCATGCAGCGACATTTTGATGGCCAAAACTCTCAACGAAGTGAACCATAACTATCCATAAAAACACAAGATCCTGTATCACGGACGGTACAGAGATGATGGATTCATGGTTTTCTCAACAGCGAGCAACGAAGAAGTTCACCAGTTCTTCGAACTAGCAAACGCCCACACAGAAGGGGTTCATTTCACATACAACATCTGTGAAAACAAAGCTACTTTCTTAGACATAACAGTCTACAAAGGAGGACACTTTGAAACAACAGGACACTTTGATGTGAAAATGTACAGGAAGCCAACTGAAACCTTCCAATACTTGCACCGCCAATCGGCCCACCCACAAGCAGTTTCCAACGGCTTGGTGAAAGGGGAAACACTCAGAATAATATGCAACTGCTCTGACACAACTCACAGAGACAGACAGCTGGACATGTTCCACGACAAACTATTCATGTATTAGTACGAGGCTACTAACATACTGAGCTAACAGCCCATTCAGATGCTGTGGTGAACATCCCTCGTACAACACTGACTGCAAGAACGAAACCAGGCGAAACGGAAACACACAACTCCACCATTAGTGTTCACCACTAAATTTAACCCCAAAACTAGAGGCTTAGCCAAAGCCCTGAGAACCACTGGCCCAGTATCTTACGGGACCATGACTGCAACAGCCTCTTCGCAACACCTCCAATGATAGCCTACAAAAGGCATAAAAATCTGGGAGACATGTTAATGTTGTCTAAACTAAAGCCAGTCGAAACCAACTTGACAGACTGAGACGGAGAAGAGAAGGAGGAGGGAGAGGGAGAGAGAGAGAGAGAGAGAGAGAGAGAGAGAGAGAGAGAGAGAGAGAGAGAGAGAGAGAGAGAGAGAGAGAGAGAGAGAGAGAGAGAGAGAGAGAGAGAGAGAGAGAAACAACCCAAAAAACAACACTGAGGTCGCAATTATCAAAAACGTCAATTTGAAATGAAATTGCTTAAAAAGAAACAACAAATTAACAACAACAACAACAACAACAGAAGACGGCAGGACATTGCGCTCGAAAGCTAAAACAGTCAACGACCAACCGCCAGCCCAACAACAGGCACGCGCGTAGCGCGATGTGCCGCGGGACCAGGTGACCGGACCGCACCGCGAGCCGCCACCAACATCACTTGACGCGGCAGTAGCCATACACGTCACTTGAACTGCAGACGAGAAGGTCGTAGTAAGAGCTACAGCCTCGCCACAAACTGTGCACTGGCATAAACCAGAATGCCGTGGTTAGAGGAATCTAACAACCAACTAAAATCGCACCAAACATATTGGTGACGTACAGGAGCCTGGCGCTAAACAACCCAAAATGCCTCTATGAAAACAATGCTGCGAAAACGCAATCTAGGTAACATACACGGCGAGGTAATCACACCAAAGTTGGTGACGCACAATAACCTAGTGCTGGTAAACCTCTCACGGTGCGTTGAATTACTCCACGGGAAGACGAAATGAACCCGACCAACTCACAATGAACGGACAACAAATACCGTCAAACAACAAATCCACAGATATTCCTTTAAACAGAAGGACGGATGTGATAACTAAATCACGCCTCTGTGGTCAGGTTTGGTCCGCTGACGAGAGCAGTACCTGACTTTTTAAAGTGATACATGTTCGAAATACACACAAAGGATGAGTGACAACAAAATCGAGACCTGTGTCACAAAACTTTGTGTATACGGCCAGGGCAGAATCAGGCTGAAACATTCATGTGTGCGACGTGAGCACCGTTTTTTTCCAACACATTTTTTCCAACACGGACTTGTTGGGGTGTACCCCGTTCGTGCTCTCCCGCGTAGATTAATCTTCGGGTTGATCCACATAATGTGACAGACTACTGATCGTTTGTGTCTAACACCGCCCGTGTGGTTCCGCTAGGTCAGACTCCGCTCTGATCCGCTACTTCGTGTGCAATGGACTGTGATGACAGAGCCGGCCGAAACACTCTCACACAAGTCAGTCGCATAAAATAAACGCTTTGATGCCAGCGTACGAAAAAGGATTGAGATTAAACACGTCTTATGGCTGTCTCAGCAACAGCAAAACATAAGAACGTCAACGAAATAAGTTAAAAAAACAACTCCAGAGTGAGTCATAGGCAACAGCCCGGACGCACAATGAAACACAAGGTTGGAGGACCAAAACAAACGAACCAACCTTTAAAATAAATCGCCTTATAAGCTTAAAGACAATTAAGCTGCCGGCACTAAAGAAAACAGTCGCCACCTGACTGGAAACCCAGAATCATGTAAGAGACCTGGTTGGCGTAACAGGAAAAAGAAACGTGGCGGCGGGGCAGCATGAAGTATCTCGCTCAGGCAAAATAGCAAAGCTACATCTATGCCGGCCATCACCTGCGCAGCTTTCGCACTACTACCTTGGAACGTAGTAGAAACGTGGAGACCAAAACGAAGCCGAATCGCTCGAAAACCCAACACCCATCACGGGGACTTGCCACACCACCCGGCAGGACGCTCAATACACAACACGTGGAGAGCCGACGCAACACAAAACTTCTAGACGTAACCTATACCATAGAGGTACAGAGCTCCAATGTCCGAGAAGCAGAAAACTAACTCTCCCTCAGCATTCTACCACAATGAAGAATAAGAGACCTGGTTGGCGTAACAGGAACCAACTTCAAACAGGCCAAGACGATGTGAAACACATCATTACACCGAAGAGCAAAATGCAGCCATAATCACGCTGGAACATCAGCAAGAAAAAGGAAAAATAGAAGAAAAAAGAAAAAGAAACGTGGCGGGGCAGCATGAAGTATCTCGCTCAGGCTACATCTATGACATTACCTGCGCAGTTTTCGCACTACTACCTTGTAACGTAGTAGAAGAGTGGACTGTGGATTGGTCTTTGAATTCATAAATGCCGGGCCCGGCGCATGATCAGACTACAATTGATTGAATGCAAGACGAAGCGATCACGTGATACACAAGTGTGCTCGTCTGCTACATCCGCCATTTTGTGCAGCAGAGATGGCGTCGCCTAGTTGTAACGATCGCGAACGTGGCTGGTTTTTGCAAGATAAAGACGCCAAAGAGCGGTATAAAATCAAAACATCAGCAATCGACATCTGCCCCTACGATATGCCACTGCAGAATTTCAGCCGAAACCGGATGAAATGGCCAGAGATAACATACATCGATATCGTCAACTATCTCGTAGGTAAGTTGTCAACTGACCACTTCAGTGTTTACATATTTTACTATCAGTCCTTGCTGTTGCTTACGTGTGTGTGGTGTGTATATATATATATATATATTATAATAAAAATGTAAATGTGCCACAGAAGGATATTTTATACATATAAATATTGTATACATAGCCTGTTAGACATCAAACGTCTACAATCAACTCACAGTGACAGTGGCAAAATCAACCGTCTCGGTGAGAGTGATTGAGAAAGTGATTTTTGTGATGTGTGGTACTTGCAAGTTACTCCAGCATCAGCTGTGTATGAAAGTCATTATTTTCTACTTCTACAGTGCATATACCTTTTTTCCCCTTCAGGACCTCTGCATACACCAAAGAACAATTGAAACACTGAAGTCCTTGGAGGCATACAAGTTTTACCAAGTTGACTGGGTTCGAGATGTACTCCACACAGAAATGAAGGGACTTCACGTAGTCAAAGCAAAGGTGAGGTATTGCATTAAAATAAGTCCATCTTTCCACTTGAGCTGAAGAGGTCGACTTTGCTATGGCAGCAATAAATCTATGTGATTCTACTAGCGTAAATGTACCTAATGTAAATGTACTTAGCTTGAATCCACGCAGGCATAAATCAACCAAAGGTACGTAGTAGTAACACTTCACTGTGCATTTTTAAACAGGATTAATGTAACCTGGAGCTTGGCATCAAGGTGGTTCGTCTCCAGCATATGTTATTTTTTACTGAGCATTCATTCGACACTGGCACTGGCCAGATGTACCCATCCTTTTTTGATACAGTGCAGGTGCACCCTGAATTACTTGTTGCTGCTGCCGAGTGGCAGTACAGTTGATACAGCTATATATAACTATAACATTTGTCACTATTTCAGGTCACCCATTTCATGCGTGTCTCCGAAAAGCCCCTGGAGCCATGGGTCATCGTTGCTGCTGATGGTTCTATCCAGTCAGCCCACTGCACGTGCATGACAGGACTCACGGAAACATGAAGCCACGTTGGTGCTGTTCTGTTCTGTATGGAAGCCTGCGCAAGGATCAAGAACAAGGTGACGCCAACAGATCAGCCTGCGTATTGGCTTTTTCCTAGTTCAACAAAGCTGGACACCCTATTTAAGAAGATCAAGACCATGGATCTTTCTTCGCCTGCAGCAAAGAGATGTCGCTTTGAAGGGAGAATTGAGGTGCAGACACCACTCACAACTGACAGGCCTGTGGTCAGTTCACCTACAAAACAGGAGGAACAGGTGTTCTCTGTGTTGCATCAATGTCTACCAGAAGCTGCAAAACTTTCAACGACACCAGGATTTTCAACCAATTGTCAACCAAAGGCAGTGACTGTAGGTTTGCCTAGGAACCTACAATTACTGTTCGATGAAAGCTTGAGGATGAGGCCTTCATTCGACAATACTGTTTGGACATTGACTTGTCATTCACTCCTGAACAAGCGCATCTGGTAGAGTTGCAAACTCGAGCCCAAACAAAAACTCATCTGTGGTTTGAGATGAGGGCAGGTCGGATTACTGCCTCAAATATGCATAGTTTTTGTATTTGTCAAGGACCTGATGATGGCAGACGGATGATAAAGTGCGACAGCGACACTTGCGTGTACCAATGGTTTTATGTTGACTGTATCAGCATGAAGAGAGTGCCAAAGGGAACATGGGTGTGTAAGCCATGCAAGTCAAACCATTGATGTAGACTTGACTTGCCAGGGGTGATGCCAGAATAGCTTGGCGCCTGTAGTTAAGTCGCCAAGCTATTGTAGCACCACCCTGGACCTATCATGGTCAGTCTCCTGAACTCTAACTTTATTTCTAGAGAACAAATCTTGAATTTAGGGATGGTGACCATAGTGATCAGTGTGTTAATGCAACACTTGTTTTCAGGGTAGTGGATTTTAATCTATATCGAGTCGAACTAAACCCTTGCAACCAGAATAACTGAGCCCCCCCCCCCCCCCCCACCCCTCTCCCATGGTTTATTTCTGTTCAGTGTGTTTGCTTCATAGAGTCTACATGGACATGCCGAGTGATAGTGAACTATCCTGGTTCCGACACTGCACATACCGAAAGACTGACCAAGATGATTCAAGGATTGTGCCAGAATGGCTTGGTGCACAAAGCAATTAATGCACCATCTTAAATTATCTTTGTCACTCCCTCTCTCATGTTACTGTTAGCTCCCATTTTCAGCTTCAATGTGTAAAAATGTTATGTTCTACCTGAAATGGTGATGCAGCAATAAAATGATTGGATTTAGATATATGCTTTTGTTATGTCTGAAATTTTACAACAAAAACAAAACATCTCACACATTTTAGATACATCAATTTTTTTTTAATCCGTTTTTTTTCTCCATTTACAACAATGCATGTTTTGCACACCACAGACCATCAGTGTTCAATATCTGATGGTGGCTACACCTCTTGTTTCCTGTGATTCTCCAGTCAGAAAATTACAGAGGAAACAACCTGCATGACCACAACCGCCAACCTTGGATTATTTTGTTCTGTCTGCCTCTGAGGTCACAACTTGTGTTATCTGCGATTCTCAAATGGGGGAATTGCAGAAAACACTTGATGCATGACCAGCTTCAAACAATCATACACCCAGAGCATTTTACACACTTCACGATACATTGCGCCATTGAGTAAATAACAGTTCAAATGTAATTTGCAGTTTAAGTGTTTACCGCTCAAATAAATAAACAAAAGCAGAAAACACATTTTTTTTAATGCTCTGATATTGATAATTCTGTTTACTTTGGAACATACACTCATCCTAAAACTAGGGCAAGTAGGCTTGTCTTAAAAGTGGTAAGCTGAGTGTGCGAACACAGTAAACATGTACAGTACAGTGATAATCAGCACACCTATTACCCAAGAGGCACCACAGATGGTTGCACAGGTAATTGCTGATTCTGTAGATTTTGAGCTGGTTGGCCATGTAAGTTTCTGATTCTGTAGATTCTGAGCAGGTGGGCCAGGTAAGTGCTCATCAACCTGTAGGTGCAGGTCAGGTAAATGCTGATCTGTAGATTATGAGCAGGTGGGCCAGAGAAGTGTACATCAACATGTAGGTGTTCATTAGGTAGACCAGGTAAGTGCTCATCAACCTGTAGGTGTTCATCCAGAGGGCCAGGTAAGTGCACATCATTCTGTAGATTCTGAGTATCTGTCAGGTGATGGTCTTTTGGTGACTATTTCCTTGGTTTTAGGTCTTTCCTGTCGGCGCTGCAAAAGTATAAATAAGAACACATCATGCATCTATTTTATCAACCAATTATGCATTTATTTCTCAATCTTTTCATTGTTTACTTAACAAAACAAAATACAATAAAAACCAAAATTATGATTCACTGCATTGCATACTGAAAAGAAATCTAGCTACCCTCTCAATACTGTGCACTTGATGCATAAAAGCCTGACATGTTATGATGGGATGTGAATCACTCATGAAATTCAATGTGGTCGGTGTCAGAATAGCTTGGTGCCTGTATATATGCCAAGCTATTCCATTTACAGGCGCTAAGCTATTCTGACACCACGTTTGAATTATCATGGTTGATTTTTTTGCCAGAACTATTAAGAAAACAAAATGACACAAACTTAAAAGTTTACCTTCAAGCGGGAATAGATCTATCTGTGAGTCGTTCTGTGTCGCAGACAGGATTGGAACTCGTATAGCCTAAATGCTGGGTGGGTGACCAGGACTGACTATTCTTCTGAAAAGGGTGTGCATTTACTCCTGCAAATGGAACAAAGGTTAAACTAAAATGTGACAAAGCCAATATTACTATCGGTATAAACAAAATGTTTTCACTTCTTTCAACATTATCATTTGCTTTTACTTGTTTGAGGTATGATCTTTTACTTTTCAAAGAATGCAACTCATCTCACACCAAGCCATTACATATTTTATTATAACAGAGAAAACGTCATTAAATAAATGACAATTTTCTAACAAATGTCACAAGAATACACAGTATAATGCATGCAACACACAGTGGTCATTGCTAGCTGTAACATAATGAATGATACACTCAGTCAGCCATCACTGTGACTCGATCTTCAAATGAAAAATAGTTCATGTACTTTACTTACCGCCAACAAAGTGTCTTGAACATACAAAAGTTCTACTCCAAGTCTCCTCGGTACTGATATCTTTTCGGTTGCTGGCAGCCTTCCACAGTCGTCCGTTCTCTCTGCTTAACACTCGACTTTCCCTCAAACGAAGAGCAGGCAGACGAAAAAAATTCACTGCTACACCTTTTGGAACATTATCTTTGTTCCCTGTCCTATTATTACATCCGAAAATTGCGCAACCATGCATATCTTTGTCGATTGCAGTGTTCGTTGTTATTAGTGTTCGCGGTATCTCACTGCACAAGATGGCCGACTGCAGACGACGTGTGTACGACGCTGGCTGTGTGACGTCACGTGCATTCAATCAATACCCATGACTTGGGACGTTCTACTTTGGGCACATGCATAAAGGTATGAGAAGCCTCACTAACAGAATTCCTAAACCTGCGACATAACAAGGTGAAAGAGTGAAACTACCCCTAGTGACATTTCGGAGAGTACGGGGTTCTGAACTCCGACAAAACCTCCCCGAACACCCAGACTCAGCACCAAGGAAATGGCAAACGTGGAGACCAAAACAAAGCCGAATCGCTCGAAAACCCAATACCCAACACCACCCGGCAGGACGCGCAATACACAACACGTGGAGAGCCGACGCAACGCTAAACTTCTAGACATAACCTGTACCATAGAGATACAGAGAGCTCCAATGTCCTAGAAGCAGAAAACTAACTCGCCACCAGCATTCTATCACAATGAAGAATGAACAAAGGAACAAACGTCTAATATTTTTTTTTTAATTTAAACAAAAAATTAACTCAATGAAACTAAGGCTCCCGGGTAACCGATATCCAAGGAAAACGCACAACCAAACCGACTAAGATTTAAAAGGCACAAACCCTAATAAGAGGGACGACTATGAACAAAGAAGATTGGTAGAGGCAAATGGCCGAAACTCTCACTACTAATAGCGCAGGTCTGGGGCCTTGCCTAAACGGAGCGGACCCCCCTTCCCCCCCCCCCCCCCCCCCCAAGGTGAGAAAGGGACGAGTCTATAAGCTGACACCAATAAACGACTACATGACCGTGACTGGTCAGCCCCACGCGCAGGACAAGCGGACCTAAAAGGTATTTAAGCCGAGCACCGTTTTTTCAAACACCCACTTTCGACCACTCTACTCTAACCTACTGCTAGAAACAAAATCAGGGTCACCACTGAAACATACGCAGACTTTCAACCGGTCGCACGCACAGACTCACAAACGCAATGGGCACATACACAACAACGCTAACTCTCAGTCGGACGCATTCGTGCAGTATAAACGCACAACATCATTTCTTTTTCTCTGTGGCCCCGTTTAAAAAAAAACAACTAACAAAACGTGAACTCAAAAATACTCTTCACAAAATACACAAATCTCAACACTAGCACATCACCCTCACATCCACACACAATATAGTAAAAACCATGTTAGGTAAACTGTCCTCATTATCCAACCTGCTCAACTCGTGTTATCGCTCTGTATCGTTCGCACGTTCCTCCACGTCTAGACGTGTAGTTTCTTTCGTCACGCGTTCCTGAAGATGTCCCACCTTCCCCGAACAGTGGACGTCGTCTCGACACGCCCCTCTAGCGCAGCCTTCGTTGACTTTTGATGTCTTGGCACCGAGTCTCTCCCTCCCCGAGCGGTGAATGTCCTCACGATACGTTTCTCCAGCGGCAGCCTCTGTTGACTTTGAGGTCTCGGCGACAAGTCCCTCGCTCCGCACAAAAACTCTGTACAATAAAGTTCTAATGTCATAACACTTGCTTAACACACACATATTGGATGATACGAGATACATTACGGAACCTGGCTGATACAAATAAATCTACACGTTCATTCACACACTCGTGCTTCATAAAACAGACTAGATTCGCAAAACACCATAACTCAATCACTACACTGAAAAAGACTATAACATGACGCACGCGCCATACACTGGTTCGTATCTAACAAAAGATTATACTTAACACACCCACGTACTACCTTCGTAAACAACCTAGGCATATACATACCACATTCCTTAGTTATCCATCCAGGTAAATAACTATATAGAAAAATCCCCGGTTATCTCAACAAATTCTAAACCGCCATAACTGCACAAAATCAACGCTACACAACCGAACTAGTCTTACTAACGTATACTACCTTTAACTCACTAGATGTCGATAACATATATAAAAACGTACCTGAAATCTAGGTTTCAGAGTCTTGTAATACGGGTAGTGTATCCGACATACGTCCGTCCTCACTAACAAAATAGCACGTACTAACTACTCTTGAGCTCTGTTAGACTGAGCCCCGCCACTAAAACTTTATGCCGATCGTTTTCCTCGCGATGGCACGGAACTCATGAATACACGGACTATTTGTCACTAGACAAACCGCTGACAAGACAGCACAATGCAGAATCCCTGTGTGAGCTTTATGCATGGGTATAGGTTTTCATCACAAGCGCTGTCTCGTATCGTAGGTTTCAAAAATCTCTTCCACAAACTGCACAATGCTGTAACGCTAGGCTAGCTTTCCTACATTTACATCTTCCACAATAAATGACATCCTGGTTTCCAAGAACAACTGATCAGTTCATATAACGAATGTTCTGCGTTTGGTAATAGTGTCTTTACCACCACCCATCATACAAGTTCCAGAGCGCTGTCCCTTTTTGTAGCTCTATTTTGTTTGAAGTGTTTCTCTGACATTCTTGTGCCACCCCCATTAAGCAGGAATTAGCAGGTGCAGCGTTTTCTGCGAGCAATGTCTCTCCAATTGTGTCCCTCTTGATACGTTGCGTGGACAATGTGAAAAATCAGTGCATCCGCCGCTGGTAATATGGCTTCAAGATATATCATCTACCTATCTATCTATCTATCTATATCCCGTAGTCTTGCCGACCGTTCGGGCACCATTGATGACTTGGCAACCAGCTCCCTCCATTCCACTTTGTTCTCTGCCATTCTTAGCGTATCACCCAGCCTCAGTCCTGTCCACTCTGAGATATTGTCCTCCCATCTTTTCCTCTGTCTTCCTCTTCTTCGTCCTCCTTGCACAGTGCCCTGCAGGCTTGTTTTGGCAAGCCATGTTGAACGCGCGACATGCCCATACCACTTCAGTTTGCGTTTTTTTCACAATGGCAAATAGGTCTTCATAGGGCCCGATGGCTTGCCTGATTCTGCTTCCAACTTCCTCGTTCGTGATGTGATCTCTGTATGAAATGCCAAGCAGCCTTCGAAAACATTTCATTTCAGTGGCTTGTATCCTCCTTTCAAGGTCTCCTGTGAGGGTCCATGACTCGCAGGCATACAGGAACACTGAGATGACTAAGGAGCGCATCAGTCTGATCTTGGAGCAGAGTGTGATGTTTCTGTCCTTCCATATGGTCTTCAATCTTGTCAGTGCTGTTGTTGTCTGCGCAATCCTGGACAGTATTTCTGGTTTTGATCCCTCATCTGTCACAATGGCTCCTAAGTATTTGAATTTATTAACTTTTTCCAGTTTTTGGCTTCCAATCATGACGTCAGTGCCAATGCCACTTGTGTTATTTGTCATCAGTTTGGTCTTCTCTGCACTGATTTCCATCCCATACGCAAAGGCTGTACTATCCACCTTTTCCACCAGCTGAGCTAGCTCCTTCTCTGTTCCTGCAAGGCCATCAATGTCGTCCGCAAAGCGCAAGTTCGTGATTGTTCTGCCTCCAGTACTCACAGTTCCTTCATGATCTTTCAGAGCATGTCATGATTCTTTCCAGGAAGATGTTAAAAAGAGTAGGTGAGAGCAAGCAACATTGTCTGACTCCGACTGTAGTCGTAAACCAGTTTCCTATTTTGCCGTTGAAGCAGACTGCGCTACTGACCTTGTTGTAAAGGTTTGATATGACTTTGATCAGGTTGGCATTGATGATGAATAGCTTCATGGTGGACCAAAGGGCTGCATGCCACACCCTGTCAAACGCTTTCTTAAAATCCACAAAGACATGATACAGGTCTTGCTGGTGCTGGAGGTACCTCTCTCATAGAACTCTCAGGTCGAAGATCTGCTCAGTTGTGCTGCGCCCTGGTCTGAAGCCTGCCTGTTCCTCAGCTGTGATTTCCTCTGCCTGTGGCTTCAGTCTGTTCAGTAAGATCTTTATCATGACTTCGCTTGAATGGCATATAAGACTGATCGTGCGATAATTCGGGCATTGATGTAAGTTGCCTTTTATATCATACTGTCTGTCAAATAGAGCCTGCCTTACTGCTTTGGCTTAAATTATATTTTGGTTTGTTTTGCCGTACAGAACGACGACAAAACCTTCAACCGTCTCCATCCAAGTCCCTATCAAAGCAATGAAAACGTATGAACTTGAAGATTTGTCCGCCACATTTCACAAGCTGTTTTCGTAGCCTATCTAAACACAAGTGATTTGTTTCCAGCAAAGAATGATACGATGTCGACATGAAAAAACACAAGAGCATTTACTTTTTGGCCTAAAATGCCGTATAATGTCGTTGATGCAGATGCACTTGAACTGCTTTCCAACATCAAATGCAACCCAGATTTCTGTTGCGGAAATAGCAAGACTAGCATTGGCTAAAGCCAGAACGACGTCACTGATGTCTGCCGGTTTTGTCAAACCTCTCGTGAAAGCTTTCTGGACACAGTCGTTTATGTGCAACAGATTCAGTTCATCAATCCTTTGTCTAATTCATTGTATGTACAATGCTGCAAAGAAGACGTTTGAAAACCTGGCCAGGAAATCAAATAATTTGAGTTGTGCTGATTACATTTTTCTCGTGTAATGTCCATATTAATTTTGTATGATTTTGAACAAGAAAGACAAACACCTCTTTTTTGTTGAAAGAAAGCTTTGCCAGCAGTAATATTACTCTTCCTCTAATATCAGATCCCGCCCCACTCACGCCCCCCCCCCCCCACTTCCTCCCCCCCCTCTCCTTTGTATATTGTTAAGATGCTTATTCCAAGTTATTGCAAATTTTCCCTCCTTTTAGTATACAGCTTTTATGCTTTGATATCACCTGAGTGAACAGACACTAAATAATCTGTTTAACTGTAAATTACGTGTTGTCTTTAAAAAGTGAAAATAGAATACAACGTGCTGAACATTTCTATATCACCAAATGTTGGGTTTTTTTTTTCGTAATCTTGAAAAGTCGTACTTATTGGGACAAGGTGATTTACATAGAAGACGAATTTTCATCAGACGAAACAACTTGCTTGGTGTATAATTTATGTACTCAACGGTGATCAAATATGTAATGTACATATTTGGTATGCCGGACATGATTGAGAGTGGTAAATTAACATAGGTACTACCTATCTTATAGCTCTGATAATACACAACTTGTGTGTGATAATGGGCTGGTCTGTATACATATTTCTGTGGCTTATGATGCCTCACTTAGCACCATCATGGTGGCATTTATTACCTCAGTCCTCCTTTTGTTAACCGTGTAGCACCATCGTGGTGGCTTCACTTTACATCCTTAGTGTATTGACCATTTGGTGGCTCAGACGATCACAGGTCATCTATTTTTAGCGCCATCGCGCTTGTGCTGATCTTGGGTCCTCCTTCTGTTGACTTTGTAGCACCATCATGGTGGCTTAGATCATAGGTCCTCCTTTTGCTGACCGTTTAGCACCATCATGGTGGCCTTAATCTTAGGTATTCCCTCTGTTGACCGCGTAGCACCATCGTGGTGGCGCATCAGCATGATCAAAATCTGTTTAACTTGTGATTGTGAATGGTTTTGTTTTGTTATGTATGTTTTAGTTGTGTGTGTGTGCGTAGATTAAACTTTTTTAAAGGTAGTGAGATTCTGCATATATATACATTTTTTGTAACGCGCTTAGAGCCCACTGCTCCTGGTGATTCCGCGCGATATAAATGCTCTTTATTATTATTATTATTATTATTATTAAATGGATACTATGTACGGAACACAAAATCAACGACCGCACAGCTTGACGTCGTGTTCTTGGCGTCATGCACAATAAAACACATTTGCATTAAGGAAAATTCGAGCTATTCTAAAATCTTCAGTTTAAAATACATTTCCACCAAACTATAACAAAGGTTGCAGGAACTTCCATTCGCAAGCGCAGCGTATGGAAGTCCGCTTTAGTCAGAACATTGTGATGGCATTAGTTTAATTAATTTGTGTGTCTTAATTAAGATGCGGTGAACGTGGGTCCCTCACTTAAAACATGTATTATATGTTTACAACAAAAGTGTGATGATTACTTTGTCTCTAACATTCAATGCAGGGTTTATGTGTTAAGGCCTCCCACTACTGAGATTCTATGCCTGTTGCAAGAGAAATATAGCAGCCGGCAGCGCAATCATGCCTCACCCTGTCTTTCGCAAAAGATATAGATTTACATGAACCTCTGCAAGCACTTAACAAGATGGGATGAACCATAGCCCACAAAGTCCCTTCTATATGAGAGTTGTCCTCGCTGTCAAGGGTCTCTACCTTCTGTTTTAGACCTGATTCTGATGTTGAAATATATCATTGAAAATGTCTCGCAGAACTGCCCAAACCTCTGTGAGCTGTTTAAGGGGCGCAGTGCAAACGCGTCATTGGTTTGTCAAAAGTTATTTGTCATCACGTGTTTTCGTTTTGTTTTCAGTGTTTTGATTTTTACGTAATTTTAAATTTTACGTGATACGAGTTTCACTTTCGCTTCGAGACTTGAGAAAATGGTGACAAAACTCGAATTTCAAGGTACAATTTCAGTCTTGCTATAATTTGTGTGAAATCAGGCTGACTTTACATGATATACTTGATGACGCATGTTCTTCTAAAAGCGCGTCGGCGCGTGTGCGTGCATGTGTACATTTCATATAGGCTAAGATCCTCATGCACCCTTCGGGCGCATGAAGATCTATGCCTCTTGGTGATGCGCGCACGTGTGTGCTTGTGTGAGAGAGAGAGATTGATTGATTGATTGTACATTGCTTAACGTCCCGACAGCAACAAGGCTTTCTCAGGACGTGCCTGCACTGCTTGTGAGAAAAAAAAATAAACAGAACATTGAATGTATGTTGCCAGCCGGTCAAATACATTAAATAAACCTAACACATGGGGCCTAAATAAAGCTAAGACCATTTAGCAACACACATCCAATATCAAGAGCTACAGGCAGTGCAGACAGTAGGGAGAGTTTGAAAAAGGCAAATACAGGTGAATGGACAAAGGGTAGACAGAAATACATGCCCCAGAATAGAGAGAAAAACCCACCCTGTGGGGCTGACCAGGGTGACCCTGGGAACGTGAGAGAGAGAGAGAGAGAGAGAGAGAGAGAGAGAGAGAGAGAGAGAGAGAGAGAGAGAGAGAGAGAGAGAGAGAGAGAGAGAGAGAGAGAGAATTGCGTCATATTTAGAGTATTGCGTCAATGTCTACGTTGTGGCGGAGTTGCTTCAACGTAGACATTGACGCAATACTCTAAATATGACGCTCTTTTATGTCGCCGCCACTGACTTTCGCCAGAAGTCAATTTTTTTGACTGTTGAAATTTTTGGGTAAAAAAATATAACTTTTTACTAAAGAAGTTGAAAGGCTACAAATCTGGCTAACGAACTCATCAAATGTCTTTCTCCAAACTAGCTATATCCCAAATTTCAAGGAAATATGTCAAGAAGTACGGACTCTAATCTGGGTCACGACTTTCTATAAACGGTCTTTTATGACTTCAATGAGACATCCAGTTACAGTCTGCTTGGAGGCTGTCTTAACTACCCTTTGAATAAAGTATTTCGCCAAGTTTCAAGCTTGTGCGTACAGCATTATCTGAGATTCTCATGTCTACATACATACGCGCGCGAGCGCGCGCGCGCGCACACACACACACACACACACACACACACACACACACACACACACACACACACACACACACACACACACACACACACACACGGTTACTACAATTGTCGGAGGTTTAAGCCTACCCGACTTTGACATCATGGCCATACAGTTAAATTTACTCCACCGCGACCCGTCCTAAAAAGTCCTAGGGACAAAAACAATGTGTCGGCCTCAGTCCCTATTTACATCATCACATTGAAACCGTATCTGGGTTTACGTCTATGATAAGGCAACGTCGCTCGCTGGCTGCACAATATGCTGAGTTACCCCACGTGGACACGTGGATTTCTTTTTCCGTCGCTTTTCGCATCAGGGTAACAATTAGGCATTGAATCGTCTATGTTGGGTTACTTTTCGGGTTACATCGTGGTATTGTAGTCCGATGAAGATTATTATCAGACCGACGCGCCAAAGGCGCGGAGGTCTGATAATCAGCTTCAGAGGACTACAAACCACGATGTAACCCGAAAGTAACCCAACACAGACGGTTCACTGCCATTGTTGTTCAGTCTAAATTACGCACTATCTGAAGTCTCCAATGTTTGTCTGACGTCAGGAGTAAAACGCCAAATATACTGATGGCCTAAACTTAAGGGCCACTTTTTATCGCAGACGCACCGACAACACCACACAAATAATGTAACAATACATGGAGTCAGTACTTTGCTAATTTATTCAGTAACAATTTCATTTAAATTTTGAGTAAATCAAGCAATTGTAACAACAACAGTACGTTAGAATGTTCACCCACCCCTCATTTAAAAAGTCACACAAGACTGGTCCAGTCAGTAGCGTGTGTACCCACCGTTTGCAGCCAAACATTCAATGCAGCGTTGACGCATGGAGTTCACCAGGGTTCGGAGAACATGTTGTGGGATCGCTTCCCACTTTTGATGCAGGAACTGAGTGAGCCGGGGGACGCCTTGAGGTGGGGGCGGTTGCTGACTACACGTTGCCCCTGCACGTCCTAGAGGTGCTCGATTGGAGCCAGATCAGGCGAACGAGCTAACCCCTCCATCCTCATGATGCCCCGTTGCTCAAGGTACTCATCCACCACACGGGCGCGATGAGGTCGATCGAGCATTGTAGTCCTGCAGAACAGCATTGTCGCCTATGGCTTGGAGAGCTGGCTAGAGGAGGGGCTGCACAATCTCGTCCCGATAGCGCAGTCCAGTCAGGGTGTCTCGGATGACGTGGAGGGGGGTCCTGCCTTCCCTGCTGAAGCCTGCCCAGACCATGACTGAGCCTCCACCGTAGCGATCCATCTCTTGGACGCATCCATCCGTGAATCGCTCGCCCTGGCGTCTCCAGACCCTCACCCTGCCGTCGTTGAAGGACACAGTAAACCGTGACTCATCAGTAAACAGAACCTGAGTCCACTGGTGTCTATTCCACCTCACATGTTGACGACACCAGGCAACCCGGTCTCTGCGATGAGCTGGAGAGGGGTATTATCACTGCTGCATTGCATGAAGACAGGCCAGTTTCGCGCTTCTGCTGACATTAACGTTTGCAGCTTGCATCAGTTGACGTCGCAGAGTGGTTGACGTGACAGTTCGGTCACGCAGAGCCGCCACACAGAGGTATCTGTCCTCCCTTCTGCTGGTGCAGCGCGGGCGTCCTGAGCAGGGTCGTCATTCTGCCCTTCCAGTTTCTTGGAATCGTGCCAGCAGCCTCTGGATCACTGAATGGGACACCCCAAGACGTCTCCCAACTTCTCGTCCGGAAATTCCATCCCGCAGCCATGCTAGCGTCCGGCCTTGATCTACTGGCGTTAGGCTTCGTCGTAGTGGCATGGTTAGGAAAGTGACAATTATGCCCCTACTCTTCCGGTATTTGTGGCGAAACAGAAGTGCTCAGTGAAAGAAAAACAGAAGATAGTGGTAGAAAACCCTTTAAAATAGAAACAAATAACGACGTTTCGGATCAAAGATCCTTCCTCAGGTGACATGGAAACAAACGTAGAACAGAAAAGAACACCAGACTGAACCCTTTAGCACGTGCATCACGACTTTACCGAGTTTTTCCATCTGCCTGCCTTTGGTACGCTTGCCAATATCGCACAGCTTTTCACAAAATCGGACGATGTTTCACGTGCACTGGACACGTTCGTGGAAATTGATGAATTGTTGTCTATTGTTCCCTGTACAGTTAACTGTCTAAGATCAACTTTAACCCATTTAGATCGGAAGAACATTGTATTTTATTAGAGTACTTGCGACGATAAAAAATGACACAAAAAAGAGAGGGGGGGGGGGGGGACCCTTAAGTTTTGACCATTAGTATATTTCTGACGTCAGACTATATTTTCTGGGAAATACACAGGGGACGCGACTCTTTGTAAATAGGGTACCATGCCTGGTCGCGCAAAGACCCTTGATTTTTGCCGCTGGAATTTCAAACGTTTACCAGCGGTGCTACTTCTAAGCAGCCACTATTTCTAAGCAGCCAGTGACAATATCAGAATCTGTAGTTATCAAGTGAGGACTTTTCTCACTGTGTTCAAGTGATAGAACTTCTAAATTTTGAGTGCAGGACTGTGTGGCAAGCGACTGGATATACGGTAGGTCTGATTTCGTACATCAAGCATGTATTGTTGGCATCTTTCACCATCCAGCACTGAGCTCATACAAACATTTAACAATGACTCGATCTTTTCAACATAACCTGAAATGTCATAGATCTGTCACATTTTCTTTATTTCTCTTTCTCTCTTACTGCACAATTGGCAACAGTCTGCTTTCTAAACAGCATACGTGTTGACATGGAGAACAATGGAAAGTTTCGAGCTGTCTCAGTTCAGAGTTTGAATTGCGACATATTTGTGTAGCACTCGTGTAGTGTGCCCACCGCTTGAGTCATGCCGAAATAAGGTACAATCTTTTATTTCCCTATCGTCTACCACCATTTGATCTTTGTGTTTTCCGGTTATTTATGATGTAAGGTGCCGGACAGCCCTGATCAAAGCGTTCAGACGAAAGACCTAGGACAGATTCGTGCGCGATACTTGAATTGAGGATTGGCCAGCTGATTAAAAATTACAGGTACGGCAATGGTTCTAGGAGGTAGGCATTGGGGCATTGAACCCCCTGCGATTTTTAGATCCTGACCAATCACAGTGTCGTAAAATGGAGTAACTGAACGACAATCTGCATTGGTTTCTGTGTAGCTACAGTACAGATCTCAGTCTGAGCAACATGTGTTCTGTGTATGTCTTGGTACCAATCCGACTTGTGATGACCGCCGGTGTTGGAGCCAAGGCTACGTGCTTTGTTCCACGACAGATTCATTGAGATGATGGGCAGTTCGCCTGTTGACTCTGCGTGCCAAGAACTCAAGTGGGGGTGGTGCGGGTGGAAGGTGAAGAAGACAGTGTTACGGCTGTATTGATTTTCCACAAGGGCAGGGTGGTGCATGATGTGACATTCTATAGCCTTTTATGTTTTGCAGATAACGCGTGAACTATGCATATTTCAAGAAGACGGTAAGAACAAGAGGTGATCGTCACTCTTGGACCTAATTTATGTTACATTTTCTGTGGGTGTATAAACAATGATTTAACAACTAAAATCGGGACCCGATTTAAACATGTTCTTGCGTGAACCTTCCCCCTGTGGGTGCTCACATTTGGGATGATTAACGGCTGTTGGTGTTTCAACTCGAACAACGTAAAACATGAATGAGCCGATCGGCGTGCCTGTGCAAGGTAAAATTAGAGCCTCAACATTTCGACCATGCCACCTCAAAAAGGCAGTCAACTTTTAAAAAACTCCTAAATTTCTGATAGAGCTGAAAATCGGATAATGCACATTTAAAAAGTAGTCGAATATTTAGGGTAATTACTGTAGATTTAAATGATATGTCATGTGCAGGATATCTGTTCAGCTCCAGAAACTGCATTCAGGCAGCAAATTTCAGCGATGCCTGGTTACTGAATTCATTTCTGCAAGACCAGAAATATTACCTTGTAAAGGCAGTGCCCGCCTGAATTGTACCAGTTTTGAGCTTGGCTCACGGACTATTGTGACCCTTGAACATTCCGAGGGGTCATCAAACGAGTATGCATAGATAGGTTTTACTATCAGGTATCTCTGTAACACTTTGGGTTTGAAGTTGTGAATGGTATTGGAGAAAGAACCCACATCTTTTGTCAAAATAAAGCTATTTTAGACCTATTTCCTGAGCTCTTGTGACCCTTGACCTTTCTAAAGGGATCAATCAAATTAGTATGCATAGGAAGGTCTTACCATCAGGTATTTTTGTACCAAGTTTGGGTTTGAAGTTGTGAATAGTATTTAAGAAAAAAATTATGTCAAAATTTAGCTATTTTTTAAATATATTTCCTGATCGCCTGTGACCTGGACTTTGTGAGAGGTCATTGAAATTGGTATGTTTAAAACGGTCTTGCCACTAAGTATCATTGGGCCAAGTTTGAAGACTGTAGCTTGAATAGTCTCCGAGAAAATGCCAAGGTTAAAGTTTACCACGGACGACGGCGGACGTACGACGGACGGACGACCACTGGCCCCGAATATAGACTCACTTTTGCTTTGCACATCAGCCCAAAAAACCGATCTAGGTACGTTGCTCAGTTCAAACGTAAAGGCGTCTTTAAGATCAGGGGTGCTCTCGACAACCTTCACTAGTCTCTGAAACAGAAGTGGGGGATCCACGTGGACAGTGTCTTCAGCCAGCTTGTTTTTTTTTTTTTATTATTTACTTCAGAGCTATTGTGACAACCTTATCCTTTTTTAGTGAGATCTCCAAAACATTTTTGCTTCCAGGCTTCTCAGGATCTCCTTCCAACACTTCCGGCTTGGTCTGCATTCACTCCCGTATCAGTTATGTGGTCACTTGCGACAGATATTCAAGGCTGGATCGGCAATAAATGGGTTTTTATCCTGAACGTACCTGCGGACTAGAGAAGCGTGTTTGTGGACTGACATCTTTGTGCTGTGTTGTTTTCTCACTTGTGGAACACACCACGTTTGTGACAGTCTGCATCACCGCGACCACTTCACAGCATGCAGTCATTCAAACAGGCCAAACCAGTCGCTCTTGCTCACCAAATCCAGTGGCTCGCGCTAGTCCCCCATTACTTTTGATTTGCCACATAAAGATCTGTCCAATAGAGAGTGTCTTATGACTGTTCATTTGATTTGTTTATTGATAAACAACCCTTTCCTGTAAGCATACACTTTTTCTCATGTGTTCTGAATTCCTGATTGCAGAAGAGAACGTCTCTTTTCGTTCTCATTTTGCGTAAAAACAACACCTTTGCCAACTTATATGCATATGCTCTAAAAATATACAACAGTATAGGCTGAAACAAAATCCTACATTATAATCCTGTGAATGATAGTCGCCCTGAAATATACAGGCAGTACGTGATTTATACACTTTTCAGCACTAACGCCACATTCGGCCAACCATAAAACGTTGGCCTCGTCAGTACGGGATGCAGTCACGGTCCAACATTGTTTTTAATTGGCTGCATGCTATGGTCAGCATAAATATGAAAACTATGATAAGCTTAATCCGGAAACGTCAACAAAGACTTGCTCATACTTCCACCCGTACAAGTGGTGGCGAATGTTGTCTGTATTGTTTATGGATGTATATACTCTTAATTTCAGGCATAGAACCTTTAAAGTTCTATTCCTCAGAATCAAGCATCTCAACACAGTCAGAAAACTGTCTGCAAGAGATACTGCTGACATTATGTGCATGGGTCTTTTGTGTACTATCTTAGAGCTCTATGATGTAAGTACAATGCCAAATGTCGAAATTCATCGTTTTGGAGGGTGTATTGTTTTTGTACCCGAGTCGCGGATTAATCATCTGCATCGACCTCCTTTTGAATTAATATGCATGTTTATGAGCCTACCTCACATGGCAAAACCCGCCCGACTATCAGTGTATCGCAATACTGCAGGTCACGAGGTCATCTGTGTGGTGTACACACGTATCAGTGTACACCTGTACTGATGTTCTCCGGCATCCCTTTGACGTATTTTTCTCGAGAAAGTATAATAAACCTTCCATACTCACTATGCTGTCAAAATCACAATGCGGGTTCCGCTGTATCTGCTAGTATTTACTAGCAACAATCGTGCACCGAGGGCGTAGCTTGTTTGACTCTCGCAAAGCGAGCGTGGGTCCACGGTGCCTAGTTTGACCTTTGAAACACACATTCTTCCATCATTGAAACAGAACATTGGTATTTATACCCACTTTCAGCACTGCAGTCAATTTCACATCTCACACATCGAAGTCTACGTAACTAAAAGTATCACTGAAAACGACAAATGCACCATCGCAGCAGAAACACTATCTCTCTGAATCGAGTGAATGAGAGCCCGCACAGACGAAAAAAACATGTTACGACCAGCGATGTGCAACTTTGACACACACCGTAGTTTTCAGACCGTTGCAGCATAAAATGTGATAACTAGCTCGTAAATATATGATAAAACAGGTTTAAAATCTTGCGAAATCAGTAGAGATAAATTCTACTGAAGATCATGAATTCTGAAAATCGCTAGCGCTTGAGGAACTATAGGAAGATCGTCAAAGACTGTAGATTACTTACTGATTCAGCAGCTGAGGAAAGCGACCAATTTCAGGTGGGCGGTCAAGCCAAGCTCTTGCTTTACGCGTTGCCACATGCCGATGTCAATTCTACTTATAATAATAATAATAATGAGTACTTGTATAGCGCCTAACCTCAGATTAGAGCTCTAGGCGCTTAACAAAAACTAATGTAC
This sequence comes from Semisulcospira habei, assembly GCA_036245525.1. NCBI lineage: Eukaryota > Metazoa > Mollusca > Gastropoda > Semisulcospiridae > Semisulcospira > Semisulcospira habei. Next base: position 175,560,387 of record BTPG01000002.1, read on the forward strand.
AAAAAATAACTAATTACAAAAATGGAATTAACAAAAAGTACAAAAACAAAATACAACGCACTCTGTAAACAAGCTATAAAGTCACCATTCAAAAGTGCTACGCTCATGGACTCATACTGGCATTCACACACACACCCACACACACACTACTTCTATAAATAGATAGAGATGACTTTAACATGACAGGTGTGTGACAAAGTCATTTGTAGCTGACAGAAAACATATGGGTCTTTAGGGCACGCTTGAATGCCTCTCTCGAATCCACGTATCTCAGTTCGCGTGGGAGATCATTCCAAACAACTGGGCTCTGGTATCTGAATGACCTCTCACCAAACGACTTTGTTTTGACAAGAGGGATACGTAAAACTCGAGAGTCGGCAGCAGAGCGCAAATTCTGTCTCAAGGGCGTATACAGCTGGAGAAGAGAGGCAAGGCCCAGTGTGGGCAGGAACAGGTAATACAACTGTGAGTCTTAGGGGTTTCTTGTCTCTCTTCCTCTTTCTTCTCTTCAATTCCGAGCCTATCATTGTCGGTGCGAGTCGATGATACTTTCTTTTTTTCTTCGCTGGTTCATCCGCCATTTTGTCTCTGGTTATAATTATGCAGATGACCTAAGGTCGTATAGAATAGTTATGACGAAGTGGGTATGTATACTGAGGCCCAGTAAAGGCGTTTTTCGAACTGAAGCCTTAAAAAAGGTCGGGCGTGCCCCTTAACTCATTCAGCCCGACGACCGTATTTCCCAAATTTTGGAGGCGTCATCTTAATGACTATGCACCAGTTGCAGGAGATGGATCGACCATGATAATTCAAGGGCGGTACCAGATTAGCTTGGCGCCGACAGGCAATGCTAATCTGGCACTACCCTTGAATTATCATGGTCGACTCATCTCCTGCTATAGTGCGTCAGGGCTAAATGGGTTAACAGCATTTTGTTGTTTAAAAAACAAGCGCCTTACTCCACTACGAGGCAAACTATACCTGTCTGCAATAACTCGGCAGCACTCATGCTTCCACAGAGCCATGACGATTTCTTCCGATACCACCACTGATGATATAGTGTTCAGCATGCCTTGCCAGATGCGTGACAAATCACGCAAGTTGAAGATGTAGTGGAACTTGGCTGGAGTCGGCAACATCTTGATCTGGGGGAAGCAAATAAAGTGAGCTTAACCCTTTTAACCACAGGGCTGCATTTCCCAAATTTTGGAAGTGTTACCACATGACTTTGTACCCGTTGCAGGAGGCGGATTGACCATGATAATTCAAGGGTAGTTTTAAATAACACCTCACAACTATGTACCAATTGCAGGGGATGGACTGACAACGATAATTTAAGTGTAGTGCCAGATTAGCTTGACGCCTGATGGTGCCAACCTAATCTGACACTACCCTTGAATTATCATAGTTGATCCATCTCCTGCTGTACTGGATCGGGGCTAAATGGATTAACTGATATGATCAAGTTGGTCGCCAGAATATAAAACATGGATTTTATTTTTGCCAAATTAACAATTAAGCATACTAGAAGACATAGCTAGCAAACGAGCTTAAGGCCAGTTTGCAACAGCAAAAAAGCAAATCCATGAGTATGAATAATGAGATCATATCAGATGAGTTATTTATTGCACAACCATTTCAGATTTCTGCAGGGTATAGGCTATATAAACCCTGAGACACAATGTATTACGAAGTATAAAAAGAAACATTCTTGCGGGAAGCGGTGTCAGCCCTTGCAGACATATGATGTTAAACCCGACAAACTGGGTGCAGGTACTCATGTGACCACACAACATTTACAGTACAGTGTGTTACATGGAAGATGTATAACACTGAGGGCATTTACGTTTGAGGTACATGCATAACAAACCTAAAATAGGCTTTCTGTTAACAGACATTTTTCCGTATTTGACTTAAGAAAATTGGAAAAGGAAAATGACCAGTTATCCAGATACGGTTAAAGGCCTTGAGAAGTACAAGGAGTGAATCCTCAGGCAGATGTGTTAGGAGCTGATAGTGGATGGTATCTAATCCAGCAGCAGAGTCAGTACATTTCTGCATGGCTTGCTGCAATTCTGAAAACCTAAAAGGGGCATTATAGTCTTCCGAGTTATCCGATATAAAATCACAAGTACAAGACTCTCGCTTCTCCTTCTCTCTCTGGAAGAAAGGTGAATAATGCTCTGTTGAAGAATGATGGGCAATGGTGGAGGCAAGCAAATTGGCCACAGCCTTTTTATCCGTGACCAAACTGACACAATCTCTAAGATGGCCGATAGAAGCCGAGCCACCCCTGAATCTAATTTTTCGAACAGCCTTCCAGACTTTTGGGGATGGAGTCCTAGAAGATAAAGATGAGACGAAGCTTCTCCAGGAAGCACGGCGTTCACGTTTAAAAATGTAACGGGCTTTCGCCCGCTGTCTTTTAAATATTAAAATATTTGCTTGCGACGGATCGCGAAAAGCACGTCGCTGTACAGATTTGCGTATTTTTGGGGCCTTGCGGCACTCTTCATTGAACCATGGTACTCTCGGCTTCCGAGGGAGTGATGTGGAAGTTCTAGGGATGGTTTCACCTGCTACGTCCAACAAAACAGAAGTAAAACAAGAAACAGGTTCTTCAGCTGACATGACCACTTCCTCTGTAATACGAGACTGACAGAGGGAGGCGAACAGAGGCCAGTTCGCTTTTGTGAGATTCCAGCGGCCCACCGGCGAATCCTCCTCACAGCTGACCGATGACAAGACCATACAGGTCGTCGTGAACCTTCCAGTCAAAGTCCAGCATGAGAGAAGGATCACACACAGTGAGGTCTAGAACAGAACTATAGCCTGAACCGGAGTTCGAGTACGTAGGTGAGCCATCGTTAAAGACACATAGGTTAAGATGAGAAAAAAAATCTTCTAACATCTGACCTCTGCCATCATAGTGGTCACTACCCCAAAGGTGAGCGTGACCGTTAAAATCCCCCATGAGAATAAAGGGAGGAGCAGCTGATCTACTAAGTGAAAAATATCAGTACTACAGACCCGCAGGGATGGTGGCAGGTAAACACTGCATATGGTTATTGTCTTTTTCAAGGTAACCCGAGCTGCGACAGCCAGAAAACAGGTGTCGATGCTAACGGGACTACATAAAATTTGGCTACTAATGAAAAGAGCGACTCCACCCGAGCGCCTCTCTGAATCAGAGCCTTTGTGTATAGCGTGAAAACCATTAAAGGACACAGGGTCAGAAGTCTTCAGGTATGTTTCCTGAAGAGATATTACTGAGGGGTTATAGCACTTGACTAAAAGACGTAATTCCTCAAAGTTAGCTTGAAAACCACGACAATTCCACTGAAGCAGAGAGTATATGATTATGTATTATCTTGGGGTGAAGGGTTTTTTTACCCTTTATCCTTTGATTTGGAAGGAGGTGAAGAAACAGAGGGGGGCCGGCTCCCGGGCCTCCTCTGGTTCCTCGGAGATGAAGAGGGTGGAACTGCCACTGCATCAGCAATAACAACTTCCACTCCCTCCATCCGCTCCTCCAATGCAGCATATTTGTTTTAAAGGGGGACATCAGTGTTCTCCTTCTGGGCCCGTGCGCACAGCGGTCCCATAGATTTCTTAGACTTCTGGTCCTGGGCAGCGGTCCTGCCGCTAGCGTTAACGGCCTTAGAAAGCTGACCAAAGCCAGAAGCCTTTGGATTAGACAGACTAACAGGTTTGCGTGGGGGCTGAGACTTAGGGGCTACAGCAGGCGGCACTACCGGACTGGCAGTGTCCGCCTTCTGCGTTCCCTGGCTCCTCGTCACCACCGGAGGAGGGTTACTCTCCAGGGGCGAGAGGAGCCGAGGCTCCGCCCCCAACCAAGAAGTTGGGGTTTGTCATGCGAAGTCTTCGGTGGGGCGCTTGCCTGCCACCGCTGCACTGAATGTATACACAGATGTGTTAGAGGATGGGGCAGCCGCAGCCGCAGCTGCACCAGGGCCTTCAACCAGCTTTTTGGCGTCCAAAAAGGACAGCCCCTTCTCCACACGCACTTGCTGAATCCTGCACTCGGATATCCAACGAGGGCATTTCTTGTCCGAAGCCATATGTGCCCCCTGGCAATTCACACACACGGGGGTGGCTGTGCAGGACTCAGCAGAGTGTCCGGACTTAGTGCAACGAGTGCATGAAGCCTCTGCCTGACGGCAGGTCTTTTGCGCATGGCCATACTTTTGGCACTTAAAGCACCGGAGGGGGAGAGGGACGTACTTTTTCACTTTCAAGGAGTAGTAACCTCCCCAGATTGTAGTAGGAGGGCTTGGGGTGCCAAACGTCAGGATGATGGTAGGGAGACGGATCTCCACACCACTTGGAAGCGAAGCGCCTGACGTAAGTCACCCCCTGAGACTTAAGCATCCGTACAAGTTCAAAAGGGAGGGGGCAGCTGATCTACCAAGTTAAAAATATCATTACTACAGACCCGCAAGGATGGTGGCAGGTAAACACTGCATATGGTTATGGTCTTCTTCAAGGTAACCCGAGCTGCGACAGCCTGAAGACACGTGTCGATGCTAACGGAGCTACATAAAATTTGGCTACTAATGAGAAGAGCCACTCCACCCCAGCGCCTCTCCGAATCAGAGCCTTTATGTATAGCGTTAAAACCATTAAAGGACACAGGGTCAGAAGTCTTCAGGTAAGTCTCCTGAATAGATTACTGAGGGGTTATAGAACTTGACTAAAAGACGTAATTCCTCAAAGTTAGCTTGAAAACTACGACAATTCCACTGAAGCAGAGAGTACATGATTATGTCTTATCTGGGGGTGAAGAGTTCCCCCCCCCCCCTTTTTTTTTTTTTTTCTTTGCCATGGAAGGAGTTGACGAAACAGAGGGGGGCCGGGTCCCGGGCCTCCTCTGGTTCTTCGGAGATGGGAGTGGAGCTGCCGCAGCACCAGCAACGACAACTTCCTCTCCCTACTCCAATACAGCATATTTGTTTTGAAGGGGGACATCAGTGTTCCCCTACTGGGCCCGTGCGCACAGCGGTCCGATAGCTTTTTTAGACTTCTGGTCCTGAGCAGCGTTCCTGCCGCTAGAGCTAGCGGCCTTAGAAGGCTGATCAGAACTAGAAGCCTTTGGAGTAGCCAATCTGACAGGTTTGGGTGGGGGCTGAGGCTTAGGGGCTACAGAAGGCGGCACTACCGGACCGGCAGTGTCCGCCTTCTGCGTTCCCTGGCTCCTCGTCACCACCGGAGGAGGGTTACTCTCCAGGGGCGAGAGGAGCAGAGGCTCCGCCCCCAGCCAAGAAGTTGGGGTTTGACAAGAGAAGTCTTTGGTGGGGCGCTTGCCTGTCACCGCTGCACTAAAAGTATACACAGAGGTGTTAGCGTTTGGGGCAGCCGCTGCCGCAGCTGCACCAGGGCCGTCAACCAGCTTTTTTGCGTCCACAAAAGATAGCCCCTTGTCCACGCGCAACTGCTGAATCTTGCACTCGGATATCCAACGAGGGCATTTCTTGTCCGAAGCCATATGCGCCCCCTGACAATTCACACAGGGGGAGGGGGGTGGGGGGGGGGGTGGCTGTGCAGGACTCAGCAGAGTGTCCGGGTTTAGTGCAACGGGCGCATGAAACCTCTGCGTGGCGGCATGTCTTCTACCCATGACCATACTTTTGGCACTTAAAGCACCGGAGGGGGATAGGGATGTACTTTTTTACTTTCAAGGAGTAATAACCTCCCCAGATAGTAGTAGGAGGGGTGGGGGTGCCAAACGTCAGGATGATGGTAGGGAGACGGATCTCCCCACCACCTCGCTTGGAAGCGAAGTGCCTGAAGTAAGTCACCCCCTGCGACTTAAAGTTCCGTACAAGTTCATCTTCTGACAGTTCTGCCAAAGCTTGATCTTTGATTACACCTCTTGACGAATTCATAGTTTAGTGGGGTGTGACTTCCACTGGAGTGTCTCCGATGGAAGAGAGCCTCAACAGGACGCTGGAGTGTGCCCGGGTACGGCACTCTACCTGCAAGTTATCAGACCTGAGGCGCTGGGCATCAGGCCTGCCAACACGGTTCCTGAGGGTCTCCCCCACCAGAAAAGGATGCAGATTGGAAACAGGTTTCTCTTTCATCTAGCTATGGACAATGAGGAAGCGAGGCCATACGGCCACCGAGCCCAACAAGGGAAAGTGCAACTGTCGGCGGGTCTCCAGCCGAAGCACAATGGAGACTGCCAGAAAGATATACTCAAGGGGGTAAGCCCGATTAAACCATCTGAGCCACCGCCTTCTATCACACTGTTGAATGCAGGGGAATACTGGCGTAAAGCACCTAATCAGCAGCAGAGGCTGTAGCTTGGTGCTCCGTATAGCAACCCGCATTTCAACAGTGGGATAGGCCTCAACGTGACAAGAGCCGATTGACTAGGCCGGTACGACTAGCCTCCCGTTTAGGTAGAAGTCAAGGCCATAGTGGAGTGTTGTCACCAGTGAGCCGCAACCCAAAGGGAACCCCAGCCACCAGAATCCTCTTCTCCCCCGACACGGGTCTCCAAGGACGGCAAACACTTGGGATCCAAAGGACCAAAAGCTCACGAATATTTTTAAGGACCAATCCAACATGGTAGGACCTGGGTTAGCTCAGCTCCTCAAAACCTGGACCAGTTAAAAAGACTGAACAACATATCTGCTGATATCAAGTCCTAATCCTGGACAAAGATGGCACCCCTCTGCTAACCCACTCAGTGACTGAGGAGACTACCCACCCACGCCACGTGGAGGCCGGTGCCGAGTGGGCTATATATACAATAGAGATATGACGTAATATAAGATCTGTAATGACGTTTTCGTCTGCATGACCAGCACCATTGTCTACAAATTGTCAGAGTAATGCTATGGAAGATGTGACTGTTTGCCTCAAACGACTTCAAAAGTCTTCAATAAAATAGTCGCACAGGACGCTCATGTGCTTTCGATTTCGCAAGGATTCTTTCTTTAGTCATCTGATACACACGCTTGCTGCAAATGTTTGCTGCAAACAAATCCAATAGCGTGCCTATTGTTTCGAACAACACTAAGTAACTTTGTACTTTAGGCTTTTGTGCTCTCTTATAGAAAACTGGCATCCAAGACGCGTGACAACGAGGGCTACAAAATGTCCGCTATTAGTCGCTACAAGGGTTTTTGTAGCTCGGTTATGTGGAACAGTTTGCGCTAAAAAAGGATTGGTCGTGTAACGTAGCGATGAAAACAATATAAGCAGGGGTTTGCTACGCGGACCCTTGTAGGCCTGAGGAAGGTCAAAGGAACCATTGTACCCCGAAGGCCTACAAGGGTCCGTGCAGCAAAGCCCCCGCTACCAATAACGTATTTATTTTCATTCCTCCACTATTTTCGTGAAAGAAATCAAGTTAAAATCTTCTGACCTGTATCACGCCAGACATGACTGACGTCCAAAAATATACATGTATACATAATAGTCTTATGACGTAAAATAAGATCTTTCATGACGTTGACATCTGCATGACCAGCAAAATTGTCAGAGCAATGCAATGGAAGAGCTTTTAAAATTCTTCAATAAAATAGTCGCATGAGGACTCTCATGTGCTTTTGATTCCGCAAAGATTTTTTCTTTTGTCGTCTGTTACACACGACTGCTGCAAATGTGTGCTGTAAACAACTCCAGTAGTGTGTGCCTATTGTTTCGAACAACACTAAGTAACTTTGTACTTTAGAACGTTTTGGTGATCTTTTATAGAACAAACTAGCGCTCAAGACGCGCCACAAAGATGTCTACAAGACTTCCGCCCTTTATTTGCCGCTACAAGGGTCTTTTGTAGCGAGGTCACATGGTACGGTTTTCATTAAAAGAAATCGTTTGTGTGATGTAGGAATGAAAACAATCACTTTTGCTTCACATGTGAGCCAAAAACAGACATTTTTCAAACATCTGCAGATTTCTTGTGAACCTTAACCTTCCCGAGGGGTCATCCATATTAGTCTACATAGGAAGATCTTCCTATCCGGTATCTCTGTACAATGCTTGGGTTTCAATCAGAAAGTACAAAAGTAAACCGACACAGAGGTTTCAATGCCATAGTGAAAGCGTGCATGCATGCACATTCCCAAAGTGTCAACCGACCTACCTTGGTCAGCTGCCAACATTTGCGAGTGAGGGGCACCAGCTTTTTTATCAGAGCCTGGACTGGCTCCTTGAATCCTCTTTCTGTACAAAAGTATCCACACCCTATGACTGAAAATATCTTGTCAATGGAGGTGTTGGAGGGCAGGGTACAGTTGTAGATGACAAACTGTCGTTTCAAGCGCTGGGGAATGTCGTTACGACCTCCTCCAGGCTGGATCATGGCTGCCAGAAACTGCAAATCAACGAAAATACTGAATCAACAGGGCTGACACAGCTCCTCAAAACTGGACTGCTCTTTTTGCTCACGAGGCATGAAAATGCAGTAGGCTGTGGGCAAAGGCTGCACATCAATAAAAGCAATAAGCAATGTCAAACTGTAGTATCAGTTTCAGCCAACTTAATAAAATTTCAAATACAAAACGATTTCCAAATACCGTCAGTAGCTCGCTTGAGCTTACCCTTAGCACCACGTGAATGTTCTGTGTTTACGTACAGTGTGTGAGTGAATGCGTGTGATTCACGTGAGCGTGCTTATTGGGTTCAGTTCGCGGCTACATTCTGCGCATTGAGTTATATTATAAATATGAGAAATGCGCCATATAAATACCATGTAATAATAATAATAGTATATATGTCAGGAAACTGCACAACATCAACAACAGTTTTGTGAATATAATGAATCTCCCGTTAGTAAAACAAAGTTGAGGTCAGCATCACATCTATGAGCTGCATTACAATATGATATCGGCTATAATACACACAGGTCTCTGGCTCCCACATCGATGCGTGGCAGGCAAAAGGTCCTCCGGATGACGTCAGCCTTAGCTGGCATGAGCACAACTATGTGTGATGTCGGTCCAAGAGCCTTTTGCTTACCATGTGGTATTTCTTTGCCAGTATATGTGCCCTTCTCAAAAGGTGAAGACAAGAATGGGACAATGCAGCTGAAAATTGAAAACTAAATAAATAATCACTTTACTCTTTCCTGTGATCTTAGACACACCTAGCATACCGTAGAGTAAGTAAAAAGCTAGTTAGTTGAACATTAAATGCCTGGCCTGAGCTTAAAACGGGTCGGCTAGCTTGTCGCGGATGTGACAATGGACAAAATGATCTTGGATCAACTTGAAAGGAAAATATTATTATCTGTGATTCTTTTTTTTAAGCAATACACGGTAAGTTTTCATAATTTTGTTGTTGTTGTAAATTTTGCTGCCAGAAATTCAGACGGGTTGCTTAGGTCCAGCGTCACATCCGTGTGAAGCCCACACATAACACTCTTGACTCAAAGAATCAAATGCAAATTATGTGAAAATCGTGAGTCACTTATTGAAGTAATGCCACAACGCAGGTTTTCAGATACAGCAACACCATGTTACATCATTGTTTTCATTTTATTTTGTATGAACTTCACGTTTTGGAAGTGACATAACCATTGTGGACAAAGTTCGTAATTAGTTAAAACTGTTTAAACACGGGTTATTTTACTTCAAATCATTAGAGACTCAATAAAAAGCATAAACTCTGAAAGCATCAGAAGTGTGTGAAAATTTAGGGTAAGATGTATCTTTACGAGGAATGTGTAGTGGGTGTGACACACCTGAAGCGGACCAAAAAAAGTGTTTGGTAAGAGGTTATACTGCAAACAAACTGACTGCAAATACATGACAAATATTCAGTAATCAAGCAGCGGGAGAAGGTTAGTTAGTTATTTGGGTTTAACGCCGAGCAGGCAACCAAGACCATCTCAAGGCGGAGTGGGAGAAGGGGACGAAAATGGCTGGACGTCTAGTTGTTCTCCAGTTCGTCTTTGTTGGAGCTACACATGATGTGACAGGTGACTGAGGCTGCAGAATGTACACAAGTGAGCGTTCGGTTGTTAAGATCAACATAGGTCTCCCAGCCTCTGCGCGGATACACTGAGCATATAGGGGCCCTAAGCACATATGCAGCTACTATGAGGCTGAAGAATGTACAGGAGTAAGTGTTCGGTTGTTTAGATCCACATAGGTCTCCCAGCCTCTGCGCGGATACACTAAGCAGATGGGGGCCCCTACGCACATATTCAGCTACTGCAATCTGCCACAGTCCACAGAACGCAGTCAACAGTCGAACCGACAAAATCTCTGCAGAGTGACACATATGTGCTCAAAGGGTAACAGTCTCAAGAGTGAGGCCAGAAATTTCTGAGACGACAGTCAGAAGACCAGCAACCTGCTCTGGTGTTTCACCATCCTTCACCATGCTTCTCCTTGAGCTTACCTCTCGAAATGGCTGACAAGCTCCATCACAAGTCTGCAACGCATTTCCTGGTGACATGATTCCGTGTCATACGCCTGATAATCAGGTGTCTCAGTAAGCAATTTCTCTCTGATTCTGCTAACAGGGGGAAAAGATTTGATGGCACTCAAAGCATGTCTGTCAACATATCCCCGAAGATCAACCGCAGTGCGGAGAGGAATGGGAGGAGTGGAACAGCTTTCAGCCACAATATCTTGCAACTCTGGAAAAGTTTTTCCACGACGCAGCTCTCCATGTAGGCGTCTGAAGAAAACAGTTATTGGTATTTGAGATCCATGTCGAGGTGCGGGTTGTGAAGGTGGGAATGTGGAGGTGGTGGTGGTGAAGGAGGAGGTGGGGTGGTAGAGACAGGGGTGGCAGATCTGATGGCAGTGTTGATGGATCTGGCGATGCTGGAAATGGGCGTGGAGGTGATGCTGAAGCATCAGCAGCTGATGGAGAGGGTGTTCCTGATAACGACTGTTGTAGCATCAATCTCGATAGGGATGACGATGCTGCAGACTGGTGCAAAATTGGATGCTGCTGCAGGCTGTGCAGCTTTCAGTCTCAATTGGTCATTTTTTTCAACCATCCACTGAGCCAGAATGTTCACAGCCTGCTTCTCCAAAGAGGCATGCAGAACGGAAACAGGATAGTGTCCTTGTCTGAAGTTAAAGGGTATTTCTCCTGAGGCCTCGCGCACTGTCAAGTTGTTGAGAGCCCTTCAAAGCACGATGAGGCCATGGCGCGATCCCCCAGTTTCAGAGTTTATAATATTACAACTGGCCATGACGTCACTATAAAAGTGAAGTAATATTATTGACCGACTGAAAAATCTCATTCAGATTTGTTCTGACCCTCTTCATCTCTTCATGTCACGATCGTATGCAATTTCTCTGTTCTCCAAAATATGGCGATGTAGTAAACTGTTTTTCTCGCAGATGGTGAATTTCGATCATAAATAAGTATCTTATAAAGTATGCAGCATTTACGATACAAGACACGTGTGGAAAAGCGTGTTTTATGATCGACCATGATTTGGACCAAAACACTTTTTGGTCCAGCACCACCGTTTGATCTTGCATGTACTCTAAGCTTTGTAACCACTCGAGAAATCAGTGCCAGTTGTACTCATAATTTCAACTAAGCTAAGATCCAAAGGAACAGACAGCTCTCTAACTGATTACTTGTCAATTTATGCAATACTTTGTTTCGACTGTGAAATGTCACGATCGTGACATGAGACAAAATTAAGAAGCAGTCTGAGTGAACACGTTTTTCTCCCTTTGGAAGCGCCATTTGTGACAAATTATTGACGTAACATTCATAGGAGAGTCTTTCTTTTTCACAGCCATTTGGACGCCCATATCGGACTGCACGCAGATGCAAACTTAGGTTATAAGTACCCAAAGGGAAAAAGTCAGACCTACATCAGCTTTGAAACAGCCTCATCCACAAACGGTTTAGCAGTTTTGTGATGTTTCGCACGTATATGAATCACAATCCCCACACCCCCCCCCCCCCCCTCCCCAATATTGATCAGCCGACTTAAAGAGTGCACAAAAACTGCACAGAAGTGATGCACTCTCAATTACATGAATTCCTGCAGGGAACAAAGTTGGTCAAGATCGTATGTACATGTGCACTTTTATTGTGATGTAAACTGACCAACAGTTCGCCTGCCTAATGCATAGAGCGTATACAAAGGAAGTGGCGATTCCAGCCTCGCAGAGTGCGGCGTCGCACGCTCTTGAGAGTGCCGGAGCCAGCGTTTCTGGCACTACCGGCAGAGACAGTTCACGTTTGCATTCACACACAACGACGGGCTGCGCAGCTTTCAACTGCAACAATCGCGATATTCGCGAAAATCGGGAGAAAGGCATGACTTTCCACGATTGAGTGGTTTTATTTATTTATTATTATTTTTTTGTTGTTGTTGACCTGTCTGCATATGTTTTAACCGCTTAGATCAGTGCCAGTCTGAATTGTTCACAAAACGTAGAATGAGGTTTGTTTTCATTTTTGTATGCAGAAAAGGTAGATTTTTATCGTACATTATACAGAGGTAATAGACACGATCGGTGCACATTTACCCCAAAGACTCACAGGTTTCCATTCAGCAATCCAGAGCTGCTTAAGAAATGGGTTGTCAATATCAAACGTGTTGCATCATCTGGCAAACACTGGATGCCAACAAAGTATCTGAAGCTATGTTCTAAACATTTTACTCTAGACTGTTTCGACGGAACTGGCCAAACAGCTAGACTGAGACCCAATTTCGTACCAACAATCTTCCAGTTTCCAAAACATCTGAAGCAGGTACTGACTCTCTGTCTCTCTCTTCTATGTGTGTGTGTGTGTGTTTGTGTGTGTGTGTGTGTGTGTGTGTGTGTGTGTGTGTGTGTGTGTTTCTTTTATTTGTCATGTTGCCTTTCTAGTGTTATATTCAAAATGTTATTAAGGATAGACGTGGAAAACGGCTACTGTCTCTATCCTTACAAAATAAAGTTCAGTTCAGTTCAGCTCTCTGTCTCTATCTCTTTGTCTCTATCTTTCTGGTGTGTTTGCGCAGAAATGCATGTCGATAATTTATTACTTCATGTGTATTTAAAGGTTTCGCTTTACTTACTGTCTTCTTCTTCTACTTCTTGTTTATATCGTGACACCAAGGACAACAACAACAGCCCAGAAAACTGATATTCCGCATGATCTCGACCAGCCATCTGCCATTAGCTTCCACTTCTGCCTATTCGTGTGAATATATGATTGGCACAGAACACGACTACGCCATTCACCACTCCCTCAGAAAATGGAGGAAAATGTTAGCCGACAGCCAGGAAAGAGTAGACAAAGTGCAAAAGACGCTAAAATCAGAAAAGAGAAAACACGGCGCCTCAGACGAAAAGTAAGTGAACTGTCTTCTGTCGTTGAATCTCTGAATGACAAAGGCTTGATTTCCGACAATTGTGCTGAAGTTCTCGAAAACACCTTCAGTGGTATTCTAAAGGACATCATGCTTCGTGTCCTTTAGAAGGGTGAAAATGCCAAAAGCCGCGCAGCCTATTCTGATAGTTAGTTATTTGGGTTTAACGCCGAGCAGGCAAATAAGGCCATCTCACGGCGGGATGGGTAAAAATCTGGCCAGCCAGACTAAAAGAAAGGTCTTAAGACAAGATGTAAATATCTTTACAATATTTTATGCTTAAATGTCGCAAAGGTCTTTAAAGGAAACGTCTACAGACTCTCAAAAAGGTCAAAATAATATAATTATCATAATCTATGAATGCTCAAATCTTATTAAAAATATTGCACTCTCAGAAAACTGAAGATCTTGTCCGGGGGTACATCCCGGAACAAAACCTTCAAGGAGTCTGCTGTGAAGTGTTTGTATCTTGAATCAATTAAATCGGTACAAGACAGCAAAATGTATTTAACAGAAAACTACTCATCGCAGGACGCTCATGGACGCTCCTCCTGTTTTAGTAAATATGAGTGCGTAACATACGTGTGCTCGATGTGGAGCCGAGCAAGGACAGTCTCCTCACGGCGGCTGCCGCAGCGGTAAGGTAGACTGTAGGACACCTTAGGAAGAGCTTTATGCAGCTTGTTCGCTTCCTCTTTTTACCCTTTCGGACTGCCACTCACGGGCTATGTACGCACTAATCACAGGCCTAAAATCACTATGAATAGTGTGTGCGTCAGAGACAGGGTCTTTGCGGGCATCGTTGGTAGCAAAATCTGCGATCCTGTTGCCTTCGATGCCCACATGCCCTGGGACCCAAATACAAATGATGTCATAATATTCCTTCATCAAGTCTGCGTGGAGCTTTCTAATCTGCACCAGCAGTGAGTGGTCTGTTCCCGCGCCCTGAAGGGCCTGCAGGGCAGAAAGAGAGTCAGACAGAATCAAGAAGTTCCGTTCTCTAGACTGATAAGCATGCCTGAGTGCCAGCAGAACTACCTGCAGTTCTGCACTAAATACAGATGAATGGTCAGGGAGGCGATGCTTAAATGGGCGTCTAGGATGGCGAGAGGACACTGCGGCCGCAGCAACTCTCCCATCCTCAGACTTTGACCCATCCGTATAGATATAATAGCCATGAAAACTTGAAAGGAGTTCATTGATGCTCTGTTGGTATATGGCTGGTGAGGTAGAGTCCTTCTTGTGGGCGGTCAAGTCCAGCAAGATGTCAGGAACTGGTAACAGCCAGGGTGGAGTGATGTGTTGTAGAGATTCCAAAACTCTGCCCAGGTCCACTCCGGCCGCCTGCAGATGAGGTCGGACACGGAAGAAAAGTTGACGGACAGCTCCCGGATGGGTATCGTAAATCTCTGAAAACGGCGGTTTAAAAACACAATCATAGGCAGGATTGTTTGGATGGGCCTTCAGTTTCAGAACGTAGCTGAGCATGAGACGGATGCGGCGGAGCTTGAGACCATGCTCCCCTGCCTCGAAATACAGACTAGGAACTGGAGACGTCCTGAAGGCCCCCAGACATATCCGCAGACCTTGATGGTGAATCGTGTTCAGACGCTGTAGAACAGACTTGGAAGCCGAGCCATATACCACAGAGCCGTAATCCAGTTTCGACCGAACAAGGGCCCGGTACAGTCGAAGTAAGACAGTGCGGTCTGCACCCCAGTCAGTACGCCCGACGACACGAAGAACGTTGAGGACCTTCTGACAAGAGGTTCTAAGGTAATTAATATGGTTGCGGAAGGTCGGTCTTTTGTCAAAGATGACCCCCAGAAACTTTACCTCCTCGGCCACCTTAATTGGCACTGCAGCAATGCTCAGGCTATGTTCTGGAAAAAAATTCTTCTGTTTAGTAAAATGCACAGAGACTGTCTTGGAGGGCGAGAACCTGAATCCGTTGAGACACCCATCCCTGGAAGCGATCAACGCACATTTGCAAGCGCCTCCCAAGGGACGCAAGTCCTCTACCTCGTGCGCACAAAGCAAAGTCGTCAACAAAGAGCATTCTGAATCATCCTTGACAGCCTTTACAATGTTATTAATTTTTAATACTAAATAAAACAGGAGATTGAATGCTGCCCTGCGGGACACCCATCTTCTGTTCAAAGGAGTCGGAGAGGGTGGAGCCCACACGGACATGGAACGACCGGTTAGACAAAAAATTGTGAATAAAAACAGGCAGGTGCCCTTTAAAACCCATGTCCAACAAGTCGGACATTATACAGTACTTCCAAGCAGTGTCGTATGCCTTCTCAAGTTCGAAGAAAATTGCATAGACATGCTGCTTGTTGACAAAAGCATATCGGATAAACGACTCAAAGCAGACTAGATGGTCAGTTGTCAAACGGAAGCGCCGGAAACCGCACTGGAGGTCTGTGATGAGAGCCATTGACTCAAGATGCCACACCAGGCGGGCGTTGACCAGGCGTTCCATAGTTGTACATAAACATGATGTCAAAGCAATTGGTCGGTAGTTGTCTGGGTCGGAAGGATCCTTGAAGATCGGCACAACCACAGCCTGGCGCCAAGATAGTGGAAAATGGCCAGTTATCCAGATATGGTTAAAGGCCTTGAGAAGTACGAGGCGTGACTTCTCAGGCAGACGCGTTAGAGTTGATAGTGGATGGTATCCAGTCCAGCAGCAGAGTCATTACATTTCTGCAGGGCTTGCTGGAATTCTGATAGTGTAAAAGAGGTATTATAGTCTTCTGAGTTATCCGGTTTAAAATCACTTAAACTCCAGTCACTCTCATGCCTCCCCCCTCCCTCCCCTTTTCCCGATCTCAATCTCTCCTTCCCTTTAGTGCGCCCCTGTTCTGACATCATCGCCCCTCTCGGCCAATAAATGGCTGGCCAGAGTTCCGGACCAGAACTTGGGCGAGGTTTTGTCAGAACAGCGCACACGACCACACGCTATATCACACCTCAGTCTCACGCTCAACTCCACACTACTTCCTCACGCTTATACACTGAACACGCGGCGGCAACACTTTTTCTGTCAGTTGGGCAAAAATAACGGAGGCGTTTTATTCCCGTGACTCTCACTTGTCAAACATGTAAGACAACATCTAACCCAACCAGTAGGTTTACTGGTTGTTTCCTGCCCAAACCTAACGGGAAAAACGCCAGTTTTTTTCCACCCAATTGAGAGAAAAGTCGAGTGTTCAAGGTGTCGGTATTTTCTGAATAAGTACACTTCTGTAGAAATCTTGAATATTTTGAGGTATTTGGTATGATAGGTATGCAGTGCTTTTCCAGTCCCCCAAACACTTCACCACCTCGCCGGGCACCCCACACGCCAGGGCCCAGGTAGCCCCACCACGCCGCAAGCTGTGGCTTGTATAAACCCCTTCAGCAGCAGAGGTCAGTTCTCGCAACCGTTTGTTGAACTCTGATCCCCGAATGGGGAAAGCCGGTGCCTTAGGAGGCGCTGGGCCTAGCGCTCTAAACATACTGATTACTGCCGTCACGGGGCACAGAGGGTGACGCAACATGACCGGTAACGCGATCACTAGAGTTTTTTCGCGTTTCTGAATTGTCTTACTCCACCTAACCAGTATCTTGACACTACTGTTGTCATTTACAACAAAGCAGTCTCTAGTGAGTTGTTTCCCAGGATCGAATCCTGCACCATCTTGGAAAAGATTGGATCGCCGAAGCAGTCCGAAGAACATAACCACAATCGCTGCCCAGAAGACACAGTCCTTAGAGCTGCACAAATCAAGTTTTTGTTTAATCTGAAGAAGAAGTTGCGGGCTCATCGGCGTCTTGCGGTTATGAGGGCAGCCTTTTGTTCGCTCAATTCCCCGCAATGTGCTTTTCACCATCCACGAATCCTGGTATGGGTGCGGTTCCCCGCATTCTAAATGCAATAGGCGAACAATGTTGAGGTATTGTGCCACGGAACTGGGCTGAAGTGTCCTGGCCAAAAAGGCTGCGTACTGCGCCACTGTTCTCTCACACACCGGTACCGGCTGGATGTTCATTTGGTCACAAAATCTGAGATAAGAGCGCAAGTGAGTCTGATAAGTTTTCTTGGTGTTGTCGGCAAAAACACTGGCACGATATCCCGCCACCTCCTACAGTAGCTGGTGTCTGAGCCTAGACCCGGCACCTAGACAGCACAAAACCAAGAGCTGACTGTGACATGTGATTCAGAAGGTAGGTGTCAGGCGGTCGGCCCCGGTGCCAATTCGTTAGCAATTGTCCTAGCATGGGCAGCCGTCCTTCGTGTAGGCGGGAAATAGTATCGGCAAACACATTCACACTGCCAGCCACGTGCATCGCTGACACGCTGCAATTCGTTCTCACACACTCCCATGCCATCTTCCTCAACAGACTATTGACATAGCGGTCTTTTGAGCGCCCTTTGTTAATGATAGCCTTTGTCACCGTGCTGTCCGTATGAATGACCACCTGTTTCCCTCGCCATGAGGGGGCCCACCGGTTGACTGCCTGCACCACCGCGCACACCTCTTTATAATTAATATGCAAGTCCTTGGCTGCCGGCATGTCTGAAGAGAACAGTGTATAATTCCAATCTCCTTTCCAGAACGCGCCTGCCGCCAGGTTGCAAGCATCAACATGGACATGTTCCTTGCTTTGTGAGTCATAATACACAGTGCCATTAAAAACATGCATGTAAGATAGCCACCACTGTAAGTCTGCGTGAAACTCTCGTGCGAGTCTCGCTTTATGCCTTTGCTGCTGAAGGGGTTTAATCGTATCAAGAATCCGCCTGAGAAAAAAATTGCCTCCCTTGACGGCTTGACACGCCCAGTTAAGGGTTCCTGCTAGTGACTGCAAGCTTTGCTTTGTCGCGCGTGTTTTGCCTTGAAACTGCTGCAAGCGTTTGTGAAGTTGCTGTAACTTGTCGTCGCCCAATGACAAGGTGCTTGTGCTGGTGCAGATTTGGATCCCGAGAAAAGTAATGGTTTGTGTAGGCCCCACCACCTTAGGCCAGCTAATATTGAACCCTAATCTACGTAAAAGGGCAATGAGCGTCATCATCATTTGAGTGCATTCCTCTTTGGACTTAGCTGCTATGAAGAAATCGTCAATATACGCTACTATCCCTGTCATGCCGCGCCGTAACATACATCTGCGAACTGCCTGCGAGAGTCTGTGAAAGTGCGAAGGGCCCACATTACTACCAAAAGGTAGCCTACTATCGAACAGGTATGTGGGCTTCTGCTCGCCCGTAAAAATCCATTTTAGGCCTGTGACTTGGTAATTATCTGGATGGATACACACAGATCGGTATGCCGCCTTAAGGTCAACTTTCGCGCACCAGTAGCCGGACTTGGCTAGTGCGCACGCGTCCGCTAGAGTCTGGAATTTTACTGTCTCAGGTACTGAGTAATCGTTCATTGCATGTCCTACAGGCTTGCTGCCGTCGTGTATCAGGCGCATGCTATTGTCGTCTTTTGGGACGCAGCCAAAGCGCTAATTACCGTTGGTTTTTGAGATGCTACGATATAATGACCTTTGTTTATCTGATCGATGAGCTCCTTTTCTACCGCTACTCTGTTTTTTAAGGCAGAGGTGTGATTTTTCTGCTCTACAGATCTAACAGTCTGATGTTTGTCAGTGATATAAAACCCATGTTCGATCCCTTCAAGGAGAAACTTTTTGTCTTTATCAGAAGCTAATTCGTCTTGCCACACTAAAAGCTTTGAACTAATGGACGCTCCAGAACCTAACAATTGACAGTTGTATGGACTTAGTGCAGGATAAGGGCTATGATAAAAAGTGCTAGAATGGGTGGGGCCTACCTCGCCTTGTGCAACCTGCTGCGCTGTGTCCTAGGCTGTCCCGTGTTTGCCCCCTGCCACTGCTGCAGGTGTGTCACGATGTTCCCGCGCCTGATGATCTCTCCCGTAGGTGGCACACACATGGTCCAGCTGGCAGCGTGCGCCGTAGGTGCAGTACCCTCTGTTGTACTGCAGGCACACTTCCCTCCCAGAGGGGCCGATGGGGCGTTGTGGCCGCGGTCCGGCCGCCCCTCCTCCTGTTCTGCGAGCAGGTGAGCCAGCGGGCATCGCAGATTGCGCAGTACGGTCGCGCAGCACCACCGTGGACAGGTGTGGGGCGTCCGTGCCCCACTGGAATGCTTCGGCCGCTTGCCGCTGACGATACTCATCGTCGAACAGCAGGACACTTTGCCAGGTGTATCTGGCCGCCAGCTCCCCCACCATCGCCGAGTACTTCAGGTAGGCGTACGGCGTGAAACCCGGTGTGGGTTTGTCCATAAGGGCCGCCATAATACGGCTATTTGCCACTATCCAGTGTGCGGGGGAAACCTTGTCCAACTTCGGTTTGCTGTTCACCTTTATAGTGACACCACCCCCAAGTGCCACTTCTTCCTCTGCCACTGCTGCTGAAGACAGAAAGTCTACTATACGTAAGTGGGACCCACCTTTTGCTGCCGCAATACCCCCGCTACTGTTGCCACTGACGCACAGGCCGTCGCGCAACAGTTCATCCAGTCCGGCCCCGCTGTGGTGTGTACTGTATAGGGCGTCCTGCAAGATCTGTAGCGCCCTACTGCCGCTGTTGTCCGCTACTCCTCCCAGTCCGCCGCACAGTGGGCCACCGCCGTTGTCCACCTGGAATTTGGCCACCGCTGCACGGAGCACTGCTCTGTCCCCCCGTTTCAGCGCCAGAGCGTCAATGTCTTCGTCAGACATTAGCAGTAGTGCTTGCCTAGAGATGAATTTTTCCCTGATCATGGCACTCTGCACCTCTTCGTCGAGGCCCCAGTCACGGAAAATATGGTCCATCTCACTATTTTCTAGTAAAGCCTTCTTTCTCGCTGATTTGGGAGCCATTTCAATTTCTAGCTGTCGCCTGACTGCTGCTGCTGACTGGCGTATTCGGTCGGTACCGTCCCCTTATCACTCCTGTAACCGCCCACGCATTCACCTCCCACACACTTTCATGCCTCTCTCATACTCGCCTACGCACTCACCCCCTACAGGCTTTCCCACCCTCCCTCTCTCTCTCTCTTAATCTCCATCTCTCATCATAGCATTCCACAGTCGGGAAATTCCCCCACCTACTCAGTACTTCCGCTACCGGACACCGCCCCCCACCCACGCATTCAGTCCTCTTTCCCTCCGTTTAAAATATGTTTATCATTCCTCCCTCGTCTAAACACCACAAATACGAGACTCTCGCTTCACCTTCTCTCTCTGGAAGAAGGGTGAATCTGTTGAAGAATTATGGGCAATGGTGGAGGCAAGCAAACTGGCCACAGCTTTTTTTATGTGACCAAGCTGGCACCGTCTCTAAGATGGCCGACAGAAGCCGAGAAACCTCTGCCCCTAATTCTTCGAACAGCCTTCCAGACTTTCTGGGACGGAGTCCCAGAAGTTAAGGATGAGACGAAACGCCTCCAGGAAGCACTGCGTTCACGTTTAAGAATATAACAGGCCTTCGCCTACTGTCTATTAAAGGTTAAAATATTCACGCAACGGATTACGAAAAGCACGTCGCTGAGCAGATTTGCGCGTGAGCCAGCGTTAAAGACACATAAGTTAAGTTGAGAAAAAACATCTTCTAACATCTGACCTCTGCCATCATAGTGGTCACTACCCCACAGGTGAGGGTGACCGTTAAAATCTCCCAAGAATAAAGTTAGTTATTGGGATTTAACGCCGAGCAGGCGACTAAGGCCATCTCAAGGCGGGATGGGTAAAAATCTGGTCAGCCAGACTAAAAGCAAGGTCGTAAGACAAAATGGAAATATATCTTTAAAATATGACAGGCTAAAATGTCGCACAAGTCGTTAAAAGAAACGTCTACAGACTCACAACAAGGGCAAAATAAAGCAATTCACATAGTCGATGAATGCTCAGATCTTGTTAAAAATATTGCATTCTCTCAAGAAATTAAAGATTTTGTCCGGAGAACATCCCGGAACAAAACCTTCAAGGAGTCTGCTGTGAAGTGTTTATATCTCGTGTCAATTAGATCGGCACAATACAGCAAAAAGTGTCGAACAGAAAACTGCTTGTCACGGGCAAAACACCATGGACGCTCATCCTGTTTAAGTAAGTAAGAGTGCGTAACATACGTGTGCCCGATGTGGAGCCGAGTAAGGACAGTCTCCTCACGGCGGCTGCCGCAGCGGAAAGGTAGACTTCGGACACCGTAGGAAGAGCTTCATGAAGCTTGTTCCCTTCCTCTTTGTCCCACTCGGACTGCCACTCGCGGGCTATGTAAGCACGAATCACAGGTTGAAAATCACTATGAACAGTCTGTGTGTCAGGGAAAAGGTCATTGCGGGGACTGTTGGCAGCAGAATCTGCGATCCTGTTGCCTTCGATGCCCACATGCCCCGGAACCCAAATAAAAATGATGTCATAATATTCCTTCATCAAGTCCGCGTAGAGCTCTCTAATCTGCACCAGCAGTGGGTGGTCTGTTCCCGCGCCCTGAAAGGCCTGCAGGGCAGAAAGAGAGTCAGACAGAATCAGGAAGTTCCTTTTCCGAGACTGATAGGCATGCTTGAGTACCAGCAGAATTGCCTGCAGTTCTGCACTAAATACAGAGGAATGGTCAGGGAGACGGAGCTTAAATGGGCGTCTAGGATGGCGAAAGGACACTGCAGCCGCAGCCACCCTCCCATCCTCAGACTTGGACCTATCCGTATAAAGACATCAATAGCCAGGAAAAATTGAAACGAGTTCGTTGAGGCTCTGTTGGTATATGACTGGTGGAGTACAATCCTTCTTGTGGGCGGTCAACTCCAGCAAGATGTCAGGAACTGGTAGTAGCCAGGGTGGAGTGACGTGTTGTAGAGATTCCGAAACTTTGTCCAGGTCCACTCCGGCCGCCTGCAGATGAGGTCGGACAGGGAAGGAAAGTGGACGGACAGCTCCCGGATGGGCATCGTAAATCTCTGAAAACGACGGGTTAAAAACACAATCATAAGCAGGATTTTCTGGATGGGCCTTCAGCTGCAGAACGTAGCTGAGCATGAGGCAGATGCGGCGGAGCCTGAGAGAAGGCTCCCCTACCTCTGCATACAGACTAGGAACTGGAGATGTCCTGAAGGCTCCCAGACATATGCGCAGACCTTGATGGTGAATTGTGTTCAGACGCTGTAGAACAGACTTGGAAGCCGAGCCATATACCACACAGCCGTAATCCAGTTTGGACCGAACAAGGGCCCGGTGCAGTCGAAGTAAGACAATGCGATCTGCACCCCAGTAAGTACGACCAACGACACGAAGAATGTCGAGGGCCTTCTGACAAGAGGTATTAAGGTAGTTATCATGGTTGCAGAAGGTCAATCTTTTGTCAAAGATGACCCCCAAAAACTTTGCCTCTTCAGCCAACTTAATTAGCATTCCAGGAATGCTCAGGCTAGAGTCTGGAAAGAATTTCGTCTGGTTAGTAAAATGCACAGAGACTGTCTTGGAGGGCGAGAACCTGAATCCGTTGAGAGACACCCACCCCTGGATGCGATCAACGCACAGATGCAAGCGCCTTTCAAGGGACGCAAGCCCTCGACCTCGTGCGCACAAAGCAAAGTCGTCCACAAAAAAAGAGCATTCAGAATCATCCTTAACCTTTACAATGTTATTAATTTTAATACTAAATAAAACAGGAGATAAAATGCTGCCCTGCGGGACACCCATCTTCTGTTCAAAGGCGTTGGAGAGGGTGGAGCCCACACGGACATGGAACGACCTGTTAGACAAAAAGTTTTCAATAAAAACGGGCAGGTGCCCTTTAAAACCCATGTCCGACAAATCAGACATTATACCATACTTCCAGGTAGTGTCATATGCCTTATGAAGATCAAAGAAAAGTGCATAGACATGCTGCTTGTTGACAAAAGCATCTCGGATATAAGACTCAAAGTGGACTAGGTGGTCAGTTGTACTACGGAAGCGCCAGGAACCGCACTGGAGGTCAGTGATGAGACCCTGTGACTCAAGATGCCACACCAGGCGGGCGTTGACCAAGCGTTACATAGTTTTGCATAAACATGATGTCAAAGTGATTGGCCGATAGTTGCCCGGGTCGGAAGGATCTTTACCCGGCTTGGGGATTGGCACAACCACAGCCTGACGCCAAGATGTCGGAAAATGACCAGTTATCCAGATATGGTTAAAGGCCTTGAGAAGTACAAGGAGTGAATCCTCAGGCAGATGTGTTATGAGCTGATAGTGGATGGTATCTAATCCAGCAGCAGAGTCAGTACATTTCTGCATGGCTTGCTGCAATTCTGAAAATCTAAAGGGGCATTATAGTCTTCCGAGTTATCCGATATAAAATCACAAGTACGAGACTCTCGCTTTTCCTTCTCTCTCTGGAAGAAAGGTGAATAATGCTCTGTTGAAGAATGATGGGCAATGGTGGAGGCAAGCAAATTGGCCACAGCCTTTTTATCCGTGACCAAACTGGCACCATCTCTAAGATGGCCGATAGAAGCCGAGTCACCCCTGCCTCTAATTCTTCGAACAGCCTTCCAGACTTTTTGGGATGGAGTCCTAGAAGATAAAGATGAGACGAAGCTTCTCCAGGACGCACGGCGTTCACGTTTAAAAATGTAACGGGCTTTCGCCCGCTGTCTTTTACATATTAAAATATTTCCTTGCGACGGATAGCGAAAAGCACGTCGCTGAGCAAATTTGCGCATTTTTTGGGCCTTACGGCACTCTTTATTGAACCATGGTACTCTAGGCTTCTGAGGGAGTGATGTGGAAGTTCTAGGGATGGTTTCACCTGCTACGTCCAACAAAATAGAAGTAAAACAAGAAACAGGTTCTCCACCTGACATGACCACCTCCTCTGTAATACGAGACTGACAGAGGGAGGCTCCAGAGGATCCAGTTCGCTTTCGTGAGATTCCAGCGTCCCACCGGCGAATCTTCCTCACAGCTGACCGATGACAGGACTACTGGGAAGTGGTCAGTACCACACAGGTCGTCGTGAACCTTCCAGTCAAAGTCCAGCATGAGAGAAGGCTCACACACAGTGAGGTCTAGAACAGAACTAGAGCCTGAACCGGAGTTCGAGTACGTAGGTGAGCCATCGTTAAAGACACATAGGTTAAGTTGAGAAAAAACATCTTCTAACATCTGTCCTCTGCCATCATAGTGGTCACTACCCCAAAGGTGAGCGTGACCATTAAAATCCCCCATGAGAATAAAGGGAGGGGGCAGCTGATCTACTAAGTGAAAAATATCAGTACTACAGACCCGCAGGGATGGTGGCAGGTAAACACTGCATAATGTTATTGTCTTTTTCAAGGTAACCCGAGCTGCGACAGCCTGAAGACAGGTGTCGATGCTAACGGGGCTACATAAAAATTGGCTACTAATGAAAAGAGCCACTCCACCCGAGCGCCTCTCTGAATCAAAGCCTTTGTGTATAGCGTGAAAACCATTAAAGGACACAGGGTCAGAAGTCTTCAGGTATGTTTCCTGAAGAGATATTACTGAGGGGTTATAGAACTTGACTAAAAGACGTAATTCCTCAAAGTTAGCTTGAAAACCACGACAATTCCACTGAAGCAGAGAGTACATGATTATGTATTATCTTGGTGTGATGAGTTTTTCCCCCCTTTATCCTTTGATTTGGAAGGAGGTGAAGAAACAGAGGGAGGCCGGCTCCCGGGCCTCCTCTGGTTCTTCGGAGATGAAGAGGGTGGAACTGCCACCGCATCAGCAACTTTCACTCCCTCCATCTGCTCCTCCAATGCAGCATATTTGTTTTGAAGGGGGACATCAGTGTTCGCCCGTGCGCACAGCGGTCCCATAGATTTTTTAGACTTCTGGTCCTTGGCAGCGTTCCTGCCGCTAGAGTTAACGGCCTTAGAAGGCCGACCAGAGCCAGAAGCCTTTAGATTAGACAGACTAACAGGTTTGCGTGGGGGCTGAGGCTTAGGGGCAACAGAAGGCGGCACTACCGGACTGGCAGTGTCCGCCTTCTGCGTTCCCTGGCTCCTCGTCACCACGGGAGGAGGGTTACTCTCCAGGGGCACCCCCAACCAAGAAGTCTTTGGTGGGGCGCTTGCCTGCCACCGCTGCACTGAATGTATACACAGATGTGTAAGGGGATGGGGCAGCCACAGCTGCACCAGGGCCTTCAACCAGCTTTTTTAATCCTGCACTCGGATATCCAACGAAGGCATTTCTTGTCCGAAGCCATATGCGCCCCCTGGCAATTCACACACAGGGGGGTGGCTGTGCAGTACTCAGCAGAGTGTCCGGGCTTAGTGCAACGCGCGCATGAAGCCTCTGCCTGACGGCAGGTCTTTTGCCCATGGCCATACTTTTGGCACTTAAAGCACCGGAGGGGGAGAGGGACGTACCTTTACACTTTCAAGGAGTGGTAACCTCCCCAGATTGTAGTAGGAGGGGTTGGGGTGCCAAACGTCAGGATGATGGTAGGGAGACGGATCTCCACACAACCTCGCTTGGAAGCGAAGCGCCTGACGTAAGTCACCCCCTGAGACTTAAGCATCCGTACAAGTTCATCTTTTGACAGTTCTGCCAAAGCTTGATCTTTGATTACGCCTCTTGACGAATAGTTTTGTGGGGGGTCACCTCCACTGGAGTGCCTCCTCACAGTCATGTTCAATGTCGGTGGCGATGTGCCGCTTCTGTGCAAGTGTTTTTTTTTTTGGTTTGTTTTTTTCCATATTATAATAGTAGAGATATTCATCCCCCGGGGGTCCCTGCCCGCCACCGAGCCCAACAAGGGAAAGTGCAACTGTCGGCGGGTCTCCAGCCGACGCACAATGGAGACTGCCCGAAAGATATACTCAAGGGGGTAAGCCCGATTGAACCGTTTGAGCCACCGCCTTCTATCACACTGTTGAATGCAGGGGAATACTGGCGTAAAGCACCTAATCAGCAGCTGAGGCTATAGCATGGTGGTCCGTATATCAACCCGCATGTCAACAGTGGGATAGGGCTCAACGTGACAAGAGCCGATTGACTAGGCCGGTACGACTAGCCTCCCGTTTAGGTAGAAGTCAAGGCCAAAGTGAAGTGTTTCAGCCACCAGGATCCTCTTCTCCCTCGACACGGGTCTCCAAGCACGGCAAACACTTGGGATCCAAAGGACCAAAAGCTCACGTGTATTTTTAAGGACCAATCCAACATGGTAAGACCTGGGTTAGCACAGCTCCTCAAAAACCGGACCAGTGAAAAAGACTGAACAACATATCTGCTAACATCAAGTCCTAAGCCTGGACAAAGATGGCACACCTCTGCTAGCCCACTCAGTGACTGAGGAGACTACCCACCCACGCCACGTGGAGGCCGGTGCCGAGTGGGCTGATGCAAACTGTGGCCAAATGGTATTCTAATATAAAATTCCACCACCTGGGGAAGCGTCTCCAGGACAAAGCAACCGGTCCAAAAGTCAGAAAGCAGCTGACCATACTTATCTTGTTTAAACATAAATGACAGTGGATCGGACAGGCTGTTTTATGCAAGTAGCAAACGCGGAAAACATACTCTGATGGTTTTTCAAGACCCCCCTCTGTCTTTGAAATGAAGGAAAGGATGACTTCTGTCTTTTTCGTACATATACATAGACAGCTATGTTTAGCTCTAATTTTACCTCTGTCTAAACTGAGGGTTCTGGCCAAGTTAAGTCTGTTGTGCCAGCACTGATACGTGGATGGACCGGTATGACTAGCATGTACAAATAGTACATTGTTTTGTACTTTGGTTAGTGGCAAAAGTACACGTGGCATAAGAATACAATGGTGGATTCTTATATTGTAGTGTTTTGTTTTGTATTGTTTAGCCGACTAAAAATAGGAAAATGTCATGGTATAAATTGAAAATGTTCGCGTGTCATACCGTTCTGTCTGTTTATAAAGATAGGTATGAGTGTGTAAATCTTACGGATAAGAGTAACAGTCACTGAAACACTGACAGTGAATGTCAGATTCTTTTAACATGATTTGTTAAATAGAGTTGGGCACGAAATAAAAAGCGTCTTCATAATCAATAAACAGCTCTATTTTCAGAGTTCATGTTCGTCAGCTTGTCTGTCAGTATTTCTGCCTCTTCTGACTGTCTGTCTGTCAATCAGTCAGTGTCTCTGCCTCTTCTGTCTGTCTGTTTCTGCCTCTTGTCTGTCTTTCTGTTTCTTCCGTCTCTGTCTCCGTGCGTGCGCGCGCGCGCGCGCACACGTGTGTGTGTGTGTGTGTGTGTGTGTGTGTGTGTGTGTGTGTGTGTGTGTGATGGTGTGTGTGTGTGTGTCTGTCGGAGTGTTGTGCAGTTGGTGTGCGTGTTGGAAGAAGGTAGTCCTAAGAACTTATGTTTTTGATTTCATCCAGTCATATGCACATAGTGTACATGACATGGGACAAGGGAGATGGATCAATCACCTAGGGACACAGAGGTGTAAAAACAAGGAAAAAATGTACGACTGATTTCCATACGCGACTGGCATTCATTCGGCTGAGCCAAATGGATCGACCAAGGATAGATGGATAGCAGAGCAACACTTTCGCGATTCCTTAGAAATAAGGCACCAAGATAACTCATTCAAAAACTTCTTTATCTTCCGCAAGCATGGCACAGTCACAGTCCTGTCTAAACTTACGTAAAGTAAGATAACATTCATTTGGTTGTGCCGTTAGGAAAAACAAACGCTTTTAGACCACTTGGTTATTTTATAATGTGTGTATTATGTTGGAAATGCACAACAAGTACAAGTCCGTACAGTTCACACGCCTAGCATTCCATTATCGTTATCTTTGCCAAGTGTTAAAAGGCAGCGGTATATACAGGCTATAGCATAAACACAGTGCGGCGGTAGCGGTTAGTGGCACCCGCAACATGGCGGGCGGTCTCCACGCCGATAAGCGCCAGATAGCCTCTCCCTATGTATATGCTCTATGGCCCAATGTCGTGTCCCATTCAACGGGTGGAAAATATGCCGTATT
This sequence comes from Semisulcospira habei, assembly GCA_036245525.1. Classification (NCBI taxonomy): domain Eukaryota; kingdom Metazoa; phylum Mollusca; class Gastropoda; family Semisulcospiridae; genus Semisulcospira; species Semisulcospira habei. The sequence continues at coordinate 175,588,688 of BTPG01000002.1, forward strand.
GCCATCAATCTGCTCTCTTAATAACTACTCTGTGCATCTTTTTACTGCTAAATATAGCTCTTCAGATATATACCAAAAATAAGTGATCCAAGATGACCCGTTAATGTACTTCCAGTTAAGAAAATATAGCTGTGCATGACCACTTCAAGCAAACGTCACCTTTTGAGACAAGCCCATATGTAAATTAAGTATTACAGTAACACAAACGACATGCTGAAAAAGATCTGGCTTTCAGGTTTCAAAATATTTCTGAAGTAATTACCTCTTACTCATTTCATTTCCGTTGCAGTTTTCATGGATGTTGCCAGATTAGAGTGGACATAAACATAATATATCTTTGTCAAAATATCGCTATTTTTGACCTAATTTCGTAGCTCTTGTGACCCTTAGCCTTTCCAAGGGATCAATCAAATTAGTATGCATAGAAAGGTCTTACCATCAGGTATCTTTGTACCAAGTTTGGGTTTGAAGTTGTGAATAGTATTTGAAAAACAAAGTATGTCAATACATAGCTATTTTGGATATATTTCTGATCCCTTATGACCTTGACCTTTGTGAGAGGTCACTGAAATTTGTATGCTTAGAAAGGCTTGACACACATTATCCTTGGGCCAAGTCTGAAGACTGTAGCTTGAATAGTCCCCGAAAAAAATGCTATCGTTAAAGTTTACCACGGACGACGGCGGACGGACGACAGATGACGGACGGACGATCACTGGTCCAGAAAATAAACTCACTTTTGCTTAGCACGTGAGCCAAAAACATGTGTCAAACTTATTCACTGGCATATGAGGTGTGAATACAATGGGCAGTTGATGGGTTAATCATTTGCATATCGGTAGCAGCTTTTGTCACGATGATTCCTGCAGGAATCACCGCGTCAAAAACTGCTACCGACACGCACCGTTTATTACCCATTTGTACATACAGCTACGTATCTGTACTATACCAATTACGGGGCTGCATGCACAAGGGTGTTAAAAGTCAGTTCTACCTGTACATCCACAATTGTAGTAAAGTCTCCTGGTTTCTCAAGGCTGTAAAAGCCTCCCATCTCCATCAGCTGTCGCACTATCTCATTGGCCACCTGGTCTCCCCATTCATTAATGATGGGCATGTTGATGTCATCAATAAAGATAGTCATCTTCTTCCCAGCAGGAGGGCCATACAAGCTTCCTACACGCTTGTCCACGTAGCTCTCAACAGTTCTCTGTAGAAAAATAAAGTTGGAAGGATAAAGTACTACATGTATTTTGATCCGGCTTGTATCTAACATTTCGTTTAGGCGAGTATCTAACTGTTGCTTGAACGATTTTTGCTCAAAAGGACTTTTCCTCAAAAGACATAATTATGCTGAAATGTACACATGCTCGAAACAACACTTGCTCAAATGAATGTTTGCTTCCAGGCTGACAAATGCTTAAAAGACACTTTATCAGGTGTTGTTTGAGTGAATGTCATGTCCTACACACATGCACACACACACACACACACACACACACACACACACACACACACACACACACACACACACACACACACACACACACACACACGTGCACTGCGAAAATGTTGATTGATTCCATTTCATATAAATAAATCATCATTACCATCATGTCATCATTGCATGTGGATTATATCATCATCTTCATTAAATATGTGTGCTGAAACTCATTCAAGGTGCCCCACATCAATACCTGCGAAAGTGGCGTAAAGCGTTGCCAGCGGCAACGCTGTATGACATCTTCGCAGCTACTGATGTCGGGCCCCTTGAATGAGTTAAATGATTTAAATAAATAAATCATCAGCATTATTATTATCATCATTATCATCATCAAAGTCTGACACTCAAGCAGTATGTGTACCGTCCGATATCCCGAGGAAATGTCCGTCCGAGCAAGTGTCCATTCGAGCACGTGTCCATTTCGATGTGTCCATTCAAAGACTGTCAATTGAGGATTTGTCGTTCAAGAAAGTGTCACTTGAGCAACTGTCATGTGCCCCGTTTAGGCTCGAGTATCGTCTAGCCAAATTAGGTGGCAAAAGATGTTATGCCCAGAACATTTAACGCTTTTCTCTACCCAAGTTGCAAAGGCTGGATTTAACGAAACGTAAGGAGACCCAAAATTGCTTGTTGTAATATCATACGTGTATTATAAGCAACGTAATTTACATAGAAACAGCATAGTTGGGACCTCTGATAACAAGAATGGCAAAGCCCTTAAGGCTCTCATGCATGACTGATCCAAATAATTAGAAAAAAAAACTTTGTGATCTTGACCTTTCCGACAGGTTACTGATATAAGGAAGTGTTCAATCAAGATTTAAACTATCATGGTTAATCTGTCGCCTAAACTGCAATTAGACTCCAGGCAAACTTGCTCGAAAGACACGTGATTACGTGTTGTTCGAGTATTTTTTTCATTTGGGGCTCAACGTTTTAAAAGCTTTAAGAAAGCTAACCTGGAACAACAATGGTGTTGTGGCAGAGGAGAAATTCATGGACTGTGAGATGTGGTACTCAGGATCAAAGGAGTCCATGTAGTTTGTGATCATGACAGTCTTGGCCGTACCCTGCTCGCCAATCAGCAACACAGCCCCTCCTTGTTTGGCTATAGTTTTGATGAGAAACTCTGTCCTGACGTTGTCCACATTAGGCACCAGGATGGTGGTGTACTCGGGCTCGTGGTCTGTAGGGTAAGAGTACTCCACCACACGCTCATTCCAGTGTTGCCAAGAGCCTGCCACACACACAAGTATTGACATCAAACACTTTGAAACGTTTTTCATCCTTAGACCCAAAGAGGACCAAGTCCACTTGCCCGTCACCAAATGCGGGTAGCGTTCTTGTCGGCAATGCAAACTCATCTGTCTAGTAACCAAAATGGTGAATACAAATCTCTCAACATTACACACAAAAGCTGGGCTACCAGAAAGAACAAAAACAAGACTGGCAAAGCCCTTTTGAGCTCAAATGCATGACCTAAGCACATAATCAATATGACCTTTGTGACATGACCCTTCCAACAGGTCACTGAAATAAGCAAGTGCTCAAGTTTTTTAACATAAGAAAAGAGTTGGCTTTATTTCTGCAGAAATCTACGTTTTCTCAAGATCGATGCATTTTTCACACTTTTGTCAACCTCCTGTGACCCTTAACCTTTGCGGGTAGTGAACGAAATTAGTATGCATAGAAAGATCTTGTCAACAGATACCTTTCTGCCAGATCTGGTTGGAAGGTTAAAAAAAAAAAAAAACCCAAAAGTAAAATTCTAAAAAAAAAAAAAAATTCACATCATTTACTGAACTTTCTCCAGGGTCATCTGAATCAGCATGCATAGGAAGGTGTTCCGTCAGGTATCTCGGTATTAAAGTTCAGTTGGAAGTTATGAATGGTGTTTAATTTGTTTTTAATTCTTATTTTTTATACTTTTTTATGGTCAAAATATGGCTATTTTGACATAGGGGGGGTGGTCGGAGCGCATTCTGGAGCATGCATATGACGTTTTTAGCGTGCGTGGCAGAAATTCTGGCAAAGAAGTAACAAGATAAAAATGACGTCACGTCTTGCTACGCAAACCTTGCTAGAGAACGTCTTTTTGACGCCAATGCATGTGTGTGTGTGTGTGTGTGTGTGTGTGTGTGTGTGTGTGTGTGTGTGTGTGTGTGTGTGTGTGTGTGTGTGTGTGTGTGTGTGTGTACAGAGCCTGCGTTTGAGGACGGACAAGCTTGAGATTGTATACTGTCCCTAAAAAAATAATCTCAAGGTTTTTTTTTAATATAATTTTTATCATGATTCTAATTGCCTAGGAAATGGCCGTTTCACAAAAACCGTTTGATCCACACTGGAGTCCGAAATTTTTCTTATTTTTACTAGATATTTTGCATATAGCTAGATAAAAGCAAAGACAGTACATTTTTTTAATTGAAAAGAATCAATCCTCTGCAATGCACGCACATAGCACATGTATATATGCTGAGTTTCCCTTCTAAAAGCCTAGCAACACAGCACGAGTAAGCCAAAGGACTGAACCCTTACACTGACCTCGATTTTTTTCAGTAAGCCTTATGAAAGAGTGATCTGTCTTATAATGTATTGTCTTTGATAAATAAGAGATATTGAATGAGTTCTTTAACCAGCATTGTACCTCTTGAACTTTTTGAGTGATTATTAAATATTTTTGGGAAAATAAATTTGTTTTCAAGTTTACTAATTATTTGGGATTAATCTTAAAACAATTGAATCTTTTTTTACGAAAAAAACATTCTTCTCGTAAATAATCGCATGATTTTTCATATTATACGGTATTTACATCAGCCTGCAGTTTGCCTCCGCTGTCGGGTACAATTAGGTCAATTGAGACCTGTATGCCCTAGGTGTGAACCCCTACCCGGGTCTGCCCTGGGGGACTTGGGTGGGTTCACTACTTTTTAGTTCCCAGGGTCACCCTGGTCAGCCCCTCAGGGTGGGTTTTCCCCTCTATTCTGGGGCATGTGTTTCTGTCTACCCTTGGTCCATTCACCTGTATTGTTCTTTTTTAAACTCTCCCTGCTGTCTGCGCTTCTGTAGCTCTTGATATTGTATGTGTGTTGCTAAATGGTCTTAGGTTTATTTAGCGTATTAGACCGGCTGGCGGCACACAATCAATAATTCTGGGGTTTTTTTAACAAGCAGTGCAGGCACGTCCTGAGAAAGTCTTGTTGCTGTCGGGACGTTAAGCAATGTACAACCAACCAACCAACCTAGGTGTGAAAATCAGACAATTTTCTGCACCACTTTTCGGGGTCATTTGTAAAACAGCTAATATAACTTTAATTTTTCTTTTACAAAAAAACTATCTTCTCATTAATACCCGCTTGATTTTGTTATAAACAGTGTTTGCATAAGCCTGCTGGTCATGTTATATATTTAAATTGGGCATTTCAGGCAGTAAGAGGAACGGTGTTTTAAAAAATAATTTTTGCCTTGTTTGAAAATTTGTAATAGGTCTGAATGTTGGAATTTGCTGGAAATGTCTGGTTAGATGAGAGGAGACATGTTTGGTGCTTTGATTCATACCATCCTGAGCTTATCCAGTGGACAATTGTGGGCCTATGTTGAGTTGCCGTTGACGTAGTGATTTGAGGGGCATGCTGATTTCAACTGTGCTTGGGTGTGGGGTTGGTAAGGAATCAGGTTTATAGCCAAGAAATGAGACTGTCAATGTGCTGTTGTTTGGGTTATTTTGTGCATGGCAAATGTGCAGCTGGTGGGCCGTAGTGTTTTTTAGGGGATTAAAATATTAAGGGATGTCTGGGACTGACTATGGCTAAGAGACTGGACAGTACGGAAACGGCAGTATGTTCCGTGGCCTGTCAGGGCGCCACATGCCATATGTGACATAGATCAGAAGCTGGTTTAATGTAACCATATCACCGAGTTTGGACTTTTGCAGTTGGAAAACTGAGAAAATCATGAACAATTTCAATTTTGCCAAAAAATCGTTGCTTGTTTTGCGTAGCAACACCCTGTTTACCTGCACTGTGAGCTATGGTTAGTGTGTTTGTTCATTTATTTTTTGTCTTACATGTAGTCATGAGTCTGACCTTTGACCTTGACCTTGAAAGGTTTGGGGCGTTCAGTTTGATAAATGCGTCAAAAAATGCACTCTTTGAGTTATTGATGTTGTGGGGTGAGGTGGGGGAGGGGGTGAGAGGGGTGGGGGTGGGTGGGGGGAGGGGGGTGGAGGTGGGGGGAGGGGTGGCTTAAGGTCAAAGGTTAAGATCAAAACTACAATGAAACAGTGTCAGCATGTTCATTTCATCAGACAGCTGAACTCAGAGTGAAATAAGCCGCCAAAATAGTGTGACCTGCAGAAGTGTTATTTTGCATGATCCAGCTACACTGGCTGCGTCTGGGATGTCATTCTCCTGTAATTGTCATTAAGGATGTCTCTGGTGTCTATTCTGAGCCAAACACAAGCACTATTACACTGCGTAAAGCTCATTTGAGTGCATTGTTATGGGACCAGCAGTTGCGGCCACCAGTACAGGCTTTTACAGGAATGTTCACAGGTTTGGCACACACATACCTGCAGCATTTGCAACATGAGTTGAGGTCTTTTGATTCTCTGACAGTGTGTTTTATATAAAAATGAACTGTACATAACCATTTTTCCCTGTTACCTCCTAAATAAGCACTCCAGACACTTGTTTGGGTATGCGGTGTGTCCCGCGTAGCATAGTTTTGGCTGTTTTGTGTAGTCTTTTATCTGTGGGTTAGTTCAGTGGACTTAATGTTTAAATTGCACAGCTGTTTCATGACCCCTTTTGACTGTGGAAAAGATTGCAAGCAGCATATAGGGCATGGCAGCTGGTTACAGGCCTCTTCCTGCTTGTTGTCACCAGACAACAGGTTCAATGAGGATGCCTGGGCATTGTCTTTTTGGCTGCTCTGAGATATACAAGGAAATGGCCTTGGGTCTGAAAGCTCATTTTTCATCAATGTCAGTGTCATGGTAACCTTTTCAGTTGTCCAGCCCACCAGAAGTCAGTTTGACTGTATTGCATGTGTGTGTAAACTTGGAAAAACAGAAAAAGTAGGGGGGTGGGTAGTGGGAAAATATGAAGATAAAAAACACTTTCATGTACCTGTGTCTCAAATGCAACATTTCTAAAGATCAGATATATTACTTGACGCACATGCCAATTTGGGAGGCATTCTGACCATATCTAGTCTGTTTTTCATGGCATCAGATATGCATGATCCAAAACATCAACAGCACAGTGAACACCACAACAACGCGCTTCACATAATGGGCCATAACATAAAGATGCAGTAACATTCAATGGTGTCACTTTGGGTATGACTTAGCTAGTGTCTAAGGGTTGCACTGATGGCAGATTGAATGGTGTTCAGGTGGGAGTTTCTCTTACAGGTCATGTTATATATTTAAATTGGGCAGTTCAGGCAGTAAGAGGACCGAAATTTTTTTAAATAATTTTTGCCTTGTTTGAAAATTTGTAGTAGGGCTGAATGTTGGAATTTGCTGGAAATGTCTGGTTAGATGAGAGGAGACATGTTTGTTGCTTTGGTTCATACCATCCTGAGCTTATCCAGTGGACAATTGTGGGCCTATGTTGAGTTGCCGTTGACGTAGTGATTTGAGGGGCTGATTTCAGCTGTGCTTGGGTGTGGGGTTGGTAAGGAATCAGGTTCATAGCCAAGAAATGAGACTGTCAATGTGCTGGGGTGGTTTTTGTTGTTGTTGTTTGTTATTTTGTGCATGGCAAATGTGCAGCTGGTGGGCGGTAGTGCTATTTAGGGGATTGAAATATTAGCGGATGCCTGGGACTGACTATGGCTAAGAGACTGGACAGTACGGAAACGGCACTGTGTTCCGTGGCCTGCTGTTTGTCCCGGCTCTGGAGTAGGATTAGGTCGAATTGTGACCTGTAAGCCCTAGGTGTGAAAATTAGCAAGAAAATTGCAAAGTCTGATCTTCTAATACGTCATATGTTAATACTGCGATGAGTGAAGTAGAACATCGAGTCGTCTCTATGAACACCGCGTCGTGGGACTAACGATGCCATGACGTGAAGCTTGAAATGACGTAATTTCGCTGCTCAGAATAGCTAAGCTACGCCAGATCACATAGCTTACGAATGGCGGAAATCGCCATGTGTCTGTCTTTATTTCTGTGTGCCGGTTTGTGTCGATCAGAGAGGGAGGGTTAGAGTACAAGGGCGTACTAATGGCGGGAAGCGCCGTGTGTCCGTCCGTCCTTATTTGTGTGCGCCGACGTGTGTGTTGATCAGAGGTTGGCTTACTGAGGAGGGAAATGGATCGGCATAATAAGCCTAAAATATGAACAACTCTGAATGTTCCTAAAAGATAAACGCATGTGAGCTCCAAACAATACGGTAGACTTTGTGATGAAATCCTCATCTGTTTTTCTTTTGTGTATAAACCTATTTCCTGATCCCCTGTGACCTTGACCTTTGAGAGAGATCCCTGTAATTGGTATGTTTCGAAAGGTCTTCGATAATAATAATAATAATAATAATAATAATAATAATAATAATAATAATAGTTTATATGGCGCCTAACCTCAGGGTGAGCTCTAGGCGCCTTACAAATTTTAAAAATACAATTACAAAAACTGTACACAGTATTACACGCACATACACACAAACACACACACACACACACACACACACACACACACACACACACACACACACACACACACACACACACACACACATTCCAGGCACCACAGCAAAACTACAACAGAATCCTCAGCAGTCAATGTTTACTCAGTGGGGTAATGGAGTTGGAAAAGATGTGTTTTTATCGAAGATTTAAAAACGTCTTTTGAAGCACTGTGGCGGACATGGGAGGGGAGTTTGTTCCAGCACAGCGGCCCAAGATATGAAAAAGACCGCTGGCCAAAAGACTTGGTACGGACAAAAGGTACACGCAAAATGCGGCTGTCAGCAGAGGATCTGAGTTGTCTTGAGGGAGTGTACAGCTGCAGGAGAGAGGACAGGTACGGGGGGCTTGATGTGGACATGCAGCTGAAGCAGACAGAAGAAAGTTTATACTGAATTTTTGCAGCCACAAGGAGCCAGTGGAGGGATTTAATTACAGGTGTAATATGATCAGTTTTGCGCTTTTTGCTGACGAGCATCACAGCAGAATTATTAACTTTTTGAAGCCTGTCGATCTGATATTTGGGACAACCTGCATACAGTGAATTACAATAGTAATAGTTTCCAGCTTGGAAAGAACAAATGCACAGATGAGGGTTTTTGTGGCTTCGAGGGTCAAATAGTGTCTGATAGAAGAAATGTGACGAAGCTCCATGTAGGCTGTGCGATAAGCAACGTCGATAAAATGCTGACCTTTAAATCACACGTGAAATCAACGGCTCTGAAATGTAGGAAAGGCTTGTCTGCCCTAAAAGCCACAGCGGCAAAAGGCATTGAGCAGCGACATCTGTTTCTTCTGTACCAGAGCATATAACTCAGTCAAATCAACTATGAGCTTAAACTGACAACACTGAGAGCGATCCTGCGAATAATTAAAGACAAGCCGATCGAAGCAATGCAGTACATGCTGGACCTCCCGCCGATGTAGACAAGACAGAAGATTGAACAAGACAAAGCCTACTTCAGAGCCTTAGAAAACCCAAGCAATCCATTCCATGAAGCAGTCAAAGACCGGAAAAGCAGAGGACTCACAAGAGACAAATCATAAATGGGCCAAGCGGAGGACTCAATAAAAGAGGTATGACAGAACTGAAAAAAATCATGGGAACGAATTCAAAACCCAGTTCCAACATCTGTAAGAAACTATCATACCTAAAAGGTTTGGGAGAGACACTGTCGAGAATGGCCAGCGGGCAAGACAGAAGCAGAAGTCAGAATGTTATTAGTAGAGAATAGCAAGCCCCAAGGTCTGATCATAACTCGGATCGTTCAGTCACCGACAGCCAGTCAGGCTGGGGCTTCACAGTCAAACAAAAATGCAGCATAATATACGAAGACAGTGCAGCCTACAAAGCCAAGACCTCAAGCTTAACGATGGAGGATGAGGCGGTGACTCACACTCTGAAATGGATTGCTACGGTGGATGACAGCCAAATCAGTCACGCCATCATACTCACAGACTCAAAATGCCTGCTGCAAAAAAAATGACACAGGAATGTGAAGCCCAGACTCCGAAAACTTTTGTGGGACTACTGTCCAGGACATGCTGGGGTCCAGGGAAACGATTGAGTAGACACTCTCGCTGGCAAGGCAGAGGTCACACACGGACTACGGATGGACAAAAATGATGTGGTGAGAAACCTGAGAATGCATACATGAACAGAGCCAAAGGCACACGCAAGTCAATCGCCTCCAGAGCTGAGGTATGGTGAAATAAAGGACACGAGAGATCCATTGTAAACCAAACCAGTATTGGTACGATCTCGAAAGGAACTATGAGAAGACTTCTGATGGGTGAGGTGGAGCGCGTATGGACATTTTCGAGCGCAGAGATCCCACCTTGACTTAACTGAACTCATTTTCATAAAACTAATAGGTGTCCGACTCCCGAGCCATAGGCCCTAGCAAAAATTCGTTTAGTGCTTAAAGTCTTTTGTCCATCGCGAAGATGCTTTCAAAGATTGGGCACCAACAAATTTTGTCCCTACCCGGGTTCGAACCCATGACTTTGCGATCGAAAGTCCGACACTCTACCACCCTGGTCCCCCAAACAGAACGTGCATATTGACTGGACATTTTTCTTTTCTAGCAAATAAGCTCGCAAGAAGAGAGCTAAGTGTGCCAGCAGCGAAAATATGCATTTATGATGTTGATATTGAGCTATCTTCATACAGAGGTGAGGCAATTTCTGAGTATGTTAAGAATGGATCAGGATGAAAAGCAACAGGTAAGTGTGCTAGTATAAATGAAAACAAATTTTCGAGTATGAAAGGTCCTCCTGTTAACGTTGGCTACTGCAACCGCAGCCAAAGTCAGCCCAAGGACCTTTGGTTTGCAGGGTTACAGACCATCTGGAGCAACGAAGTAATCAAACATGGAGGCCTCCAACTGCGGAGGGATTTCAGGCAGATGAAGATCGATGGTTTCAGACATGCGTATGTACTGCTCCATCTTGGCCCGGTCATCAAGCTCCAGAAAGGCCCCAATGCTCCACATGAGGGAAAAGATGTAAAGGTGTTCATAAGACTGCTTGTTCATGTGCGTATGGTCCTTGTCATCCTTATCTGGGATAAGGCCAGTAAGCAGCTTGCAGGCCTAAAGACAAGATTTAGGTCATCAGTCATCAAAGCAAAACAAAAACAAAAGATGGGATAAAAACTAACCCACAAAGTCCCTTCTACTTTAAAAAAAAAAAATATTTATTGGATGCTTTAGTGATACATTGTTTGCTTGTATCTAAATGGACATTTAAAGAAGGGATCTGGACAAATCTTTTGCTGTTTACAAATTATACTAATGTTCTGCTCATGGGTTTGTGCAATGTGCGTACGTGTGAGCATGTGTGGTTTGGGATGCGTGCGTAGTTCATCTATAAACAGAAATCACTGACGGATAAACAGGCTCTCAGCAAAATTTACAGAATATGGTAATAGATACAACATAATGCACTCTAGATGTCTACACGCCTCAACCGTACATCAGTTTCAAACATGACAATTACATTAAGTCTCGTTCCATAATGGAATCTGCTGACACACATCTTTGCAATAAGTATTAAGTAATTGATTATCCTAACTGATATCTGTCCGGTTTGGTCCGGCTTATAACCGAATAAGATATCAGTTACAGACAGCGTTACATTTTACCAGTAGGCCGAAATATATAATTAGCAACATGTGCTCAAAGAGGTCGAAACCTGCAACAATGGCAGAAAAAGTGCTCAATATAATCAATCTCACCGCAAAAATCACATCGGGTACTTTTTTTTTAATTCGCGTTTTTGTATTATATATATAAAATCACAAGATACAAAAAATGGCATACAATGCACAATACAGCACAATGCAAAAATACACTGCAAAACAATATAATGCTTAGCAGTACCCAACAATACAGGAGTACAATACAAGAGAAGACTACCCTACATGCCCCTCTACCCCCCCCCCCCCCACCCACCCCCCACCCCACCCTCTTCACACACACTCAAACACCCGCACACGTAAACACAGACGCACTGCCAGGCTAAGCCACAAAGTACGAGTAATCATCAGTTTGAGAGAAAAAAGGAGAAGATTGCCATACTATGAGAGATTCAAAAATGTGAAGAAGTTCTAAGAAGGAGGTGTATGTGGAGTAGTGTCTACTGACAGAAAAGTGTTCTGTATGGAAACCACAGTCTATTAAATTTTTCAGTTTGGCCTAGGATCCCATATCTGTACTTTTCCACTTTAGAGCGACTTTTCACACAGTTAAGGAAGTGTTCAATTCTTGGCTGAGTTTCCTGTAACCTGCATTTATAAATATGAAACTTGGCAACCAGAATCATTAGGTCTATAACAATGTCTGACTTGAACTTTTTCATAGTTCCAAAAAGCACCAACTCCTTACAAAAGCTAAGAGTTGCACAGTTCGCACAATCATCCCATAACCACTTTACCATGTCTGTCCAAAACTTCTGCACACACTGACACTCACAAAAAAGATGGGTAATAGTTTCTTCCTCATGCTGACAGAATGTACACATTGCCGTGTTGGACAGTTTACGTAAAAACAAGAAGAGTTTTGTGGGCAAGAGTCTGTGTATTAGCTTTAACTGAAACCACCTGAGCCGACTATCAGGGGTTGTTTTAGTTGATTTTAGAAATATACATTTCCATTCTGGTAGGTCATCGAACATTTCCTTCCACTTTTGAAGATAGACGGGATCAGACTTTATCTTCACAAGAGTTGCATAAACCACTTTTGATCCACCTTCTAAAATAAGGGACCAAACCTTGCTATCAGACTTTATATTGTCTCCAGCCGGTTCAAGTGCTGTTGAGTCAATATAAACCCTAATGGCATTGGTTACACCAGTATACAAGAGAACATTGGTTGAGACCTCAGGGTACACGAGCTTAAACTGCACAAAAGAGATGAGTTTGCCATTTTGTTCTAGAAGATCACCATTTGCCACAATCCCATTTTCTTTCCATTCATGTAAATGTACAGTTTTTCTATCTCGTATTATATTCTTATTATAGAGCATAGACTCGGACAGCAAATCATTAAAATTTCTTGGTGCACATCTATTATACAAATGTCTTAAAGTGTTTGGCAACATCAGCCCAAAATCTGTTTTTGCATTAATTCATCAACACATCTGCAAATTCCCCACCAAATATCTGTATATCTCTAAATATAGGACAGCAAGTCAACATTAACCTCTGCAGCTGAGAGTCACACCCAAACAACCGTTTCAATGAGCTGACCTTCATAGCAGTCAGAAAGGAAAGATGTTCAGCATACGTAAACCACCTGTCTCATATGCTGAACATACAACAGATTTACTGATTTTACCACGTTTACCGTCCCACAGAAAAGAGAATAACATTTTATTAAGTTCAGTGAGAAAATGTCTAAGTGGGTCCGGTAAGTTAGTGAAAAGATGAACAATCTTTGACACAGCAAGTGTTTTAATAACCGTGATCTTACCTAAAGGAGTAAGCTGTCGCTTAGACCATACAAGTAGAACCCGTCGAATTTCTTTCAGCTTTCCTTTGTAATTGATGTTGGTGATACTATTCACATCTGTAGAAAATTTGATGCCAAGTACCTTAAAGATCCCAGCATCCCAGATAAAGTTTGAATCTGGCATGTAGCGAGTGTGAGAATGTTTCATGGATCCAAGCCAAAACACTTGCGTTTTATCTAGATTAATTTTCAAACCAGAAAAGGATGCAAAGTAACGTAATGTATGGATGCTTTCCTCAAATGATTTTCTGTTACCATCCAAGAACACTGACGGATCATCTGCAAACTGCGAGACAACTAGTTCGATGTCCATAATCTTTAGACCCTTAATATTTTTGTTCTGACGTAGAATAGAAGCCAAAATTTCTGCACAAAGTAGATAGATGAATGGCGAGCTTGGGTTGCCTTGCCGACAGCCCCGGCACGCCTGGAACCAGCTAGAATATTGACCATCGACAGAGACGCAAGCATTTATCTGACTGTAAAAAGTTCTGATCCATCTCTTAATATCTGGACCAAAATGGAAAAAGTCAAGACATTTGTTTATAAAAGACCAGGCAAACTGAATCAAACGCCTTCTCAAAGTCTACAAGGAGAAGCTGCCCAGGCATGTGGTTGACATGTGTATTAACAAAAGTACATCATATATGAGACGAATATTCTCCCCAATGTATCGGCCCTTCAAAAAACCTTTCTGGTCCTGATGAATAATGGAGGGCAGTACATTTTTCAATCGCTCGGATATACAGGCTGATGCGATTTTTGTGTTCAGAAGAGTAATGGGCCTCCGGTTTTTTATAAACTTTTTATGTTAACCTTCCTTTGGTATACAGGTGATCACTCCCTGCTTCTGAGTGACTGACATCTGACCACACTGAAAACCATGGTTAGCAGATCTGACAAGGAAGCAACCAATGTCCACCCAAAAAAAATTGTAAAATTCAGAGGTAAAGTCATCCGAACTAGGAGATTTGTTATTACTCATTCGTTTCAGAGCACTAAGTGCTTCATCCAAAGAGATAGGCCCTTCAATTGACTCTCTCTCCTCCTAAGACAATGAGGGACTGACAACAGTAGCAGGTAGGTCAACGTCAACCAGTTCTGCCTCTCTAGAAGTATACAACTGTTCATTTAAAAAAAAAAAAAAACCTTGAGTTTCCTTTAGAATAGACTGGTCATCGTGTATTACATCACCATTATCCTTCTCTAAGAAATTCATAGCTTTGCTAACATAAATTCTATTTTCTAAGTTGCAAAAATATTTTGAACCTTCTCCCCCTCCTGCACCCATTTAGCTCGAGACCCAACAATCATATCATCTGGGTTTTTTTTTCTTCAAAATTCAACAAGCTCATTTTATTTTTAGCTTCCAAGAGCGGGATATCATCATCATGAATATTAAGTACCATGTCACTTATTTCCTTTTTAAAGGCATCCTCTTTCCTATTATCTTCTTTTTCTTGTGACTTACATAGGAGATGGTTCGGCCCCGAACCTCCAAGAGAATCATTTCAAAAAAGGTCTGGTCATTAATGATTGATTGATTGATTTACATTGCTTAACGTCCCGACAGCAACAAGACTTTCTCAGGACGTGTCTGCACTGCTTGTGAAAAAAAAAAAAAAACTAGACAGAATATTGAATTATGTCGCCCGCCGGTCTAATACGCTAAATAAACTCAATACCATTTAGTAACACACATCCAGTAGTAGACCCAATGTACATGGCGGTTGTATGACACGAGCACTGAATGACATACACAACATTTGGTGTTGTACACGTCATGTTCTGCCGTATATGCCACCGTCGTCCATCCCATGGAGATTTAAACTCTTGGACTTCGATGGCGTGTGCACACGTATCACAACGCTTGGCCGAGCATGGGTAAAAACCAGGCCTGGGATGAGGACCATGTTGGACAAAGCGCCTGGGGACTGTGGGTTTATACAGTTCACCTAAGTTTTTACGGCGCCTGTCTGCTGAAATTATCATATTCCTGGGGAAAATATCTTCATTCTCCGGATTAGAATAGAGAATGGAGATATTATTCCGAAGAATTCCTGATTTAGACGGGAGGCGAGGATCATAAGTCGTCACCCAGGGCAGTTTTTTACCTTTCTTCTGCCGTGGTTTGTTAAGAATATCAACCATGCTTTTGTTAGCTCCAGAATTGAGTTCTTTGAGGGCGTAGTCGAAATTCCAACCAGACATAGAGAAACATCTGGCATACTCGTCGAGTCTAATCAAAAGAGTGTCATCATCACTACAAATCATCCGAAGACGTGTGCCAACTCCTGAAATCAACCCTTTAAAAACTGCGGGAGAGAATAAAAGTGTAACTCCTCCTAAACTACGTGGTGTGTGTCGATCCTTTCTTCACATAAAGTTAAGTATTTCACTGCTGCTTGGATCCATACTTTTGGAGTGTGTGGCGCCAGCTTTCTTGGACTGGTTTTATTTATTCATAGTACATGCGTTGTGTTTGCAATTTCAGGTTACGCCGTATGCCTACCTGAGAGCCCCCCTTTGGGGCGAAACCGGTCGTAGGCGGCAAAAACTCAAAATCTACTCGGCAGGTCCAATATCTATCTGTTTGGGAATATTTTCTAGCATCCCCCCTCGGGGGGAGGTCTGGATATTCTCCAGCGAATGGCGGGGCGCCTGGGGGTAGTCCCTACTACTTTATGTAGTAGGTGTTCAGTGGAAGGCTCAAAATGATAGGTCTGTCATTCCTTCTCTCCCAGTACCCTCTCTTTTTCTAGAACTAGTGAGGGATCACAAAAAGGGCAGCTGATGTCTTGATGACACAATGCAAGCCTACCAGCCTGGAATTCCATGGCATTAGCACAGCATTCTCAAAATAGAAAGAAAAATTTTATATATATATATATATATATATATATATATATATATATATATATATATATATATATATATATATATATATATATATATATATATATATATATATATATGACCCATTGCCAAAAGGTGTTACTAAGGCGGTTGACCAAACTGTATGCATAATAAAAGCACTTCCAGTCCTGATTCATCTGTTGTTAGTAGTGAAGATCATGGTAAAATGTCTGAATATACACTAGAAATAAAATGGGAGACACATTTTGAGAGGTTTAGCGACTGTATGATCAAAATGTTGGCCAAGGCTGAAAATTTCCATTGCCAGAATTCATCACCTATCGACCTCGTGTGAGCGATGTGAAGGTGTGCAAAGAAAATGTCGACCTACTGGTTTCATATCATCAATTTTGTGAGGCAAGACATGTATAAATATTTACCAGTTACGAGTAACTGATATTTTCATGTGCGAAATATTGCGCTATTGCCTATTAAAAAAACGGCATGTTGAACGTCAGGCGTGTTGTAATTTTGCAAAAATAATAATAATAATAATAATAATAAGCGCATTAAGTAGGCGCTTTATCCCAATTGAATATCGGCTCAAAGCGCCGCCGCGAACTGAACCCAACAAGCACGCTCACGTGAATCACGCGCATTCACTCACACACTGTACATAAACACAGAACATTCACGTGGTGCTAAGGGCAAGCTCAAGCGAGCTACTGAAGTTTTTGGAATTTCAAAATCGTTGGTATTTGAAATTTGATTATGTGGGCTGAAACTGATACCAAAGTATCCTATCGGTACAAATGCCATATCAGTCCTTTGTCTAGGTAACTGGTATGCAAAAAGAATATCTCTTCCCTGAACTTCGCACAATGTGAAACTCATAGCAGACGAATTATGACCATCACTTCCTCTCCTGTACATGAATAATGAACCCACTTCGCATGTTTCAATATAACAACACAAACAGTCTTTTTTGAAAGGCGAGTTTACTTCCACCGGTTTTTGTTGTAATAATCGACGTTCGACATAGTTGTCTTTTCTTCCTCAACTGCTGCCAATTTCATTTTTGAAAATTTACCCATCATTTCTTCGTATCACGTGATGCATAGGCGCTGTGCTGGATCGATGATTGCGGCAAGCTTCAAACCGACGGAACTCGAGAAAGGTATGTGGTAATATTCGCTTTTGTCTGACGTTCGACATAAAATCCACGTTCAACATACTGTCTGTATAGTTTTTGCAGTTACCTAGACAAAGGATTGATATGGCATTTGTACCGATAGGATATGCAAGCTGTGCAGACAAACGAATTGGGCAGTTTGTTGTCGCCGTCCATGTGCGTTGATAATGATTTAGCGAGTTGTACGTCATTACATTACCACAATGCGTGTGTTGTAAACATGACGTTCGATCAAAGAAAGGTGATATTTGGTGCAACATCTTTGTCTAAACCACTCTCTGGAACGTCGTGTTTGGAGAAAACTGATCATGTGTAGAATGTAAAACCGATTCAGACAAAATGCGGTCACACGTGTTTGTAGTTGTTGACAAGCTCCCTTTTCAAGGCGTGTTGTTTCGACCGTCAAATTTGCAACACGGCCGATGTTGTAAACCTGATGTGCAAACACCTGTTAAATGGTGGTGTTGTTAGAACGCCTTTCGCACTCAGATCGCCATTGTTGACACTTTCCATCTCGAAGAGTCACCCATGGAATCGCGTGAAAGGCCGTGAGAGGGAGAGTGTCATGTTTGATAATAGAACATGCAGATGAAGTGTTGAAAGTGTACATGATACATGAAAGTGTAAATGGAGATGGCAACTGTTTTTTTTTCAGAGCGCTGAGCCTTCTAATATTTGGCACAGAAATGTGCCATGAAGAGCTCAGGTGTCGCATTGTTATTTGAATGACACTGCATCCAGAAAGTTTTCTGAATGGTTCTAATTGGTGCGCTCCTCATAACGCTGTGTCACCAGCTGAAGTTATTCAAATGGCTGTGCTGACCTCAGTTTCACCTGATGCTTCAGAGCGTCTGTCGTTTGAAGCTGAAGTGATGTCAGTGGTTAAAACTGCAGCTTGTCAGGGTTGTGGGAGTTTTGTGCAGCCAGTTTTGTGCTGAAGCGTCCAAACCAGTCGGTTTTTTCCAGATCTTGGTTGGGAGATGTACAGGCTTCACTGCAGCCCCACTTTTCGCGCTCCGGGTTGTGAAGATGGACAGAAATTGTTCATCATGAGGTTCTCACTCCGCAGTGACATGGTTGCTAATCACTGGGTGCCAAACCACTTTTTGCCTATCGTTCCCCGCACACACACTCAAGCTCTAGCGGTTGGAACCTTCCATTTTGTTCAGTGGAATGGAACTGAATATGTTGGGCAAGTTAAAGACGTTGACGAACTTCTGCAGGTTGTCGAGTTTCGTGTCAAAGCGCCGGCACTTGTACTTTTGGCCTATCCGCTTTGACTACTCGTGGGAACCATTTGATTCATTTTTGAGGATGATCTCTCTCAACCTCGATAAAAGCACATCCAGTCAGAGGCGTCAGTTTTTCACAGTAATTTAGGGCAGATAATGCATAGAAATTGCAGAAGAAACGGATATAAATTTAAATCAGTGATATCAAGGTGTTTGTGTTTCCTAAACATTTCAGTATATTTACTGACATGTGTAGCAGACCAAACGTGACATCACTGTATTTGTCTGTTTCTCCTGCAATTTCTTTTTTTTTTTTTTTTTTGGCATCCTGTCTCGGAAGACAATGGGTATATGCGCTTGCTGGGTCAGTCACTGGAGTGACCTCTCCAGGGCGCAAGCCTGGGCGAAGTGTATGGAGATCCTGGGGTGCCCAGTCGTCAAGATCCCCCTCTCGGCCTCAATGATGTATCCAAAGGAATGCAAAGCAGTACATTTGGCACCAGTTTGGCTGCAGGAGCTGCCAGAACAGTGCGTGAATACAGGCAGCTGTCTGCCTTCGGGGCTCCACTCCTGATTTGAAAGGTTTACTCCCCCAAATTTGGCCGTTGGATCCAACCTGATCTCCTCCGTCCTCTAGCCGTTGGCTGTCAGAAACAGCTCATCCGCCTAGTGGTGCAATGTGAACACCACCCCCTCACGTGGTTTAGCCCACCAGCTGAGGTGGTTTGCCAGGTTGTGGCGCTTGGAGCCAGCACGTGAGAGATTAAGGAGATGGATGAGGACCAGTGATGCCCGTCCGTCCTATGTAGGACGCAGCTGCCGAACAGCAAAGGTGCTACCTCTATCCAGAGCCCCCTACACCCCCCTGCAATTTCTAGTTGCTTGAAAACCAATACTGAACATCTGTCACTATATTAATAGTTCTCTGAGCGGAGCCTCGACACCTACGAAATGGTTTTGGCCCCAGTGTAAAAAAACAAATTAACATATATTCATATAAATGTATGATTTTTTTTACCCTGTTTTAACCTTCATTGTTGTGAGACACTTTTGAGAAGAAATAAGTGTAAAACGAGATGTGATTTGCAGTTTTAGGGATTGATGAGCAGTTCAAATACATGAAGAATAGTGCAGAACGATACGCGATTTAGCAGTATTGCGGATTGATCAGCAGTTCAGGTAAATGAGGAAATGTGTATATGCAGTGTTTGTAGCGGAAGAAAAGTGACTTGTGGGCAAACTTGTGGTTTTGGATTAAACCTCGGTTCAGTTTGTTGTAATTATGACGTTCGACATAATATCTGTTTTCCTGAATTTGCATTTATTCTTCCTGTACTTGAAATAAAATTATCATAGGAAATGTTGCTGTTGTCTCTCTTAATTCTTTTTACATCCCTGAGAATGTGGTTTGAAATAGAATGTGGCTGCATTTCACATTACAACAAACAGAAAGAAGAACCTGTGTCGGATGTCAGGTGTTACAACAATTCATCTCTTTCAGTGACACTCAGAAAACATTAATGATTTAGTTTGCAACAGAAATTCACATTTACTAATCCATTTAACTGTTCAAGTAAACATTTTCCAACTTGGATCAATAAAAAAAACCCAAACGTACACCGTTGTGTTGTAATACCTGACCTCCGACATAATGTCATATAAAAACTTCTGAATGAGATTTCTCTGAAACTAAATAACAGACTATATTCCAATTTCACATACTATTTGCACATGCTATAAACTGTCCAACACGGATTTTTCATGTAATTCTATCACTTTTCATTTTCAAGCACCCTTGTTGCCTTTTCAGTAACACCTTTTGGTGATCGAAAAGTAACTTGACATGTATGCATGCACTGTAAACAAGATGGCGCCAGATTTCATTGTGTATTTGAATCCTCGTACGCAAAACTACCTCGCGATTCAAAGAACAGACTTCCACGAATAGTTTTTTTTTCGGATTTTGCAACTGAAGTGTCGCATTTTACTGTATTACCAGTTATTGTTCGTAGGGGGCAGGGGGTACTGCAGTAATTATGTATATATCTGATTCAAAATGTCAATGGTTTACATGGTTGTATTTGACATGTTTGCAGCAACACCCTTTTGGTCACACTCAGCACTTTCTGCACACACCCAGCGCCGGATGGCAGCAGGATGTCCAAACCCATTGGGATCTATGGAAGTGGACAAGCACGCCCCTTCCTGGCACATGACCAAGGCCAATGGCAAAATTAGTCAGCTGTAGCATGATGGCCCAGCGTCGTCTGTCGCAGAGGGTGCGTCTGGTAGGAGGGTGCATAGACGGCAGCGGAATGCCCCAATTACAAACTGGTAAGTGATTCTATGATCATCTTCATTTTATTGGCTCGCGTGCGAAGCAAAAGTGAGTTTATGTTCTGGGCCACTGGTCGTCTGTCCGTCCGTCCGTCCGCGTCCATGGTAAACGTTAACAGTGGCATTTTCTCGGAGACTTTTCAAGCCACATTCTTCAGGCTTGGCCCAAGGATACTTTGTGGCAAGACCTTTGTAGACATACCAATTTGAGTGACCTCTCTCAAAGGGTCACGCGGGGTTGACAGATGTGTGAAAACTGCTTACATTTTCAGAAAACATGGATTTTGCTGCTGCGAAAGCCAGCCCTCGTCACCAAGGTCACACATATGTAAATCGGTCATACACAGGATTACTCTTTATATTCTTGTGCAAGGCCCCTTAAATCAAAATTGGGCTGCTTTTGTACTAATGCAGCTTTTTTTTTTAACTTAACTTTTCCAGTTGGCAAATGGAGCCTGGGATGGGCCTGAGACTGAGAGTGCAAGCGCATCGCAATACAAGGACAGTGATGACGATGAGTTTGTTCCTGGCTCGAGCTCACAGGATTTAGACGGTGTGTCGCCATCAATCTCTGGGGTCTCTGACACAGACAGTATTGTATTGAATATGTTAGATTTCAAAGTGGCTGTTTCAGGGTGGGCAGGTGTCAGTGAAGCAAGTACCAGCAAGGTGCAGTGTGCGATAGGGGATGAATTAGGAAGTGGCAATGACAATGTGGATAGGCAGAAGGCACATGATGTTGGGGGTGGGGAAAGAGCGCTTACCAAAGAAACGGGTGTACACGTGTCGCAGAGAGGGAAAGGAAAGTACAAATGGGACAAGAAACATGCATGCAAATTTTGTGGCAAGCTTGTTTTGAAAATGAGCACGCACTTACACGATGTCCATGCAGATGAGGCAGAGGTTGCTAAAATTTTGACGATAAAAAAGGGACTAAGCAGAGACGTCAAGCATGGATCAGAATACAAGATGAGGGTGATTACATGCATAATGTTGCAGTTCTTGAAAACAAATCAGGATGTTTGATTCCTAAGTATCGCACCACACCAAAACTAGGTGACAGAGTAGACGCGGACCCTTGTGCACCATAGTAGCGACTTCGCCTAAGGGCTCTATAAAAAAAAAGCTGATCTCTGTACACTCAAAGCGTTGCTGTCAGAAACAAGGAGGGTTTCAGTTCGCTAAGAGAGGACAGGCTGCTCAACGTGGGAGGCTAATGCTTCCAATACCTTTAGACATTGACTTTTCCTTCTATCATAAGGTTTTAGCCAGTCAGAGAGAGGATGAGATAAGCCGTCTCATCAGAACTGACCCCTTGCTTCTGGAGTATGGAAAGAGATTATTTGACCGCAGGGACATTGAAGAACACACGGCTGGGCAAATCAGCTCCAGGATGCGGGAGTTAGGTAGACTATTAAAGATTCTTAGAGTGAGGTCAGAAATGAAAATCGCAAGTTTAAATGCTGTGGTCAATTCAGCTAGCTTTGATCATATTGTACTGGCTGTAAAAGAGCTAGCAGAATTTGATGAGGACACACATCAGTTCAAAAAAGGCAATCTTGCAATGCGCATAGGCCATGCTTTGAAAAAATGTTCACAGATCAAACAGTCACTGGCATCCAAACAGCTTGGGCATGGTTCAGATGACAGGTGGCGACAGGAGCTCTCTGAGGCGCAGCGCTTTGACTCTGTCTTCACCGGGGACTGGTACGATTGTGTGTCAGCTACAGCAGCCCAGTCGGTCGGGAAAATGACCATGAACAAACCCAAGCTGATCCCATCATGTGAAGATGTGAGGAAGGTCCAACAGCTTCTTGAGACAAGGATGGTTTCGGAAGATTATCCGACAGTGGTCTTCTTCTTCTTCTCGAACGCCGTCACACTTGGAGTTTGGCTCTCAAAATGAAATCTGTGGTCTTCTGTAGCGCCTCCACAGGCCCGTACAGTTTCTCTTGTAGAGTGGCGGGCTTCGGCCATATCTCCTCCCTCAGCGGCTGGTGGTTCCCACAGTCCTGGAGGATGTGCTCTGCGGTCTGCTCTGCTTCTCCACAAGGGCACAGGGGAGATGGCACGAGGTGGAAGCGTCTGTGCAGGTGGAAATTGAGTCGGTTGTGCCCGGTCCTCAGACGAAAGATGGTCACCTGCTCTTGTCTGGACAGCTGATGGTAACTGTCTAGGGGCCGTTGTGGTGGTATGTACACAGACTCTTCATCTCTGTGAAGCTGACTCCATTTTCATCTTGTTCTTTCTCTGCGCCCACTTTTGCCATTCTGTCAGCTTCTTCATTGCCGTAGATGCCACAGTGTGAAGAGATCCACTGCAGCACCAGTCTGGTGCACTTGATGTTTTGCAGTGCCTCTTGTAGACGTGGCAGTTTGCTTGCTGTTGCTGCCTCAAGGACAGACATGGCATCAGTAAGGAAGACAATCTGGGCATCAGGGTCTGCAGTGCCACTAAGGGTGTTAGCTGCATCCGACAGTGGTTAAAGCAACTCTTTGCGCTGTATCACTTTTCAACCGAAAACGAGGGGGAGAAGTTCAGAGAATGAAGGTATCAGACTTCCAGAATGCTAAGATTGGATCGATCACCAATCAAGATATCTTGAAAGGTCTCACAGAGGTTGAGAAGAAAATGGTGAATCATTTTCAGCGAGTGGAAATCAGGGGCAAGTTTAATAGGAGTGTTCCCATTTTGCTGACGAAGAAGATGATGACAACTGTGGACAGAATCCTTCAAATGAGGCAATCAGTGCCAGCTCTCGCCGGTTCCCAGTACATCTTTGCCACACCTTCTGGTCAGAGGCCTTACAGAGGCCATGATGTTCTGAAGGAACATGCGCTACAAGCACAAGTGTCAAACCCAGCCATGTTCACATTTACTCAGTTACGGAAGCAGGTTGCAACTTTGGCTCAACCCATGGCTATCTCGGAGTTAGACCAGGATCAGCTGGCAGACTTCCATGGTCATGATATTCGGATACATCGCCATATCTACCGCCAACCTCAAGACGTCCTTCAAAAGGCAAAAGTGGCAAAGATCCTTCTGTCAGTTAACAATGGGATGACAGATTTTGAGAGTTGCATTAGAGCTGAACTGCGCAATGATGAAGAGATTGACTTTGACAATGAAAACACATCAGAAACTCGCAGAGAGGTCCGTGGGGAAACAGTACCTGTGAATGAAGCAAATAGCAAGTCAACAACACAGGAATCAATGAGCATGACCGAGCAAAGACGTTCAGAGCCTGATGACAAACTAAATAGTTTTGATGATGACAGTTCTGCGTCGGCTCCTGTTCGAAAGAAAGCTAGATTTACAAGGAAACCATGGGGGAAAGCTGAAGAGAAAGCTGTTGAAACTCGTTTCAAGACACACTTCGTCGTGAACAAACTTCCTGGAAAGGCCGAGATACAGCAGGCAATTGCAGAAGAGCCCGCACTTAGACATAGGCGCTGGACAAACATTAAGGATTACATCTGCAACAGACTGAAAATGTTACAAAAGAAATGAATTGAGATTCTCCGACACTCACGTCATTTTCGTTTTCATACAGATTTATTACAAGAGTGTTCATTATTATTGGGTTGGCATGTCTAGCTTGTCTAGCTTGTTTTTGTCAATGGAACTGCAAATGGAACGACGCTTGGGGACGAGAGACAGTAATAAGGGGCAAGAAAACCATTGTCAACATAAAGATTTATTACAAGAGTGCTACTATGGGGTTGGTGCGCCTGCATCATTTTGTATACTGTATATAACATGTAAAACTTTGAAAATGGAACTGCTGATGGAACGGCGGTTGGGGACAAGAGACAATAATAAGGAGTAAGAAAACCATTGTCAACATAAAGATTTATTACAAGAGTGCTACTATGAGGTTGGTGCGCCTGCATCATTTTGTATACTGTATATAACATGTAAAACTTTGAAAATGGAACTGCTGATGGAATGGGGCATGGAGACGAGAGACAATAATAAGGAGTAAGAAGACCATTGTCAACATAAAGATTTATTACAAGAGTGCTACTATGGAGTTGGTGCGTCTGCATCATTTTGAATACTGTATATAACATGTAAAACTTTGAAAATGGAACTGCTGATGGAACGGCGCTTGGGGACGAGAGACAATAATAAGGAGTAAGAAAACCACTGTCAACATAAAGATTTATTACAAGAGTGCTACTATGGGGTTGGTGCGCCTGCATCATTTTGTATACTGTATATAACATGTGAAACTTTGAAAATGGAACTGCTGATGAAACGGCGGTTGGGGACGAAAGACAATAATAAGACAAAAAGAAACAAACATTGTCAACATAAAGACTTATTACAAGAACGTTATTATTCGGTTGTTTTCAGCGTGTATAGCTCTGTTTTTATCTGATGTACACCTGGATCATTTTGTATGCTGTGTCACATTAAAGAAGTACCCAACGGAGAAAGAAACACGCTTAGAAAAGATGGGTACAACACAAATTATTAATATTTTGGGTAAATACCCTTTGTCAAAATAGACAAACAAACAGAGAGATTAGCCGCTACTTATCTTCATTGGCAGAAGGAATGTGCAGCACATTCCTTCTGTGAACAAAGATAAGTAGCGACTGATCTCTCTGTTTGTTTGTCTGTTTTGACAAGGCGGATTTACCCGAAATCTTACTGAATTGTGTTGTAACCGTCTTTTCTAAGCTTGTTTCTTTCTCCATTGGGCACTTCTTTTCTTTGCATTTTACATGATTGACAGTCACCTTTTGGGCCTGAATAATTTTTTTGTTTGTTTGTTGTTGTCTTTTTGTGTGTGTGTTTTTTGTGTTTTTTTTTTTTTTTTTTTTTTTTTTTTTGGGGGGGGGAGGGGGAGGGAGGGTGGTGGTGGTGTATCTCTCTTGATTTTGGATGTGTTGCTAAATGATTTAAGTTTATTTAGCGTATTAGACTGGCTGGCGACATACATTCAATATTCTGTTCATTATTTTTTTTTTTTTTCCCCTTCATTATCAGTGCTGGCACGTCCGGACGTTCAGCAATGTACAACCAATCAGGACGAAAGACAATAATAAGATAAGAAAACCATTGTCAACATGATAAACATTTATTACAAGAGTGTTATTTTTTCAGTGTGTATAGCTTGTTTTTATCTGATGTAGCCTGGATCATTTGGAAATGTCTGTATCTGTTTTTTTTTGGTTACTATAAAGTACACTTTGCATACTGTGCATTGTTTCTAAAGTCACAGGAAGCATAAACCTTAGCTGAGTTGGTATACCTCGCCCTCTACCTAGGTTAAAGTACCAGCGGTGCCACTGTTGCTATTTTCGCACCAGACCGGTCGCTCGGACCGGTCATGTGCACCAGAACTGCGCGCGCAGGTTAGCTTGTGCACTTGTAGTGTGGTCTCGTACGTTCACGCAGAAGATTGTGATCGCAGTCCCAAAAAAAAAGGTTCGTTTGCGGTTTTAACTTGTAGCCTTTTATCTCCCCGAACACGCCAGTTTTGTGTTGAGATGGCGGAGGCTTGAGTCATGCCCAACACCACTGAATCAAGTCTATTGTACATGTAGTGCGCGAATTTCTCGAACTTCAACTTTGACGGTGCTTTCTGCCGCAAACAATGCAGATGTCGCAAAAATCACCTCCATTGAGGATTTTAAAAAGCTATTTTTAAAAATCTGCCAAATCGCTTAATGTTTCATGGTGCTAGGATAAGGAATGATGCATAATTGCTGGATTGCATATATGGGAAAGGGTTTATTCTTTATTCATGTTATTTTGCAGCAGTCAAACAAAGCTCACGTGATTCTTTCTCCGAGGTTGCCCATTACAGGTGCAGAAAGCACACGCTCTAAACCGATCGGGTGCACCAGACCGGTCCGAGCGACTGGTCTGCTGCCAATATAGCAACATTGGCACCCCTGGTGCATTTAACCTAGGTACTAGACGAGGTATACCAATTCGGCTAAACTTTATTGTCGCACTTGCTAGAACTCAGTATTATATTTCTCTCTCCATTTTATGAATAGAGGCACATAAGTCGCGGTAACCCTTTACGTGCCGAAATTGGGCAAGAACTAGTTTTCCTCATCACAAAGTTGGCAGAAAAAGGTTTGACTGCTCTTGATTCTTTCTCCGAGGTTGCCCATTACAGGTGCAGAAAGCACACGCTCTAAACCGATCGGGTGCACCAGACCGGTCCGAGCGACTGGTCTGCTGCCAATATAGCAACATTGGCACCCCTGGTGCATTTAACCTAGGTACTAGACGAGGTATACCAATTCGGCTAAACTTTATTGTCGCACTTGCTAGAACTCAGTATTATATTTCTCTCTCCATTTTATGAATAGAGGCACATAAGTCGCGGTAACCCTTTACGTGCCGAAATTGGGCAAGAACTAGTTTTCCTCATCACAAAGTTGGCAGAAAAAGGTTTGACTGCTCTTGATTGTTTGATTTGAAGTGTTTACAAACAATTACTGTGTTTTTATATGCCGGCATGCACCTTTGATGTGATTAATAAAAGCTGAAGTTTCAAGTGATTGATTTCCTATGTTGTCAGTTCATTAATTAATGTCATTTGATTGATTGATTATACATTGCTTAACGTCCTGACAGCAACAAGACTTTCTCAGGACATGCCTGCACTGCTTGTGAAAAAAAAACTAAACAGAACATTGAATGTATGTCGCCAGCCGGTCCAATACATTAAATAAACCTAACACATGGGGCCTAAATAAAGCCAAGACCATCTAGCAACACACATCCAATATCAAGAGCTACAGGCAGAGCAGACAGTAAGGAGAGTTTTAAAAAGGCAAATACAGGTGAATGGACAAAGGGTAGACAGAAACACATGCCCCAGAATAGAGAGGAAAACCCACCCTGTGGGGCTGACCAGGGTGACCCTGGGAACTAAAAAGTAGTTAACCCCACCCAAGTCCCCCAGAGCAGACCCGGGTGGGGTAATTAATGTCAGTGATCTGTTTTGTCATTTTAACTCATTCTACCCCAAGACCGGAATCCCCAAATGTTGAAGTCGTCTTCTGAAAACTGCGTTGCAGGGCAGGACACAGATCGACCACGATAGTTCAAGAGTGATGCCAGAATAGCTTGGCGGCCATAGGCGCCACTCTATTCTGGCATCAGCCTTGAACTATCATGGTCGATCTTTATTTTGCTCTGGTGTGTCTGGGGTAGAAAAAGTTAAGTGTTTTCTTCGTCTGGGTCTTTTTCTGTCTTTCATATTTTCCCACACTTTTTAACCTGCATCATACAGAGGCTAAAAGCTTCAAATTTGTACACTGCCATATATGCAAGCTACATTACAGAACTTACAGACGAGGACATAGACCAATGGCATTATTAGTTCAAGGGTGGTGCCACAATAGCTTGGCGCCTAGAGGCGCCAAGCTATTCTGCCACTACCCTTTGGACTATTTTAGTCACACTTGTTGCACACACTGGTGTATTCCGAATAATAATGGTTAATATTCAAAATGCTCTGTTGCTGTTTGTCTCAAACTGCAGAGTACATTTTTTTTTTAAAAGTCGTTTAATTTCCAGAATTCTCACATAAATGCCATGATAAACTGTTTTGCTTCAGAAGGACAAAACGTAGCAATGTTTAAAAGATTTCCTCTGTAAAAATCATAATCGAAAGGTTACAGGCCAGTGTTCATTCAATTTTGCACCATACAATGTTAAGAATGTTAATGCATACATACACATTAAGTTGAAAAAAAGAAAACAAAAAAAATGAATGTGAAAAAAAAAAAAAAAGTATTCCATGCACTTCACCTTATTACAGACGCCTAATGTTGTGAAACACTCATTTTGACTGTAATGCCAGTTTTTGTGTGAGAGAGACACCCACCCACTTTATTGGTAGAAACCCATTTTTTCTGTATCTAGTGGCTCTGTTTCTAGAAAATGTCTATTTTATTTTAAGTTATAGAGCTTAGTCATAAGGTGAGTTCTAAACATTCGCATCAATTCCAGAGCCCTAGAACCCCACCCGGGTCTGCCCTGGGGGACTTGGGTGGGGTTAGGTATTTTTTAGTTCCCAGGGTCACCCTGGTCAGCCCCACAGGGTGGGTTTTTCTCTCTATTCTGGGGCATTTGTTTCTGTCTACCCTTTGTCCATTCACCTGTATTTGCCTTTTTAAAACTCTCCCTACTGTCTGCACTGCCTGTAGCTCTTGATATTGGATGTGTGTTGCTAAATGGTCTTAGCTTTATTTAGGCCCCATGTGTTAGGTTTATTTAATGTATTTGACCGGCTGGCGACATACATTCAATGTTTTGTTTATTTTTTTTCACAAGCAGTGCAGGCACGTCCTGAGAAAGCCTTGTTGCTGTCGGGACGTTAAGCAATGTACAATCAATCAATCCAGAGCCCTAGAATAAATAGAAATATGGGAACCCATTTTCACATGAAATGGTAGGTAACCCACTGTGAGGCTTTTGTGCGCCTGTGTGTGTGTGTATGTGTGTGTGTGTGTGTGTGTGTGTGTGTGTGTGTGTGTGTGTGTGTGTGTGTGACAGTGTGTGTGTGTGTGTGTGTGTGTGTGTGTGTGTGTGTGTGTGTGTGAGAGAGAGAGAGAGAGAGAGAGAGAGAGAGAGAGAGACAGAGAGAGAGAGAGAGAGAGAGAGAGAGAGAGAGAGAGAAATGAAATGAAACTTTATTTCTCAAGGATAAATGATTAGGTACACAGACCTTTTTTCAATCATGTCCTTGCACATGCACTCACACATCAATCTCACGCGCGTGACTAAAACTAATAAAACTAAAAAGGCAAAACCTGAGCATTTAAAAAAAAAAAAAAAAAAAAAAACAATTAGTTAGCAGTCACTCACTCACACACACACACACACACACACACACACACACACACACACACACACACACACACACACACACACACAAAGAACCTGATTAAACATGAACGTTAAAAACTTAGTTTGAACAGCAACAGCAAACTCGACAATACAACTCAATGCGCTGGAAAAACGCTGACACAACTACACAACTATGGGCTTAAGTTTCTTTCAGCTGCCGAAATTAGCGGGCTCTGAATGTGGACAAAGAAGGAGCCCCAGTAATGTCCATAGGCAACATATTCCATAGTTTGGCTCCTGAGTAAGACAAACTAGTTTTGAATATTTCGAGGCGCGGCCTTGGTATGAATAGATTGTTCCTAGTCGTTTTATAAGGCGTATGAGCAGGGCTAAATAGATCTGTTAGATAACTAGGTGTTTTAGAGTGGTAGATTTTAAACATAAGTACGTCTTTATTGTACATAAGTAACTTACGCAGAGGCAGCATGTCGAAGGCTTTGAGTCGGTCGTCGGTGCTTTCTTTACTATCCGGGTGGATTAATTTGGCTGCTCTACGATGAAGAGCATTAAGCCTTTTTATGCACGCATCGCTACATCCATCCCACACTGTAGAAGCATAATCTATATGGGATTGAATATGTGCGTTATAAAATA
Source organism: Semisulcospira habei (assembly GCA_036245525.1). Classification (NCBI taxonomy): domain Eukaryota; kingdom Metazoa; phylum Mollusca; class Gastropoda; family Semisulcospiridae; genus Semisulcospira; species Semisulcospira habei. The sequence goes on from BTPG01000002.1 coordinate 175,618,994, forward strand.
TTTTCCTTGTCGGTGTGTCTGTACAATAACACAGTTTTGAAAGAAGATATAAATTCCTGGACACTGTTCGACATACGCTGCTGACATGCGCGTGCCATGCGAGTTGGTCGTCGATAATGACGCCTAACAAGCGTTGCTCTCTAACTTGTCTAATCGGCTCAGAGTTAAGAGAAAGGCTAAGCGGGGGTGGATGTAGCTGCTGCTTTTGTCGTGTAGTTATTAGCATGCGTTCTGTTTTAGACGGATTTGGTGCCATATAGTTAGTGTGACACCATTTTGAAACATCAGTTAAGCCCCGTTGAAGTGAGGAATTGATTGTGGAGATATTCGCTGACGACACGTCGAGAATAGCATCATCAGCAAACAGGCTACAGCATACGTTTAGATCTGAAATATGCAATGGCATATTATTGATGTAAATGGAAAATAAGAGGGGCCCTAATATTGAGCCCTGAGGCACGCCATGCTTTAGTATGCCTTCAGCGAAACGTTTTCCGTTAACAAACACATACTGACGTCTTCCGTGCAGGTAGGATTTGAAAACGTCCAAGGATGCTTTGTTTACGTGATATACTAATAGCTTTAGTATCAACATATCATGATTTACTAGATCAAAGGCTTTTGAGAAATCTAGAAATACAGCACCGGTCATTTCAGCTTTGTTCATGGACGTAAGCCAAGTATTGGTCAGGTGAGCTAGAGCTGTGTGGCATGAGTGGCGAGGTCTAAAACCTGACTGTAGTGTGTAAATAAGCAAGTTATGTTTTTAAAAAAAAAAATAGCTCAGATGCCTGTGTACATGTTTTTCTATTGGTTTTGACAGAGCTGACTAGAGCGATATTGGTCTAAACTTATTAGGGTCTGAGAGGTTCTTACTTTTAGGCAGAGGAATAACTTTGGCTACTTTCCAGCTGTTTGGAAATGTACCATGTTGTAAAACGAGATTATAAATAAATGTCAAAGACTCGACCACATACAGGGCAGCAAGTTTTTAAAAGTATGTATTTATCCCGTCGTGACCAAGCAAGCGCTTATTTTTGAGTTGGCTAATAGATTTGCCAGAGAGAGAGAGAGAGAGAGAGAGAGAGAGAGAGAGAGAGAGAGAGAGAGAGAGAGAGAGAGAGAGAGAGAGAGAGAGAGAGAGAGAGAGAGAGAGACTCAATTAACAATGTGCAGGATAAATACTGAGCTGTCAAGTCCGTGGCAACCATTTTACTGTCACATTTGCCCAACAGAAGTGTTGACAGAGCTTGTATACCAGAGCACTGGCGGGCGAGAATGCTAGTGTCATACCCTAGAGTGTGACGACAGACGTCAACCAGACCTCCCCTTTCCCATCACAAAATCCAACTTATGGTACTTTTTCAGTCTTACACCAAGTTATAAATATGAAAAAAAGGTTGATAGAGGCTAAACTGCTTCTTTCATCCATAATGAACCTCCTATAGCCTTCTTTTTAGAAGAAAATTTAGTCTTTAATCGCTAGTCTGAGCACGCCATCTTGTCGCTGGTATCGAAGGTAAATTATCCTCTGCGCATGCGTGAATATTTCTCTGCGCGCGCGGGCAAGCTGCAGGTTAGCTAGCACACACGCGTAGCCGCTAAAACTAAATGGGCCAAAGCCCGCAAAGAGAAACCGCTGTGTCTAGGAATCAACATTTTAAATTGGGCATCTCACATTTGGAATGTCAAACTATGCTCGCTACACTGCGTTCTTGGCCAGACTCCAAGCACTGGAGCTAGATTCCGGCATAAACCCCGTTTCTTCACTGCCACCACGCGTAAAATAATCGTTGATGAGCTCTGCAAGTCCATCACTTACTCTCAAAAATATTGTTGGAATTCAAACCGCGCATAAGATAATCAATCCGTCTATCCAGAGACAATATACAGATCTGTATATTGTCTCTGGTCTATCCATGCCTGTTTCGACTGAAAGCAAGTAGCGATGTTTGTACGGAAGTTATGGCTGTAGTCTCCCTTTGTCAATCGCACGCGCCGTTACTGCCAGCATTGGTAACGTTGCTAAGATCATTTAAAAAGTCGGATACTGATTGGCCAAGGGCTTCTGTTTAGTTTACACCGAAAATGTCTCTTACAGGCTTTCTGATTGGGTTGTACAGTGAATCTATGCCAACGTCCTATAGTCTAGCAGCTGCCCTTCATAGACGATCAGCCGTTTACGAGATAGTGATTTTCTAGAGAGTAACAAAGGTTTTGATATATCAAAATGAAGTCTAGTATGAATAAAAGCAGTGCGCACTCGTTTTAAACCGCCGGAGGATGGAGACATTTTTCTGTAGCACATTTTGTTTCCAGTATGGCTGCAGACGAAACCGGGACCGTCGCGGCCGTGTTTACAGGGGATCAGTAGTTTACACGGGTCTCATTGTTCCTGTATTCAGTGGTAGTATGCACTATATGTCACTTAAAAGGATTTCATTTTTTAAAGTAATATTTTCACACTTAGATATATTAAGAGAAGAAACAATTACGAAAACGCTTGCCTTGAACTCAAAATTAATATCGTTTCTCAACAATAAGGTATCCCAAAATCACGTGATCAAAACATCGCGTGATGCCACGACCTCTGCGGACGTGAATTTCGGTGTGCCGACGGGTTCTTTTTGATTTGTTCTACATAAGCTTTTTTTTTTTTTTTTTTAAAGCAAACGTGTAAAGTTGCTGTGTGCATTTTTACGGCTTGATAAAGGTTTGTCACGTTTATTTCCATTCACTTTACCATCGCTTTGCCCGTTTCATTTCGACAACACAGCACCAAAACAAAACGCAACCCACAACACAAACGCTATCTTCAAAACCTATGCTGCATTCTGTAAAAGAAAAAGAGTGCCACACCACTTGGTTTTAACTGTCATGGCTGAGCAAAGTTTCGGAACTTGATTAATTATTTTATGCAGCAGTAACATTTATTTTAATCAGTTGCACTGACAAGCTATGGTGTGATGTGCGATCACTACCAGTGCCAATTATGCAGTCTCAGTGATCACTGATGGTACAGTACACTTCACACTGAAAAAAAAAATACACAGCACAATGTGAACACGCTTGGAAGTTCATGCAATGCTTTGTTTAAAATTGAACCCTATCTTGCTAGCAGTAGCCTACTGCACAAAAGAGGAACTTATTTTGCTGCTGTGTTATTTGCAGTTTGTCTGCATATAGACATTTGCAGTTCGCTGCAAGGATTCTTAGCAGCTGATATTAGCACTGACATATATATTAGGATTAAAACGAGAAAGAAAACGGAGAAAGGTGACAGAGATGATTTAATAAATCAGTCAAGTGATCAAATAAATGAGATGATAAACAGCTAGTTATGGGGGGGGGGGGGGGGGGGGGGCGGGGGCGGGGGGGGGAGGAGGCACATACTTTATAATGTACACGTACTATTTCTTTCAGTGTTTCCATCACCCACTCATAACACCATTAGACTCGATGAGTTGTCATGTTTTGAGTGGTTTACAAAATACATGTACTTGTTGCTGTTACATTATCTTCTTACTGGTTTTGACATTTCGCTGTAAGATTTACAGTCCCATACTTTAAGCGTGTTCCCCCTAACGCACACAGAGGTTAACTGTATCATTGATATGTGTGTGTAGGTAGCGTTTGGTTTTGTTTGAGGTGGCAGTTTTGGCCTCACCTTTAAGTTTGGTGTCGCTGTGCATGTGGCCACCAGTACTATTTACAGAACTGATGACTGCATGTCAGTGCAGGCTAGTTCACGGTATCAAAATGTGAACTGGGCAGCCTATTGTTTGAAGTGATCAGTGGTAGCAACATCCATGATGTATGTGTGCATTTGGCCACTGGTACTGTTTACAAAGGTGCTGTTTACAGAACTAGTGGCTGAGTATGCATATTATTATTAGTACTGTTATTGTTATCAGGTGTGGCCTTATCTCTAAGTTTTGGTGCCCCTGTGCATGAGGCCAACAGTACTTTTCACAGAACTGATGGCTGCATGTGCAGTGTGGTTAACTGTACACATGAAATTTGTAGGTGGGCAGCTAAAATACAGGCAGTCAATACAAGCCACTTGCTTAACCTGAAGTCTCTATATATAGATTTTACAGTCCACTAATGCCCATCAGTATACAAATGTGCATGTCTTTTGTGGGTGTTCTGTGGTTTTGTATGTGGGCTGGGGTTGAAAGTGGGGTGGTATGGCACCTATTACCGTGTATGTACAAAACCTACATTACAAACAAACATAAATTAATAATTTTAATAAATAGTTATTTGGGTTTAACGCCGCGCGGTAGACTACGGCCATCTCACGGCAGTTAAATAAATAAGATAAAGAAAGTCAAAGATACCTGGGACATAAGAATGCTAAGTAAAGTATAGATTATGATCATGCACAGATGTACATTGGTGGATGTTCTGCGGTTTTGTGTGTGTAACTGGATTGGGGTTGGGAGCGAGCGATACTGCACCTATTACCATGTACGTGTATAAGACATAAGACATTTATTCACCAAGTATAACGTTACAAGGATTTTTGTGTGGCATGGCGACAGTAAAATATGTCCTCACTTGTAGGGCATTCATCATGTCATACAATTAGTTGGCGATCAGACCTATATACAGCACTAAAAGATAGATAAACACAATATTAAACACAAATCAGTCATATGTCACAAATCATGGAATCGCATTGTTCCATGCATGGTGATGTATTGAGGACAGCTTCTGGAAAAAAAAATGCATCTGAATCGAGAGGTTCTGGCTTTAAAAGCACGAAACCGCCGGCCAGAGGGCAGAAGCTCGAAGAGATGATTGGCTGGGTGTGACAGATCTGACAGAATAGTACTGGTGGCCACATGCACAGGGGCACCATGGTGTATGTTCTTGAGCTGTATGCTGATGTGTATGTACAAAACCTACATTACAAACAAACAAAATAAATAAATAATTTAAATAAATAAGATAAAGTAAGTCTAAGGTACCTGTGACATATGCATGCTAGGTAAAGGATAGATTAAAAATTATGAACATACACAGATGTGCATGTCCTTCCTTTGGTAGGTGTTCTGTGGTTTTATGTGTGTATTTAGGTAAGGGTTGGGAGCAGGCAGTATGGCACCTATTACCATCTATATATGTGTATATTTTCTTGTTTGCTGATGTGTATGTACAAAACCTTCATTACAAGCAAACAAAATAAATAAATAATTTAAATATATAGTTATTTGGGTTTAATGCCGAGCAGGCGACCAATGCCATCTCATGGCGGTTAAATAAAAAAGATAAAGTAAGTCAAGATACCTGGGACATATGAATGCTCAGTAAAGGATAGATTATGAACATGCATAGATGTAAGTGTCGTTTGGTGGGTGTTCTCTGGTTGTGGAGTGGGGTTGGGAGTGGGCAGTATTACCATATATGTGTATGTGAACATCAGCATATGTACAAAACCTACTTTTCAAACAAATAAAAATAAATAATAAATTTAAATAACTAGGACATATGAATACCAAGTAAAGGATATATTATGAACATGCACAGATGTGCATGTCCTTTAATGGGTGTTCAGTGGTTTTGTATGTGGAGTGGGGAGTGGGTGGTATACACCTATTACCATATATGTGTACATGTTATGTTCACATCATATATGTGTATATGTATGTTCTCATCTTGTATGCTGATGTCCCCCACCCAGGTCTACCCTGGGGGACTTGGGTGGGGTTAACTACTTTTTAGTTCCCAGGGTGACCCTGGTCAGCCCCACAGGGTGGGTTTTCCCCTCTATTCAGGGGCGTGTGTTTCTGTCTACCCTTGGTACATTCACCTGTATTTACCTTTTTTAAACTCTTCCTACTGTCTGCACTGCTTGTAGCTCTTGATATTGGATGTGTGTTGCTAAAGGGTCTAGTTAGGTTTATTTAGTGTATTAGACCAGCTGGCGACATACATTCAATATTCTGTTTAGTTTGGGTTTTTTCACAAGCAGTGCAGGCACGTCCTGAGAAAGTCTTGTTGCTGTCGGGACGTTAAACAATGTACAATCAATCATTTTATGCTGATGTGTATGTGCAAACATACATCACAAACAAACAAACAAACAAATAATAAATTAATAAAATAAGTTGGGGATACCTGGGACCTATAAATATGCATGTTAAGTAAAGGATAGATTATGAACATGCACAGATGTATGCATATTGAAAACAAATTTCCTCTCCTTGGTGACCACTACCATACCACTATAGTGATCATGTGCATCAAGGAATTCCTTCCATCCATAATTAAAAGGATAAATAATAAATAAATATGTAAGTGAATACATACATGAATCAATAATAAATAAATAGATAAAACATGTAATATAATAGAGAGGGCTACTATCTGTATTGTGTCTCATGCAGTCCTGATAAAGCTTAATCATAAGAGTCCTTGTGAGTACTTGAGTGCGGATTGGTTGAATTGGTTGCAAAAACTAAAATTTTATATTTAGGTGTTTAGCTGAACATGGTGATTTTGATGGAAACGGTTCGGAGATGGATTTCACTCTGCCTGGCTTGTGCTTAAGACCAGTCGGATACGAGTGTGCTTGACCAGTTAAAAATCCCATCTCCACTAATAAAAAATAAAAAAAAGAGCAGACCTGCACTTAGAGCCGTTAGGCTGAAAAACAGACGAACAACAGGCATGTTGTATCCGGCCAAAGAATGTTGAAGATGGTCGGCAGACACATTGCACAACATGCACAAAGGGAGTTTACTTTCGATATGCTTTCCTCCCACAAAAGACCGAGTTCTATGGAAAAGGCTGTTTTCAAGACCAGGAAAAATAACGTATTTGACGTTGATAAGATGTTCAAATCGAAAATAATCTCTGTTTCAATTCAGGAGCAAAGTAAAGCTTCATCAACCGTGCGCGTCTGATTGACTTCTTTAAAAGGCTTCTCGCTGACCGCCATTTTGAAACTAGCGACGCGACCATGCTTACCGCATTAAAAAATAATACTTTTAAACTTATTTTATCGTATATATGTATGCATGTTTCCTTGCTGATGATTTTAATTTACTCACTGGAATAAACTTGTAACTTGCATGCTTGAAATTTTCAATGTTATGCACAAAAAATATCTTGCACCTTATCCGGGCAGTGTACGAGGACTGGTTCCCTCACATGGAAAAATAGCTTTCGAAAAACACTTCTACAAAAATGTCTCCATCCTAAGGACAAATATTGTTGCCATGCATAAACTATATGGCATTAGTACTTTCGTTTCGTACCTGCAAACCATTGTTACTCTTTTGACGAACTACTTAGTCTGCAGAAATTGCGAAAAGCTGCTAGACTACTAAAAATAGATGAGTTCAAGTTCTCAACGCTATATAAGATGATGGGGTTCTGCAAGGGATGCTGTATGCACGATCGTTGCAAGTTGCTCATTTTTTGCCTCATTTTTGGTCACGAAATTGATGATTTTTAGGTATTTCTAGCTATTTTTGAAGGAAAAGCAGCGAATGTGTTGTTCACGAATGACTGGACTGCATAATGGTGCACTAATCTCAAATTACCCAAAATAGGCCCCAACATGTTTATTGCCTCTTGAGCGGCATAGCTGTTGTGCGTCTTATCTCACCTTTCGTGGGAACAGGTCACATATGTGATTAAAGTCTTATTCAAATTATCAGAGTTGAGGCAAGCCCAAGAAAGCATTATTCTGTGAATTTTTGGATATGTAAAATATTTGCTGGTGGTGCTGACAACAGTGCTATTTGGCTTGTTTTTCGGGAGCTGCAAAATCACATTAAAACGTAAAAAGTTTACCCTGTCACTGAAGTGCAAAAGGGACTAGTTTACACTATTTTCTTCTATCCCAGTACTTTTCATTGATGTCCTGTGTTACGTTTGTGGTTGTGTTATTCTTTGAGAGCATGCGTGTGGTAATCATAGGAAAGATCCGATATACATCTGAGTTATTTTGGATAAAAATTACGTACCTTTTCAGTAGGATTCATTTTCTTTTGCATGGAGAATTGCGATCGATTTTTGTTGTCACGCGTAGTTTCGCTACAATGGTGTAAAGTTTAACCCACATTAGACTGGAAAAGTTGAGCAGGGTCGCGATGTTTCTAGTGACCTCATATATGAGGTCAAAGTTGTTGCCAACATTTCGAAACATTGTGTCAAAGACGCCCAGATGGTAGTGGTAATTTGTAGTTATTTCTATAACATTCTTTTTTTAATGAATATTAATGAGTTTTGGTTACGTTTTCTTTTCTGACTGGTTGTATTATGCGAATTTGCTGGATTATTCTGGAAATCTGTAACAGTATAAAAGACCGTGTTAGGAAGTATGTGTGTACATTGTATGAGAGACGCAGTGTGTCCAAAGTGTTGATGCATTGTAGAGGAGATTGTGTATCCGTGTTGGTGCATTTGTTTTCAGCATTGTGCGGAGATCGCATCGCTGCAATAAAATATTGTTGGAACTGTTACTCCAGTGTGGTCTACAACCTTGTGCTAGGTGTGACGAGTTGCAGCTGAGTGAAGTTTCTTTACAAAAACCCTATGTGCTTGCGTCTGGTGTGATTGTATCATACTACGGCTACGACTACCACGTAACATCCTGCCATACACAAAAATGTTTTCTCAGGCAAAAGTTTTGGCGGTCTAAAATTGTTTATTTTTGGAGCGTGTTTTTGGACATGCTATGATGTCAAATTACACACACTCCGTTCGTGGTTTTACGTGCTGGCGTGTTCATTTGGGTGTTGTCTACCGTAAACAACAATCCAAGTGACTATAGCAGCAGCCAATAATGAGTTTGACGCAGGTGAATTTCTGGGATAATGTATTAATTATCGTTTCTGTAAACTTACTGCTTTGCGTTTTGCGGTGTGTTCGCGGCGGCTTAGTGGTTTTGGCTCAATTGCTATCACGTTTCATGATACAAAAAACACTTATAAAGTAGACACTGTACTATATTAACCCATCATGCATGCAGAAGAAACTGACTTCCAGCATGTCAAACTTTTTATGGCAAAAATAAGTTAGTTATTTAGTTTAGTTATTTGGGTTTAACGCCGAGCAGTATGGCAAAATTTAGCTTACCTGCATGATGACAAATGCTTCAAGCATAGGAATCTTGAACACAAGACTTTGTACAGCAAACTGGTACACGTCTGGGAAGGACTGTGAAAACAGTGCTGTAAATATTTCTTGCTCCTGGGATGAGCGCGTGTTAAGCCAGCCCTGAAATCAAAGATAATAACAACGGCAATGCCCTCATGGCTCACATGCATGACTGAGACTAAGGTTAGTTAGTTAGTTATTTGGGTTTAACGCCGAGCAGGCGACTAAGGCCATCTCACGGAGGATGGGTAAAAATCTGGTCAGCCAGACTAAAAGCAAGGTCTTAAGACAAGATGTAAATATAGATTAAAAAATCACAGGCTAAAATGTCGCACAAGTCTTTAAAAGAAACGTATACAGACTCTCAAAAAGGGCAAATCAAAAATATTTACATAGTCTATGAATGCTCAGATCTTATTAAAAAATATTGCATTCTCTCAAGAAATTGAAGATTTTGTCCGGGGGAACATCCCAGAACAAAACCTTCAAGGAGTCTGCTGTGAAGTGTTTATATCTCAGGTCAATTAGATCAGCACAATACAGCAAAAAGTGTCGAACAGAAAACTGCTCATCACAGGCAAAACACCATGGACGCTCATCCTGTTTAAGTAAGTAAGAGCGCGTAACATAAGTGTGCCCGATGAGGAGCCGAGCAAGGACAGTCTCCTCACGGCGACTGCCGCAGCGGAAATGTAGACTGTCGGACAACGTAGGAAGAGCTTCATAAAGCTTGTTCCCTTCCTCTTTGTCCCACTCGGACTGCCACTCGCGGGCTATGTACGCACTAATCACAGGTTGAAAATCACTATAAACAGTCTGTATGTCAGGGACAGGGTCACTGAGGGCACTGTTGGCAGCAGAATCTGCGATTCTGTTGCCTTCGATGATCACATGGCCCGGGACCCAAATAAAAATGATGTCATAATATTCCTTCATCAAGTCTGCGTAGAGCTCTATAATCTGCACCAGCAATGGATGGTCTGTTCCCGCGCCCTGAAGGGCCTGCAGGGCAGAAAGAGTCAGACAGAATCAGGAAGTTCATTTCCCGAGACTGATAGGCATGCTTGAGTGCCAGCAGAATTGCCTGCAGTTCTGCACTAAATACAGAGGAATGGTCAGGGAGACAGAGCTTAAATAGGCGTCTAGGATGGCGAGAGGACACTGCAGCCGCAGCCACCCTCCCATCCTCAGACTTGGACCCATCCGTATAAAGACGACAATAGCCAGGAAAAATTGAAACGAGTTCATTGAGGCTCTGTTGGTATATGGCTGGTGGAGTACAATCCTTCTGTGGGCTGTCAAGTCCAGCAAGATGTCAGGAACTGGTAGTAGCCAGGGTGGAGTGACGTGTTGCAGAGATTCCGAAACTTTGTCCAGGTCCACTCCAGCCGCCTGCAGATGAGGTCGGACACGGAAGGAAAGTGGACGGACAGCTCCCGGATGGGCATCGTAAATCTCTGCAAATGACGGGTTAAAAACACAATCATAGGCAGGATTTTCGGGATGGGCCTTCAGCTGCAGAACGTAGCTGAGCATGAGGCGGATGCGGCGGAGCCTGAGAGAAGGCTCCCCTGCCTCTGCATACAGACTAGGAACTGGAGATGTCCTGAAGGCTCCCAGACATATGCGCAGACCTTGATGGTGAATTGTGTTCAGACGCTGTAGAACAGACGTGGAAGCCGAGCCATATACCACAGAGCCGTAATCCAGTATTGGACCGAACAAGGGCCCAGTACAGTCGAAGTAAGACAATGCGATCTGCACCCCAGTCAGTACGACCAACGACACGAAGAATGTCGAGGGCCTTCTGACAAGAGGTTCTAAGGTAGTTAACATGGTTGCAGAAGATCAATTTTTTGTCAAAGATGACCCCCAAAAACTTTGCCTCTTTGGCCACCTTAATTCGCACTCCAGCAATGCGGAGGCTAGGGTCTGGAAAAAACTTCGTTTGGTTAGTAAAATGCACACAGACTGTCTTGCAGGGCGAGAACCTGCATCCGTTGAGATACACTCACCCCTGGATACGATCAACGCACAGCTGCAAGCGCCTCTCAAGGGACGCAAGCCCTCGACCTCGTGCACACAAAGCGAAGTCGTCCACAAACAAACAGCATTCAGAATCATCCTTAACGGCCTTTACAATGTTATTAATTTTAATACTAAATAAAACAGGAGATAAAATGCTGCCCTGCGGGACACCCATCTCCTGTTCAAAGGAGTCGGAGAGGGTGGAGCCCACACGGACATGGAACGACCTGTTAGACAAACAATTTGAATAAAAACGGGCAGGTGCCCTTTAAAACCCATGTCCGACAAATCAGGCATTATACCATAGTTCCAGGTAGTGTCATAAGCCTTATCAAGATCAAAGAAAAGTGCATAGACATGCTGCTTGTTGACAAAAGCATCTCGGATATAAGACTCAAAGCGGACTAGATGGTCAGTTGTACTACTGAAGCGCCGGAAACCGCACTGGAGGTCATTGATAAGACCATGTGACTCAAGATGCCACACCAGGCGGGCGTTGACCAAGCGTTCCATAGTTTTGCATAAACATGATGTCAAAGCGATTGGCCGATAGCTGCCCGGGTCGGAAGGATCTTTACCCGGCTTGGGGATTGGCACAACCACAGCCTGCCGCCAAGAAGTCGGAAAATGACCAGTTATCCAGATATGGTTAAAGGCCTTGAGAAGTACAAGGAGTGAATCCTCAGGCAGATGTGTTAGGAGCTGATAGTGGATGGTATCTAATCCAGCAGCAGTCAGTACATTTCTGCATGGCTTGCTGCAATTCTGAAAACCTAAAAGGGGCATTATAGTCTTCCGAGTTATCCGATATAAAATCACAAGTACAAGACTCACGCTTCTCCTTCTCTCTCTGGAAGAAAGGTGAATAATGCTCTGTTGAAGAATGATGGGCAATGGTGGAGGCAAGCAAATTGGCCACATCCTTTTTATCCGTGACCAAACTGGCACCATCTCTAAGATGGCCGATAGAAGCCGAGCCACCCCTGCCTCTAATTCTTCGAACAGCCTTCCAGATTTTTGGGATGGAGTCCTAGGAGATAAAGATGAGACGAAGCTTCTCCAGGAAGCACGGCGTTCACGTTTAAAAATGTAACGGGCTTTCGCCCGCTGTCTTTTAAATATTAAAATATTTGCTTGCGACGGATCGCGAAAAGCACGTCGCTGAGCAGATTTGCGCATTTTTTGGGCCTTGCGGCACTCTCATTGAACCATGGTACTCTCGGCTTCCGAGGGATTGATGTGGAAGTTCTAGGGATGGTTTCACTTGCTACGTCCAACAAAATACAAGTAAAACAAGAAACAGGTTCTTCAGCTGACATGACCACCTATGTAATACGAGACTGACAGAGGGAGCCGAACAGAGGCCAGTTCGCTTTCGTGAGATTCCAGCGTCCCACCGGCGAATCTTCCTCACAGCTGACCGATGACAGCACTACTGGGAAGTGGTCACTACCACACAGGTCGTCGTGAACCTTCCAGTCAAAGTCCAGCATGAGAGAAGGATCACACACAGTGAGGTCTAAAACAGAACTAGAGCCTGAACCGGAGTTCGAGTACGTAGGTGAGCCATTGTTAAAGACACATAGGTTAAGTTGAGAAAAAAAAACATCTTCTAACATCTGATCTCTGCCATCACAGTGGTCACTAACCCAAAGGTGAGCGTGACCATTAAAAATCCCCCATGAGAATAAAGGGAGGGGGCAGCTGATCTACTAAGTGAAAAATATCAGTACTACAGACCCGCAGGGATGGTGGCAGGTAAACACTGCATAATGTTATTGTCTTTTTCAAGGTAACCCGAGCTGCGACAGCCTGAAGACAGGTGTCGATGCTAACGGGGCTACATAAAATTTGGCTACTAATGAAAAGAACCACTCCACCCGAGCGCCTCTCTGAATCAGAGCCTTTGTGTATAGCGTGAAAACCATTAAAGGACACAGGGTCAGAAGTCTTCAGGTATGTTTCCTGAAGAGATATTACTGAGGTGTTATAGAACTTGACTAAAAGACGTAATTCTTCAAGGTTAGCTTGAAAACCACGACAAGTCCACTGAAGCAGAGAGTACATGATTGTGTATTATCTTGGTGTGAAGAGTTTTTCCCCCCTTTATCCTTTGGTTTGGAAGGAGGTGAAGAAACAGAGGGAGGCCGGCTCCCGGTCCTCCTCTGGTTCTTCAGAGATGAAGAGGGTGGAACAGCCACCGCATCAGCAATGACAACTTCAACTCCCTCCATCCGCTCCTCCAATGCAGCATATTTGTTTTGAAGGGGGACATCAGTGTTCTCCTTCTGGGCCCGTGCGCACAGCGGTCCCATAGATTTCTTACACTTCGGGTCCTTGGCAGCGTTCCTGCCGCTAGAGTTAACGGCCTTAGAATGCTGACCAGAGCCAGAAGCCTTTGGATTAGACAGACTAACAGGTTTGCGTGGGGGCTGAGGCTTAAGGGCAATAGAAGGCGGCACTACCGGACTGGCAGTGTCTGCCTTCTGCGTTCCCTGGCTCCTCGTCACCACCGGAGGAGGGTTACTCTCCAGGGGAGAGAGGAGCCGAGGCTCCGCCCCCAACCAAGAAGTTGGGGTTTGAAATGCAAAGTCTTTGGTGGGGCGCTTGCCTGTCACCGCTGCACTGAATGTATACACAGATGTGTTAGAGGATGGGGCAGCCGCAGCTGCACCAGGGCCTTCAACCAGCTTTTTGGCGTCCAAAAAGGACAGCCCCTTCTCCACACGCACTTGCTGAATCCTGCACTCAGATATCCAACGAGGGCATTTCTTGATCGAAGCCATATGCGCCCCCTGGCAATTCACACAGAGGGAGGTGGCTGTGCAGGACTCAGCAGAGTGTCAGGGCTTAGTGCAACGGGCACATGAAGCCTCTGCCTTTTGCCCATGGCCATACTTTTGGCACTTAAAGCACCGGAGGGGGAGAGGGACGTACCTTTTCAATTTCAAGGAGTAGTAACCTCCCCATATTGTAGTAGGAGGGGTTGGGGTGCCAAACGTCAGGATGATGGTAGGGAGACGGATCTCCACACCACCTCGCTTGGAAGCGAAGCGCCTGACGTAAGTCACCCCCTGAGACTTAAGCATCTGCACAAGTTCATCTTCTGACAGTTCTGCCAAAGCTTGATCTTTATTACGCCTCTTGACGAATTCATAGTTTTGTGGGATGTCACATCCACTGGAGTGTCTCCAATGGAAGAGAGCCTCAGCAGCCCGTTGGAGTGTGCCCAGGCGCTGGGCCTCAGGCCTGCCAACACGGCTGCGTAGGGTCTCCCCCACCAGAAATGGATTCAGCTTGGAAACAGGTTTGTCTGTCATCTTGCTATGAACAATGAGGAAGCGAGGTCATACAGCTGACGCCTGACTCCTCACAGTCCGAGTCACTGTCATGTTCAATGTCAGTGGCGATGTGCCGCTTCTGTGCAAGTTTTTTTTGTTTTTGTTTTTTTTCCATATTATAATAGTAGATATATTCATCCCCCTGGGGTCCCCGCCCGCCACCGAGCCCAACAAGGGAAAGTGCAACTGTCGGCGGGTGTCCAGCCTACGCACAATGGAGACTGCCCGAAAGATATACTCAAGGGTGTAAGCCCGATTGAACCGTCTGAGCCACCGCCTTCTATCACACTGTTGAATGCAGGGGAATACTGGCGTAAAGCACCTAATCAGCAGCTGAGGCTATAGCATGGTGCTCCGTATATCAACCCATATGTCAACAGTGGGATAGGGCTCAACGTGACAAGAGCCGATTGACTAGGCCGGTACGACTAGCCTCCCGTTTAGGTAGAAGTCAAGGCCAAAGTGGAGTGTTTCAGCCACCAGGATCCTCTCTTCTCCCCCGACACGGGTCTCCAAGCACAGCAAACAAACACTTGGGATCCAAAGGACCAAAAGCTCACGTGTATTTTTAAGGACCAATCCAACATGGTAAGACCTGGGTTAATATAAAGTCCAGTAAAATATACAAATGACATTCCCACTAGAACAAAGATTATCTCCCTGTTTCTTTGCTGTGTGTTTGGTTGATAATAGTTGCTAAGTTTCGGCTTTGTGGTAGACATGTCATTACCCGTAACGAGAAAATATTTCTTAATTGCGTCATCGACATTATAAAATGTATGCTGCACATGACCTTCAAGTCTGAGTTTTTCATTGATAAAATCAAGTTTCTCTATTCTTTGGTTTTCGTAACCTTGTTGCACTTGTGCGAGTTTTTCAGATGCCTGGTTGTGTTGCTTCATTTCATCTGCTGATTCTTCTCTACCCACTTTTGAAAAGAGATAATTTGATCCACTAAAAGCCAACGCATTGACCATAGCCCCTCCAATTAAAACAGCTAAAGTTGCCATACTTATTTTTATTTACATAGAAACATTTTCGGAAATAATTCCTTGCTTGACAAGAAAGTCTTTTGTGGCAATCGACGCTGTAACAACTACAATTAGCTTAGCACTGTCTTCAAAGTCTAATCTACTCAGGTCTGCCGATTTCATTTTGAGTAGACTTTTTCCTAACATAGAGTAAGCAACAGCTAGTCCGCTTATTACAGCAGAGTGATAGACAAGGTTCATTAAGTTGTTTTGTTTCACTCATTTTTTAATGCAATAAAAATTAAAATATTTTTTATTCACTGCATGTAAAATGGGTCCACGACTTTGGATGTTACTGGTAATGTGGCGACTTCTGGTTTTGTTTTTGGAGTGTCTAATTTTTTGGACACTGTTCGAGTCTGTGGTTTGTATTTTGTGTATAATTGGTAACCTACCTAACCAAATCCGACAACAAATCCAGCAATTATATATTTTGTTGTTTCGGGTTTAGACTCAGTTATTTGTCTCTCACTTTGTTGAGGGGGTGAGTGTGTTGGTCCTGATGGTAGTGACACTGGTGCTGGGGCTGGTGCTATTGATGGTCCTGACGGTGGGTCAATTACATGAACCTTTTCTGTTAATGCTTGAAGCTGTATTTTTTTTTTTTTTTTGGTCTGTTCCATTCAGCTAATCTTTTCCCAGCCTCAACCCTGCCTCAACTTTTAGTCTTAGTCAACGTCTGAACCTGTGTCAAGACAGGACTCATTTCTGGAGTCGTCTGGGTCTCGTCCGTTTTTTACTGCAGTAAAATTTAATTTTGTAAAATCAATATGACTCCCAGTAACAAGCAAAGTCACCACAGGTGCAAGGTAATTGCCAAACTTGTAAAACATGACGCATGCTAATTTACCAATTGAACGTGAAACAATAGGGTTGCTTTCAAGGTCGTGTGATAGACTTCAGTGTCTACAGGTAGAAAGTAACTCACTGCTTTTGTGTATAGACAGACAAGAGATCAACTTAAATCACGAGTCATCAGTGAAGTGATGTGATTTTCATATTAGAATGTAGTTTAATAAACTCCTCAGCCATGAGGGATTCTATTTCTTGTCATGTATTGTTTTGCCAGATAAGCTTTGGATTTACCTGAAACAACTACAGAGAGAAGATGCTGTTTTTTAGAGTCTAAGTCTTTGTTTTTGTAACGCACACAGACTAGCCCACAGTCGTACGCACAGACTCTCGCACAACAGACGCATACACCGCCACTGACTCAGACGGGCGCATTCATGCGGTAAAACTCAACACACGGGCTCCCTTTCTAAAGTAACTTTTATACACTAGTAAACAATAAAAGTAGAATGCTCACAAAACTATCAAGCTATATACATCACACCTCCCCACTATCACGTCTTAATATCACATACACACACACAATATCCTTGCCAGGCTAAGTATCAGTTCTCACAGTCTCCAACCTGTTTGATGTTATTGCCTGGTTATGTTGATCCTTCTCACGTCTAGGCGTGCAAGTCCGTTGTACGCTCTTTCCTGTCGTCCTGTGTCTTTAACACAGACGTCCTCGTACTCGTACCGTAGCGCAGTTCTCGCTGTGATCCGGGTATCTTGGTCCCGATCCGACTCACTCTGAGTGAAGAGCTGGAGGGATGACCTCACGTTAGGTCCCGCCTGTGACTGACGTCTCAGCGTCCGTCGTTCCACTCTTTACAAGCACTCTGAATAACAACAAAAGTCCCAACGTAACACTTGCTAAACATACAACAAATTGGATGACATGAGAAATCTTACGTAAAGTGGCCGATACAAATAACCCACATGTTCATTCACACACACACACGCTTCATAACCCGAACTACTTTCGTAACACCCTATATCTGTCACTATCTTGAAACATTCACTATACATTATTCTATACATTGGAAAAGACTATGCTTAACCAACCACGTACTACCTTCCTATTGACTTAGACATACACACCTTACATTCTTTTAGTTATCTATCTCGGTAAATAACTGTAAACCAAAACACCGGTTACTTCACTGAATTCTAAACCAACATAACTGGACCAAACTGGTCAACACTATACAAGCAAATTACTCTTAACAACGCATACTGTCTTTAACTAAGCAACTATCAATACTACATATATAGAAACATACCTGAATTCTAGGTTTCAGAGTCTTGGAATACGGGCTAGGTATCTCAAACACATCTGATCCCTCTGACAAGAAAGCCCGTATTAACGTATTTCTGCTCTGACAGACTAAACTTTTGCCTACAACTCACTAACGCTCACTAAAACTCCTCGTGTTAAACATGTATTAAAGATTTCCCGTGGATCTCGGCCTCACGGACTATCGGCACAAAACAAACCGTTAACAAAAACCATACCGTATTTATCCTAATGTGTGAGCACTATGCACGAGCATAGAGCTTCATCACAGTTTTCAACAGCGCTGATATCACTTAAAATTAGTAATTCTTCTTGGTTCATTTTATAATAAAAAATATTAATTTTTGAAGCTATAATTAAACTCATAAATACACATTTTAGTGTGTAAATGTTAACATAATCGATAGATAAATTAACTCAGGTGTTAATTTTGCTTTAGGCATCAATGACATTGATTTTGGAAATCTTTATTTACCAAGTAAAATAAAGGGGATCCAGGAAATATGAGCGACATGGTCATTATGAGTTTTTTTGTAGGAAAAATAGTAAAATAATGAAGTCAAAAAAATTGCTCAAATAATCTCTATCATTCTCTCTCTCTTTATGACATGAATACAATGCCAAATGTCGAAATTCATCGTTTGGAGGTTGTGTTATTTTTGTACCTGAGTCGCGGATTATCATCTGCATCGGCCTCGTTTTGAACTAATGTGCATATGTACGAGCCCACGTTACACGGCAGAACCCGGATGACTATTACTACACTGCAGGTCATCGGTGTGATGTACACACGTGTCAAAGTACATGTGTACTACTGATGTTCTCCAGCATCCCTTTGACGTAATGTTTCACTAGAAAGTAGAATAACCTTCCATAATCTCTATGCTGTCAAAATCACAATGCAGGTTCCGCTCGACCTGCTAGTATTGTACTAGTAATGATCGTGCGTAGTGCACCAAGGGCGTGCTTGTTGCGCTCGCATAGGCTGCTGAAATCTATGGCCAGGCAATGGCAGGTGCTCAAATAAACAGAGAGTGGGTCTTTTTTTACACTTGCGCTGCTACAGTTCTAAAGTAATCGCTTACATATTTTATGATTTTAAAATCTGAGACATGCTTCTTCAAACCTTCTGCGTTCTGCATTTTTCATTTTTGCTTGTTGATTAATATTGTGGTCAACAATGTAGCATTCCTAATCACCTGCAGAATGGGATCCCAGTCCAGACCAGAACTGCTCATGTACACCATTCCCACGCGGGAAACTGTGGCCGGCGAGGCATTGTCGATGTTGTGCGGCTCAAACAAAATTTTACAGTTTGGGGCCATGGGAATACGGTCACCGTTTGCTAGGGTCAACGTCTTGTTGTCGTCCAAAACAGAGTTCAGATTCTCAATCCAGATGGCGTCCACTGGACCATCCATCACCAGCCACACATTTTCACCTGCAATGATGGTAAGTTCAAGCTGCAAAGCCACGGCATATCTTCGTAAAACTCTGATTCGGTTCCATTCTGAAAGCTGATAAACGTGACATAATTTTTGGACCAAAGCCAAGCTAGGTATATGACAAAAGTATGTCAGATAGGAGAATGTTTGATGTGACTATGATTTATTCAACATGAACAAAAGTGTGAATGTTTCATTTACATACAGGCTTTGTCCACTCTATACCAACCCTTCTTGGTGCGTGTTGTACGTCTCCAGAGAGTAGAGAAGATGCCGTCAGTCCAGTCATTGGTGGCCACATCCAGACGCCCAAACATCTGTGGGGCGGTAATGGCCTTGGGGTTCATGCGCCACTCTTTGTGAGGTTCACCACAATCTGTCATGGCCTTCATCAGCATGTGAATACAGCAAGTCTTGCCTGCTCCAGACGGGCCTAACGTCATCAGGCCGTGGCGCACACGCTGAGTCTCAAAAAGCTGGTGGAAATAAAAATATCAACATTTACAAGCACAAAGATACAGCAAGAATGGTTGTTTGCTTCAAATGGTGATAAGGTCATTGGGGTGTGTGGGACACATACTGAATCTCAAACAGCTGGTGGGAATAAATCATACTGACTTTCACGAGCATGTCGATACAGTAAGTCTTGCCCACTCTAGTTGGTCTTAAAAGTCAGCAAGCCATGAAGCACATGAATCTCAAACACCTGGAGTAACATACAAATCATTATAATCATTTGTTCCATCATCCGTTGTCTTGTTTGTACTGCACAGTTTTTGTAGACTATTTAAAACCACAAACTTCGAACTTGGTCCAAGCATACTTTATGGGAAGACCTTTGCGAGGAATCAACTAAATTAGTACACATAGAAAGGTGTTATCAGCTACCTTTGTGCCAAATTGATTGAAAAATTTGAAAAATGGAAGAAAAGCTGATATAAACTAAATTACCATCAAAAACTGGTATTTTTCACACATCTGCTGACCTCTTGTGAATCTTGACCTTTCCAAGAGTTATTCAAATTCGTATGCACAGGAAGATCTTACCAACAGGTATCTCTGTACCAGTTTTGGGTTTGAGGTTGAAAATAGTATTTATTAAAATTTTGTCAAAATATGGCTATATTAACCTATTTTGCACCCCCATATGACTTTGACCTTTAAAAGAAGTCGCTGAAATTGTTGTGTTTAGAAAAGTCTTGATTGCTACAAAATATTTTAGTGCACAGTTTAAAAACTGTGGATTAAATGGTCTCCAAAATAAATGCTGTTAAAGCATACCACACACAACATGACAACCACTGACACAAATATAGTCACACATTTGCTATCGCACGTGGCACAATTACACATTCACTTTGCTATCGTACATGAACAAACAAGAATGCAAAAGCCCTTATGTTTTGCACGTATATATGATCCAAAACTGTGATATAAACTAAAATTCCACCGAAGCTCAACATTTTCACACATTTGCCAACTTTTTGTGACCCTTGACCTTCCCTGGAGTCATCCAAATTAGTATGAATAGAAATGTCTAACCATTAGGTATCTCTGTGCTAAGTTTTGGTTTGAAGTTGAAAATAGTATTTGATAAAAAAAAATAATTTTGTGAAAATACGTCTATTTTTATTCTATTTCTGAACCCCTGTGACCTTGACCACAGACCGATCACTGAAATTGCCAAGGTTAGAAAGGTTTTATTACAAAGTATCCTTGGGTCAGGTTTAAAGACTGTGGTTTAAATTAGTCTCCTTGAAAATAGCAACATTAAAGTTTACCACAGACTACAGACAAGACGATGGATGAAAATGCGACTTATATGGATATCACGCATGAGCCAAAAAGAGTTCACCTGCACAACTTTAAGAACCCAGTTTGCATGGCAAACAAGCTTTGAAATTTTCACATTCTTGGCGATGGCACCCTCTAGCTGAGGATATCCGGCCTTGTCCAGCACAATCCCTGGGAACAAGTCACTTATGAGGGACAAGAAGAGTGGCTCGTCTTGGTCCACCAGTTTGGACAGGTTCATGTCACGCAACACACGCATCACAATCGTCATCTCCGAGTCGTTGGGACTCTGACGCTTCACTGCGCCCAGGGTACGCAGCACGGACAGGATGTTTCGCAGGCCAAAGTCATAGTGCACCTGTAAAACGAATGGTAATGCTTATAATAATAATAATAATAATAATTACGGTATTTATAATGCGCTTATCTTATAATAATTATAACTTTAAGCGCGCACTTACAACTAGCGCACGCTTTTGACAATGACTCACGTACCACAAAATACATTACGACAGTCAGTTTGGGGTGGGGAGTGTGGTGATGTTATAGTGCTATAACTGTTTAAATAGTTTGAAATAGTTTTGAGGGCGGACTGGAAGGAGGAGAGAGTGTTTCTGACGGAGCGAGAGTGGGAGAGTGTTCCAGTGGATGGACCATAGACGGCGTAGGAGCGGGGGCCGAAAGTGCTGAGTTTGGTGCGGAGGATGTAGAGGTGGAGAGGGTCGGAGGCGGAGCGGAGGGAGCGGGAAGGAGTGTAGGGGTGAAGTAAGTTGGAGAGATAGGCAAGAGCGTAGTTGTTGAGGGATTTGTAGCAGAGAGACAGAATCTTGTATTGGATGCGTTGCGGGATGGGGAGCCAGTGAAGGAGTATGAGCAGGGGAGTGAGCTTATGTGCATACAATACAATACAATACAATACAGTACAATGCAATACAATACAATACAATAATATTTTATTATCCCCGAGGGGAAATTTTGGCGCAGCGGTATAACATACATAATAGAAACAAGAATAAAAATTAAATGTTCACGTCATCCGCAACACCCCCCACCCGCACACACACACACCCCCCCACCCCCCCCCCACAAAAAAAAATAAATAAATAAAAAAAATAAAAACTTCCGCGCACGCGCACACACACACACACACACACACACACAGGGAGACAAAACCATCAGAGTGGGTTACCTACCATTTTATGTGAAAATGGGTTCCCATATTTCTATTTATTCTAGGGCTCTGGAGTTGATGCGAATGTTTAGAACTCACCTTGTAACTAAGCTCTACAACTTAAAATAAAAAAGACATTTTCTAGAAACAGAGCCACTGGATGGAGAAAAAATGGGTTTCTACCAATAATGTGGGTGCCTCTCACACAAAAACTGGCATTACAGTAGAAATGGGTGTCCTTGTCGAATCATTCATTTTAGTATGGACATCTCAAGAAAATTAGGTAATAAGGTCTGTAATAAGGTAAAGTTCACGGAATATTTGATGCTTCTTTTCCACATTTATTTGATTGTTGTCATTCTTTTTTCAGCTTAATGTATATTCCTTCTTTTTCCTGCATTCAAATGTAAAGCACAATGACACAACAACACAGTGAACAAATACCTCACTAAAAATACCTCTGGTTGATTTTCTAATGATTGTTTGGGTAGGGTTGGGGGGGGGGAGGGGAGGGGAGGGTGGGGGTGAAGGTGGGGACGGGGAGGTCATCACTTTGGGTTTTATAGAGGCGCGCAACGAGTTGCACATCAAACCACCCACAAATACACATTTGGAGTGCACCAGATGGATCCAGTTGGACAAGTCCCACATTCCACACTATAGGACAGCTAAGACTGAGAAGCAATCGCAGCATTTATGGCGTGGTGCAAGGTTTAAAACTAAGAAACTGTTGTTTTTAGAAGCGTGTCGGGCAACAGTTTTTATTAAAACTGTTTTAAACCTCTCCTTATACTCAACTTTTGTTAATGTTAAAAGTGTTTTCATTTACAGGCGTGTCATAACTGTTATGCATCTATTCCAACGTCCCCCACCCACGTTTTTAGTTCCCAGGGTCACCCTGATCAGCCCCACAGGGTGGGTTTTCTTCTGCATTCTGGGGCATGTGTTTCTGTCTACCCTTGGTCCATTCATCTGTATTTTACTTTTTTAAACTCTCCCTACTGTCTGCGCTGCCTGTAACTCTTGATATTGGATGTGTGTTGCTAAATGGTCTTAGCTTTATTTAGGCCCCATGTCGTAGGTTTATTTAACGTATTGGACCAGCTGGCGACATACATTCAATATTCTGTTTATTTTTATTTTTTTCACAAGCAGTGCAGGCATGTCCTGAGAAAGCCTTGTTGCTGTCGGGACGTTAAGCAATGTACAATCAATGAATCAATCTATTCCAACGTAATAGTGCTGGATATCATAGTTTTCCCCATTGTCGCCTTCTCTCTTTACTCAGCACTCGACTCTCCAGTCCTTCCCTCAAACACGCAGCATTCACACAAACAATACTTTACTATTACACCCTTTGGCAACATTAGGTGGTTGTTGTTTTTTTCTCTGACCTAGCATTACATACTGCCCTAAACGACGGACTGCAGCAGACGACACACCTAACGACACTGACTGTGTGACGTCATTGTATTCAATCAACTTGTGCATACAATCTGACAGGAGTTGCAGTCAAAACGAAAGCATAGCACCAACAAACCCACATAAACAAAGCAACAGGTTGAACCAAAAGACACAAGACAACAGCAGCCTCACCCAAAGTCTATACGTCCTCTCTCTCACTGCGCACTCATACAATCACTTTACTTCTTAGCAACCGGCGCACGAATATAATTATAGGCTAAGTCAAACTAAAACAGAAGATAGTGGCGGAAAACCCTTTAAAATAGAAACAAACAACAACGTTTCAGATCAAATATTCTTCATCTGACATGGAAACAAACGTAGAAAACGTATAAGCTAAGTACCTGGTGAACGTATACACGAATCTCAAATTTGTGACCTTTCTCCACATCACCCCGGAAGTACATCACAACTCAACACTTTTTTAACAAAACCCTCAAATAACAAACCTAATTTTGTAGGAACATAAACAATTTACTCCCTCAAACAACAAAATATCCCTTCCCTCCCCCCCCCCCCCCCACCTGACCCATATCAGCTATGAAGTTATTTATAGCTAAGAAGGGTGATGTAATACATACACGCTCATTTTCAGGGTTCTGTGCGCACAACACACACACATTGCTGGGAGGGACAAGTTTTCAAACACACTACAGGCGTGTCTGTTAAACACAAAAGTGCATGTTTTAACGCCAAAACGAGAAAAACTGATCTTTTTATTTTTTTATGAATCTTTACCCCAAGACAATGCAGAAACAACCCTCAGAAAAAATGGGTGTCTGACTTGGTCACCCAGATTTTTACACACACCCATTCATTTTTCATAAGGATGGTAAAGAAGTCACCCATTTGAGCTCTTTCGTCTACACACACACACACACACACACACACACACACACACACACACACACACACACACACCTAAACAAAGAAACCTAAACTCACTAGTATACATAATAAACAATAGACTAAGACTAAACGACTAAAATAATTACATGTGTAAAGTTGTAAAGTTGAAGCACAAGTCATAGAGGGTATCACAGCAACATAAACTGATAGCTAAAAATAAACTATACATAACACTAAACGTCACAACCTGCACACAACCACATGTACTCATGCATGCATGCACGCACGTACGCGCGCGCGCACACACACACACGCTCGCACGCACGCACGCACGCACACACACACACACACACACACACACACACACACACACACACACACAGGGCAGTATCACATGGTAAATGCAGGTAAATGCAAGCAGTGAGACCAGCCTGTCTCATCGTTCAGCAGTCTGATGGACATGAGGATAATAGACGACCGACAACGATTTGTCAAACACTTAATAGTTCTGAACCGCCGAGCTGATGGTAACAGATCATATTCACCATGCAGAAACGTGACTGTCATCAGAAACGATGCGACAAGCCTTCCTCACTGCCTGCTTCTTGTACAGAGAAGTGAGAGTGGACTGCTGTACGCCGGTAAGCTTGCTAATGATATTCACTATTCTCTGCAGTTTGTTCTTGTCCTTCACACTGACGTTACCAAACCAACAGATAAATGAAAAGATAAGAACACTCTGACTAAAAGACTTATAAAACATGGACAGAATGGAATTGTCAATGTTAAAAGAACGCAACTTTCTGAGGCAACAGAGACGCTGCTGGCCTTTCTTGTACGCAATGTCATAGTGACTGTCCCATTTCAGCCTGGTGTCGATCATCTGACCGAGGTGTTTATAACGGACCACAATCTCCACCCTCTCTCCATTGATGACCGTATCAGACTGGGGTGGGGGGGGTCCATACACAAGTCTATACACAAGTCCTTGGTCTTGCCTACATTTAAACACAGGTAAACGTCATGACACCAGTTTACAAAATCATCCACAACAGACCCATACCCAGACTCACAATCAAACAACAAGCTGAGTAAAGCGATATCATCCGAAAATTTGAAAAGTATCTGTTGGGATGTGAACTGACAGTCATTGGTATAAAGAATGTAGATCAGAGGAGATAATCCACATCCCTGTGGAGAACCAGTGGACACAACCCTAACATTGGACATTGTTGCATTAACACGCACCTCCTGCGGCCTACACACCAGAAAGTCGAGAACCCACTGGGCCAGTTCAGCCTCTAGTTTAAACTCATTAATCAGTTTATTAAAGAGCAAGTGTGGCTGAAGCGTATTAATGGCAGAACTCAGGTCGAGGAAGAGAATCCTGGCATGAGCTTTACCCTTTTTCAAATGTGCATGGATCAGGTTCAGTAATGTCAGAGTGGCGTCCTCCACTTGTCTTCCATGGCCTGTACGCAAACTGCAGCGGTCAAGCTGACCTAGTGTGCGGGTCGTGATCATGGAAGCGCTACACACATTTCACTAACCAGCCGTGACTATAGCGTTTATCAAGGACGCTCCGCAGACGGGCTTATCATTATATTTAACCCATTCAGTGCACGCTGATGCAGAGTGTGTCTCTGCCATTTTCGCTAATTCAAGACCGGAAAACCCTAGAAGTCCCAGGAGCATGGATTTAAAGTGGTGTCAGCAAGAGGCATAAATTTTCATGAGACCCCTGAACTGCTGGGTTCATGAGGACCTATACCTCTTGCCGTTGTATGGTGTTCAAGGTTTCTCAAACGGGTTAAGATGCTTTGAACAAGCAACCAAAGTACCTGCACAAAAATGTTTCATCCTTTCGGAAATATTGCAGGAAATACAAACATTACATTCTCAATCTATTCGAATACAACTTGTCAGGTAAACAAGAAAGGCAAAGTTTTTACGGCTCACATGTGTGACCAATCCACATAATACGTGTGACCTTGATACGTGTGACCTTGACCTTTCAAAAAGGTCACTAAAATGAGCATGTGTTCAAGTGTCTCAACATAAGTAAAGGGTTGGCATTTGTATCAGCAAAATCCAAGTTTTCTCAAAATGTATATGCATTTTTCTCAAATGCATCAAACCTTCGTGACCCTTAAAATTTGTGATGGGTCGACTAAATTAGTACGCATAGACAGGTGTTATCATCAGCTAACTTTATGCCAAATTTGATTGAACAGTTTGCAAAAACTTTGATTAAAAAAATGGCAAAGCTTTTATGGCTCACATGTGCCAGAGATTCAAAACTTTGATGAAAATAAACTCAATCAAAAACTGGCATTTTTCATACATCTGTCAACCTCTTGTGACCCTTGAACCTTTCAAGGGGTCATCCAAATTAGTATGTACAGTAAAGTTGTATCTCCGTACCAAGTTTGGGTCTGAAGATGGCAATACTATTTGAGAAAAAAACAAACAATTTTTGTGAAAAATATAGCTGTTTTGGACCTGTTTCTGGATCTGTTGTGACCCCTGACCTTTCCGAGGGGTCATCCAAATTATTATGCATAAAAAATCTTACCATCAGGTATATCTGTACCAAGTTTGGGTATGAATTTTAAAATACTATTTGAGAAAACAAAATTGTGAAAATATGGCAATTTCTTACCAATTTCTGGACCCCTGTGACCTTGACCTTTGAAACAGGCCACTGAAATTGTTATGTTTAGAAAGGTCTTGCCGCAAAGTACTATTGGGATAAGTTTCAAGACTGTGGCTTGAATAGTCTCCAAGAAAATGCCAACGTTACAGTTTACCATGGACGACGGACGTAGTACTTAGAAAAAAAAAACACAGAAATTGTGAAAATATGGAAAGATCTTACCATCAGGTATATCTTTTAAGTTTAAAATAGTATTTGTAAAAACCAAATTGTGAAGTTAGGGCAATTTCTTACCAATTGTTGGGCCCCATGTGACCACGATCTTTGAAAGAGGTCACTGAAATTGGCATGCTTAGAAAAGTCTTGCCACAAAGTGTCATTGGGCTAAGTTTCAAGACTGTTGCTTGAATAGTATCTTAGTAAATGCCAACGTTAAAGTTTACCATGGACGCCAGACGGACGACCACTGGCCCATTACATAGACTCACTTTTGCTATCGCACGTGAGCCAAAACCTACAATTCTATCAAAAACTGGCAATTTTCACACACATGCCGACCTCTAGTGAGTCTTGACCTTTCCAAAACGTCATCCAAATTAGTATGCATAGAAAGGCCTGACCATTAGGTATCTCTATACCAAGTTTGGGTTGGAAGTTGAAAATAGTATTTGAGAAAGAAAACAAAAAGGTTTTGTCAAAATATGGCTATTTTTTTTTAACCTATTTCTGGACCACCCCCACCCCCAAACCCCATAACTCTTGACCTCTGCAAAAGTATACTATAAGTAGTATGCAAGAAAAGTGTTATCATCAGCTACCATTATTGTTGGCAAAAACTTTGATAACAAGAATAGCAAAGCCCTTACGGCTCACGTGTATGACCGATCCAAAACTTTGATCATACTAAATTCGGTCCAAAAGTTGGTATTTTTACAATTGCTGACTTCTTGTGACCTTCGACCTTTCCAAGGGGTCATCCAAATTAGCATGCACAGAAAGACCTTACCATCAGGTACCTCTGTACCAAGTTGAGTTTTGAAGTTGGAAATAGTATTTGAGGAAAAACAATTCTTGTGAAAATATGGCAATTTTTACCTATGCCAAAAACTACAATTCTAACAAAAGCTGGCATTTTTCACACATTTGCCGACCTCTTGTGACCCTTGAACTTTCCAAGGGGTAACCAAAATATTACGCACAGAAAGGTCATGTGTATATAATCACCAATTTTGGGTTTGAAGTTGAAAATAGTATTTGATCAGCAATTTGTGTCAATATGGCTATTTTGACCTATTTTCTGACCCCTGTGATCTTGACCTTTGAGAAGGTCAATAAAATTGGTATGTTTAGAAAGGTTTTGTCATAAATTGTCCTTGGGCCAAGTTTGAAGTTTGAGGCTTGAATTGAATAATCTCATATGAGAAAATGTCAATGTTAAAGTTTACCACAGCAACAGACGCCATATGGCCCATTACATAGGCTCTTTTGCTAGCACATGTGAGCCATAAATAAAACTGGCTGCATGTTATGTATGACGTTATGCTTGAATTTCTTGAAAGTGAAAGCTACCATATGACCTAACATGAATGCTGACAAGCAAACGAAATCTGACGTTTTCCAAAGATGTCGCATTTATTTGCTCGTCAGTATTTATTTACCTGTTTTGTCAGCTGTTCCTCACATAGTTTATACAGTACAAAAAATTTTCGAGCAAGTACGATGTTGTCAATAAAACCACAGGCGGCCAGTTTGACTCTCATGATGATCTGTCGGTCAGGCACCATCATGGCCACTGTGCGGAAGTTGATCTTGAGATTCTCTGGCAGCTCCTGTCGTCCGGCATAGCCAGGGTTCTGAAAACAAGGATCACATTTATTACATATTTCACATAAGCCATGGAATCCTTGTACATTTCTGTTAGTGTGTGCATACATGTACTCGTCTGGGGCCAGAAACCTACATGTAAGCTACACTCTGTTCAGTCACCATTGTGACCCAGACAGTTGGTAGGTAGGGGCGACCGAGCTCAGGAACATTTCAGAGCCCGAGCTGACACGAATGCCGATTTTTCTAAAGTGATCTTTGCAACTGTTAACCCTAGTCATCATATATTATGAAGTGTTTATGTAATCGTTTGTTGGAATAAATGTCACCGACACTGTAAAAGGGTAGTAACAAGAGAACATTACGTCACGTCTAGCTACGCAGATCTAGCGCCAAAGCGCCGTGTGTGTGTGTGTGTGTGTGTGTGTGTGTGTGTGTGTGTGTGTGTGTAGACGAAAGACCTAAAACGGGTGACTGTCTTTACCATCCTTATGGAAACTGGGTATGTGTATAATTCTGGGTTTCCAAGTCAGACACCCATTTTTTCTGAGGGTTGTTTCTGCATTGTCTTGCGGTAAAGATTCATAAAAAGTAAAAAAATCCGTTTTTCTCATTTTGGCGTTAACACATGCACTTTTGTGTTTAACAGACACGCCGGTAGTGTGTTTGAAAACTTGTCCCTCCCAGCAATGTGTGTGTGTGTGTTGTGACACAGAACCCTGAAAATGAGCGTGTATGTATTACATCACCCTTCTCAGCTAGCTATAAATAACTTCATAGCTGATATGGGTCAGGGGGGATATTTTGTTGTTTTAGGGAGTAAATTGTTTATGTTTCTACAGAATTAGGTTTGTTATTTGAGGGTGTGGTTGTTTTGTTAAAAAAAGTGTTGAGTTGTAATGTACTTCCGGGGTGATGTGGAGAAAGGTCATGTCTAGTGGGCAGATTTGAGATTCATGTATACGTTCACCAGGGACTTAGCCTATACGTTTTCTACGTTTGTTTCCATGTCAGATGAAGAATATTTGATCTGAAACGTCGTTCTTTGTTTCTATTTTAAAGGGTTTTTCGCCACTATCTTCTGTTTTAGTTTGACTTAGCCTATAATTATATTCGTGCGCCGGTTGCTAAGAAGTGAAGTGATTGTATGAGTGCGCATTGTAAGAGAGGACGTTTAGACTTTGGGTGAGGCTGCTGTTGTCTTTTGTCCTGCCCGACCTTTTGGTTGAACCTGTTGCTTTATTTTGTAGGTTTGTCGATGTTATCAATGCCGCATCTCCTTTTGGATTGTATGCACAAATTGATTGAATGGAAATGACGTCACAGAGTCAGCGTCGTTTCATGCGTCGTCTGCACCAGTCAGTCGTTTAGTGCAGTTAAAAGAGTGCAGGCTTGGATGGGCCATTTTCTGATGTAATAGTAAAGTATTATTTGTGTGAATGCTGTCCGTTTGAAGGAAGGTTGATTGATTGTACATAGCTTAACGTCCCGACAGCAACAAGACTTTCTCAGGACGTGCCTGCACTGCTAGTGACAAAAACTCAACAGAATATTGAATGTATGTCGCCAGCCGGTCCAATACGTTAAATAAAACCTACGACATGGGGCCTAAATAAAGCTAAGACCATTTAGCAACACACATCGAATATCAAGAGCCACAGGCAGCGCAGACAGTAGGGAGAGTTTAAAAAAGGAAAATGCAGGTGAATGGACCAAGGGTAGACAGAAACACATGCCCCCGGAATATAGAGAAAAAACCCACCCTGTGGGGCTGACCAGGGTGCCCCTGGGAACTAAAAAGTCCCCCAGGGCAGACCCGGTTGGGGGTGTTTGAAGGAAGGACTGGAAAGTCGAGTGTTGAGGGCAGACCGGTTGGGGGTGTTTCAGGGAAGGACTGGAAAGTCGAGTGTTGAGCGAAGCCCGACAGACGGCGAGGATGGGAAAAATATCCAGCACTATACGTTGGAATAGATGCATATCAGTTACGACATGCTTGTAAATTAAAACACTTTTAACCCCACCCGGGTCTGCCCTGGGGGACTTGGGTGGGGTTAACTACTTTTTATTTCCCAGGGGCACCCTGGTCAGCCCCACAGGGTGGGTTTTTCTCTCCGTATATTCTGGGGCATGTGTCTCTGTCGGCCCTTTGTCCATTCACCTGTATTTGACTTTTTAAAACTCTCCCTACTGTCTGCACTGCCTGTAGCTCTTGATATTGGATGTGTGTTGCTAAATGGTCTTAGCTTTATGTAGGCCCCATGTGTTAGGTTTATTTAATGTATTTGACCGGCTGGCGATATACATTCAATGTTCTGTTTAGTTGTTGTTTTTTCACAAGCAGTGCAGGCACGTCCTGAGAAAGCCTTGTTGCTGTCGGGACGTTAAGTAATGTACAATAAAACACTTTTAACATTAAGAAAAGTTGAGTTAAAAGAGGTTTTAAAACAGTTTTCATAAAAACTTTTGCCCGACACGCTTCTAAAAACAACATTTTCTTAGTTTTAAACCTTGTACCGCGCCATAAACGCCGCGATTGCTTTTCAGTCTTAGCTGTCCTATAGTGTGGAATGTGGGACTTTGCCAACTGGATCCATCTGGTGCACTCCAAATGAGTATTTGTGAGTGGTTTGACGTGCAACTCAGTGTGCGCCTCTGAAATGACCTACTGATTCCACTGATAATGAAACTCTTTCATTCATAAGAGTGCATTGAGCAGCTCTATAAACCAAAAGTGATGACCCCCTCTCCCCCCCCCCCACCCTCCCCTCCGTACCCCCCGCCCCGCCCCCCACACACACACACTTCTCCCCCCCCCCCCCCAACCCCCTTACAACCCCACTCAAACAATCATAATAGTAAAATCAACCAAAGGTATCTTTAGTGAGGTATTTTCACTGTAATCCCAGTTTTGTGTGAGAGGCACCCACTTTTGGGGTAAACACCCATTTTTTTTCCATCCAGTGGCTCTGTTTCTAGAAAATGTCTATTTTATTTTAAGTTGTAGAGCTTAGTTATAAGGTGAGTTCTAAACATTGGCATCAACTCCAGAGCCCTAGAATAAATAGAAATATGGGAACCCATTTTCACATAAAATGGTAGGTCACCCAGTCTGAGGGTTTTGTGTTCATGTGTGTGTGTGTGTGTGTGTGTGTGTGTGTGTGTGTGTGTGTGTGTGTGTGTGTGTGTGACAGCGACTAGAGCCCGCGTTTGTGAACGGATAGGCTTGAAACTTTAGGATATCGTCTTTAAAAGAATTATCTCGAGACCTTTTTTAAATTTTTTAATTAGTTCACACATTTTGGAGAAAATGACCGTTTCACAAAAACTTGAAGATCCGCTTTTGAGTCCTTAATTTGTCTTATTCATACTAGATGTTTTGCATATGTCTAGATTAAAGGAAGACATTGAATAAGTTCATTATCCAGCATTGTACCTCTTCAACTGTGTTAATTCATTTTCAAAATTTTTGAACCACGTTTCACTCCCACCAAAGAGTCAGCCCTGAAAGAGGCTGTGTGGAAGACCCTGGCGTGCCGTTCACGACTCAGACAATGACTGTGACGTAAAAGCGTCAAACACGTCAGTGTTGTACAACGTTCCTAAATAACGCAAAGCACGAAAATTGAGTGTTATTTACGTGTCTGGGTTGAAGCAATGCTCTTTGTTTCCGACAATTTGATTAGGAAGACAGTCTGTGGCTACGCCAGCCCATAGAACGTGTAACTGGCGCCATGTGTGTCAGTGTTTGTGCGGCCGATCGGGGAGTGGGAGGGGGGGGGGGGGTAAGGTGGGTTAGGGTGGAGAGCGATGGATCAGAAAGATAAGCTTACACAATAGTAACAACTTTGAATGTGCCTAAAGAAAATCGCATGTGAGCTCAAAACAATACGGTAGACTTTGGGATGAAATCTCATCTTGTTAAGTTTCAGGGCTAAAAAAGAGGTTCATCTTTTTATTTCATATCAAAATAGTTGCTTTCATTTTCATATCACTTTTATCTGCACTTTTATCATGGTGAAACGCTAGAAACTTCTTCAAGTAGCTGAAGACTAATTTCAATATTATGCCGAAGCAACTTGACCCCAAACTTTTTTCATAATTTATTCTAAAACTAGATTGATACACGATGCTGCAAATTAAATTTCATGAACTTAGCTCAAGTTTTAATTTTGTACCACAATTCCTCCTTTTAGTGACCAATACCAAATATTGTCTCATGTACATGCCTGCAAAACAGAAAACAGCATTATGACACCTGTGAAAATATGATGCAGCATAGATAACATGTACACAGATGCTTGTCCTTGGCGGGGAGAATGGGAGTGGGAACGGAAAGTAGGTATCGGCAACCAAAATGTTGTATCGATTTACATGGTACAAGTGAAGTAGCTGACGGTGTGTGAAGTAGCTGACGGTGAATGATGCAAAACACGAAAAGAATGATGGTGATCCGATAAACCGTTCTCGATATAGCGATAAACGTGCCCTTTAAAATGTCCACGTTATGACCCAAAATCGTCAAATTGTGGAAAATGGCAACTTTAAGTTCCTGTATGACTCAGTCTATAAACCGCACAGAGGCCAAACCACACACACTCCGTACACACATCCCGACCACTGCGTAGATTGTGCCTAATTGTTTTTTTTCTGGGCTTGTACCACAAACGTACATCCTGTGGCAGGCCATTAATAACGCCGAATTTTGAAAATCTACCAACGTCCTTTTAGCTTCAGTGTCGGGTTTCAATCGCCAAAAGCTTATCTCCTAGACTTCAAATTTCGCCCTACTAAAGTATATACACTCTATGCACATGAGTGTTTGTGTGACTTATCCGAAGGTCAAGGTCACACAACTATGTAATGAAATATATGTCTTTCTCAAGATTTTAACAGTAAGTTAGAATGCATAGATAGGTCTTATCAACTGCTACCTTGTGCTAAATCTGACTGCAAAGTTGACCAAAACTTTCATAACAAAAAATGGCAAAGCCCTTATAGTTCACGTGTATGTCCGAAACTTTGATAAAACTTTAATTCTATCAAAAACGTGGCATTTTTAACACACCTTTCAACCTCTTGTGACTATTGACCTGTATCTCTGTACCAAGTTTGGGCTTGAAGTTGACAATAGTATTTCAGAAAAAACAACTTTTGTGAACATATGGCAATTTTTTTTACCTGTTTCTGGATCCCTGTGACCTTGACCTTTAAAAGAGGTTACTCAAATTGATATGTTTAAAAGGTTTTGGCACAAAGTACCGTTGGGCCAAGTTTGAAGACTGTGGCTTGAATAGTCTCCGAGAAATGACAACGTTAAAGTTTACCACGTACACCGGACACACGACTACTGGCCCAGAACATATGCTTACTTTTGCTTCGCACTGAGCCAAAAATTACAATTTTATTATAACCTGAAATCTTTCACATATTTGCAGACCTCTTGCGACCCTTGAACTTTCTGAGGGGGTCAGCCATGTTAGCATGCATAGAAAGGTCTTGCCAAGGATCTCTGTAGCAAGTTTGAGTTTGAAGTCAAAAACAGTATTTGATCAGAAACAATTTGTGTCAAAATATGACTATTTTTTACCCCTTTCTGGACCTCGACCTTTGTGAGAGGTAACTGAATGGGTATTTTTACAATGGTTTTGTTACACAGTGTCATTGGGCCAAGTTTGAAGTATGAGGCTTGAATAGTCTTTAAGAAAGTTCCAACGTTAAAGTTTATCACGGATGCCGGACGCAAGACGGACGCTGTATGGCCCATTAGACTTCCTTTTGCTATCGCACGTGCGCAAAAAAGACTCGAATGTGGGTCAGCCGACTTCCTAAAAATGGTCATTTAACTTTTCAACGAGACATCTAATTTCAATATGCTCAGACTTATGTTTAGACACCCACCGAATGAAGCATTTTGTCAAATGTCAAGCTTGTATGCATACAAACATTGGACATTTTTATGTTTACATACATAAGCACGCACACGCGCGCACACACACACACACACACACACACACACACACACACACACACACACACACACACACACACACACAAACACACACACACACACAGACTACAAAATCTGAAATGTGGCAAAGCACGTGGCGTTGATGGTGTTGTGGCTGGTATGTTGAAATCTGCTGGCCGGGGATCATGCAGTGCACTGTTTGACCGCATTCCTTAACAAGATTTTTGATACTGCTGTATACCCTGAAGACTGGACAAAAGCAATTATAGGGCCTATTTTTTTAAAAAAGGTAACAAGGAACTGCCTGATAATTATCGTGGTATCTCAATATTAAGCATTATCAGTAAGCGTTACACTTCAGTACTTAACAGAAGGATGGTACTTTGGTTGACTATCAATAGTAAAGTCACGGATGCTCAAGCAGGCTTCACGAAAGGTTATTCAACTGTTGATCACATTTTAACCCTTAATGCAATGTTGAAAGGCATCCATGTAAAAAAGGCAGCAAATTTTATGTTTGTTTTGTTGATCTGAAGAAAGCGTTTGACTCAGTTAACAGGACAGCGCTTTTCGATGTATTACATAACACTGGTTTGCACGGATAGTTCATCAATGCCTTTACCATTATTTATTAGTCAGTTTTGTCTTGTGTGAGATTGGGTGAAGATCTGAGTGCAGTTTGTGATTGCCCAGTGGGTTTCAGATATAGTCTGATCTCTTAGGGTCGATTTAGACGTGAATTGTGCATTTAAAATTTGTCTTCCCGGCATATTGCACAGTTGTAGTCCTCCATCCGATGAGCGTTTTTTACACCTGGGGCATCGCGGATTCAGTTTTGTTTCCATGGTAACCGCACTTTAATATTGTCGCTTAAACCCTGCAAGATTTAGTTTTCTGACCATACCACTCAAACAATTGAAAATATTTTATAATAAATTTACAGAATTTGTGGAGTGTTCAACTGTGGCAGAACCTGTTATTTTGCATAATTTGATGCTTGTACAATTGTTTGTTCGTATGCAAGCATATTGTCCCTTTTAATGTGTAATAGCCAGAATCTTTAGAGATACATTTCAGCTGCTGTATTTGCCTACAAGGATACCAATTTATTAGAATGTTTTAGCAACTTTTTTCTGCATTTTGCATATTATGTCCAGGCAGGGTCAAAGGTCGCGGTTATCTTTAAAGACCTGTAACTACCAGCAATACTTTACACACAACATCTGCTCACACAAGCAATTCATGCTTGTGTCTCAGGACATGTGTGATGACGTCATACAAATCAAACAACCGCTATTGATCAAAGAAGAGGTCAAATAAAAGTTAAAGGCTGATACATAACGTACTGAAAAAAATAACATCGGAATACTCTCGTAAACTACAGAAGCCAAAGATTTAACCTTGACACAAGAATAGTTTGAGGTAAGACTTTTTAAAATATATCATTTTGGCTGACCTTTCTCAAAGGTCAAGGATACAAAGACGAAAACAAAAGACATAACTCACTAGTTTTCTAATTTGTTCAGATGCTATTACAGTTTTAGACATTTAGAGGTCAAAATGGACCACAGGTCGCTTTGAGAAGCATTTCTGTGCGTGTTTGGTTTGTGGACTAGTTTGATAGGTCATGCGAACAAAAGGTCAACAGATACATAATAATGCCTGCTTTCAGACAAACTCTTAGTGATCTCAGGTATTTCGTCCAAAGTTTTAATCAAATTTTACTTACAAATAGTTTATTGTAAGATATTGTAATATAACAAGATATGTTTATGCATACTACTTTGGTTGATTTCTCTAAAAGGTCATTGGTTAACATATGGAATCGAAATGCCTAAGTTTATACAATGTATTTTTCCAGGTACCATTGGTAGGCGAGATCAATGACACACGTTCATTGATTTGGCTCAAACACATCTCTAAATTGTTCCCTGTAAGATTCTATTCGACCGATGTGGTTCAAATTTGGTGAAGTGGTAGATATTAAACATAGAAATGTTAATGTGCAAGAAAACCATCGGTCTGTGTAAGGTGAAGGTTGTGGTTGCCATCTTTGTTTTCAATTTATGCATTCTGGTTTGGGCAATATCTTTAGAACCATAGGACCGATATGACTCGACCATTACAAGATTATAGTCTTTGATAAACGAAAGCGTACTTAACAAAATCAAGCCGTTGTAGTGAAGGTCAAGGTCGCGATATTTGAAGGACAAAGAGAAGAGATTAATTTATCCAGACTTGAGATAGCAAAACACAATAAGAATGGAAATTATTGTTTTGTGCATAAGTGACGCCATTTCCGTAGAGGTCAAGGCCGAGGCAATCTTATTTGTCTAACATTGTGTATTCTTCTCAGGACCACAATTTTTGTAACCAGTAACTGGCTCTGACTGAAACATGGGCTAGTGATAGTACTTGCTATTGAAATGATAGTCCTCGGTAACTTGTAGTGTCATGATAAACAGTCAGGTTATTGCATGCAAGATCAAAGCTATAGCAGTCATATTTGTTTAAGATCGATCTAGACCATAATTATATCAAAAAGCGTTTGACCGGTTTGCTTAAATTTGGCACGGTAATAATTGTTATAGGTGTATAGTGTTTAGTGCAAGAAATGTATCATTACGATGTAAGGTCACGGTCGTTGCAGCCATTTTGTATTGTACTTTTTCCATTCACTGTTTGTTTGGCGATTCTTTGTGTAACCAGCTCTCACTTCATACACCGGCTGTTACTATGAGTGTCTGTACATCTGTCTTGTTTTGGCCTCATAGCCACAGCTCTCTTTTGGCTGTTAGCAGAAAGATGTGAGGGAGTGTGTGGGCACGAAACGCTGCTAGACACAAACTTATTATCATAAACTTATTTTTGGTGTCATTGCTCTTCGTCAAAGAAAACATGTAATATGTGATACATATCGCCATCATCAATCACATTTGGATTTAACACTGACTTAGGCCTTCAATCGAAATTGTAATAGACAAAATGACAATACAATTGTCCTTGTTGTGACCTTGACCTCGAAGCAGAAGGTGTAACGTTTGTTGAAACTAAACTTTGTAGTAATGAGTCAATTCACGCACAATCTAAAATAAAGCAGTCTAACTGTGATAAAGAAACCATTAAGAGAATCAGTGGGAAATATAAAATGAAGATGACCTTGACGTCAATTTCAAGGACGTTATAATATTATTGCAAACTTGTTCTTGGTCCAGAATATCAATCCATAGTGTTTGTTATAAATAGGCCTAACAGTTTTCAGAAAAATGACTGAAAATACAATGTTGGAACCACTGTGACCTTAACCTTGAAGTAAAAAACACTGGTAATACTTATCATGTTCTTTCTTCTACAACAGTAATCACTTGAACCATCTGAGGTCTGAAGAGCGGTTTAGGGAAAATGTTGAAGCAAAATTAGTCCATATATTTAATAGATACAGACCGCGACCCTGACCTTCGTATTAGACATGCTGCTCTTAATATCACAGTCCGTCTGGTTAATGACTACTTACCAACTACAATTGGAATCAACCAAGTATATTGATTCTAGAAACAGTCTGTAAAAAATCATTACAGTTGGTTCTGGACATTAAAAAACACTAGTTGCCACGGAAACTGCTAAAAGGGCTAAGCATTGTTTTTGTTTTTATGTTTTATTGTATATTTATATTCTATTTTCATAATTCGACCATTCAGACCATCTCTTGTGAAGAGTAAGCAACAATATGGGCTTAAATGGCTCCGTTACAAGAAGTGTAACGGAATTAGCAACACATCAGTTGGCAACGGTCAGGACCGAACTGTATGGTTTGTTCAAACCTCAGCTAACCTAGAGAACGGTTTGGGTCTGTCACACTGTGGAGCGTGGAGGGAAGCATGAAGTACAGCTACAGCAAAATCTGATTGAACTGTTTTTACTACGGTTTGCAGACGACATTGCTCTCATGTCTAGTACACCTAAGGGTTTACAAAATCAAATTGATTTGTTTAGTACATGCTTGCCTGAAACAGGGCCTAATTATTAATGTTGAGAAGACAACAGTTAGGGTACACAGAAAAGGTGGTTGTTGTTCTTTTGTTTTGGAAGAAGAGCGAAAAATGGTACCTGCAGGGACAAGCACTGGAAGTTGTAAATGAATATGTCTATCTCGGCTTCTCATTCATAACCACGCTTAGCTTCAAGCAAAGCACTAATTACATTGCTGCAAAGGGTAAAAGAGCTGCAGTTGATTGTGTGAAAACTATGAATAAGCTTACTTGCATGTCAAAGGACACCTTTTTCCGGATCTTTGACACGCAAATCTAGTCTTACTGTACGCTTCTGAAATCTGGGGGCTACTGGGTTTTGAAAATATTGAGAAAATACACACTTTTGCTTGCAAACGACGTATTATGGCCCAATTGAAAACTCCAAACAAGTTTATCTATCGTCAAACAGGTAGATTCCTCGTATATGCAAACAGCTATTTGCGTTGTATGGTGTACTGGTTGAAGCTGCTGAGAATGGAGGCTGGCAGATTACCAAACCAGGCATACAATATGCTGTTCAGAGTAAAGAAAACTATGTACGAATGTGGCTTTGGGTATGTCTGGGAGCAACAAATAGGACAAAAGAAGCACAATATTGAACTCGCTCCACCACGACCAATCGTAACAAGAATGGCAAAGCCCTCAAAGCTCACGTGCATGATAAATCCACATAATTAATTACCTTTCAGTTTGTGACCTAGGTCTTCCAACAGGTCACTGAAAAAAAAGTGCTCACGTGTTCTAACATAACATAATTAAAGGCTTGATGTTTGTACCTGCAAATCCATGTTTTCTCAAACTTTACGCATATTGTTCACTTTTGTCAACCTACTTGACCCTTGACCTTTTCGAGTAGTGAACCAAATTAGTATGCATAGAAAGGTCTTATCAGTTACCTTTTTGCCAAATTTGATTGGGAAGTTTTGCCAAAATACTGAAAAAACTAAAATTCTACAACAACCAAAATAGGCATATTTCACATCATTCGCTGATCTCTTGTGACTCTTTACCTTTCCAAGAGGTCATCCAAGTAAGCATGCATAGGAAAGTCTTACCACCAGGTATCTCTGTACCAGGTTTGGGATGGAAGTTGTAAATAATATTTGAGAAAAAAAAAACTATTTTCCTCAATAAATGGCTACTTGTGACCTACCTCCTGAGACCCTTGATCCTTCCGAGTGGTCATCCAAATTACTATGCATAGGAAGATCTTACCAACAGGTATATTTGTACCATGTTTGGGTTTCAGTTGTTAACAGTAATTGAGAAAATACATCTTTTGTCAAAATATGGCTTTTACCTATTTCCTGAGCTCTTGTGACCATTGACCTTTCTGAGGGGTCAACCACACTAGTATGCATAGAAAGGTCTTACCATTAGGTATCTTTGTACCAAGTTTGGGCTTGAAGACGACAGACAGGCGACCACTGGTCCAGAACATAGACTCACTTTAGCTCTTGTACCAAGTTTGGGCTTGATTACGACAGACAGACGACCACTGGCCCAGAACATAGACTCACTTTAGCTTCGCATGTGAGCCAAACACGTAAATCTACACAGCGAAAGTCTACACAGCTTGAATCTACCTGGGACGTAACTCTACCTGGGCGTAATATGTGCTTTCGCTATCCCATTGAGACATTTTCATTTGCCTTTGTCCACTGAGACATTTTCATATGCCTTTGTCGATTTATGTTGGGCAAAATCATGCTGTGAAGATTCAAGCTGAATTTATTTTGGTCTAAAAATAAATGAAATCTCGGAGGCACGCATTTACACTAGGTAGATGCACGCCTGGTTGGATTAACGCCGAGTACATTGCGCTGGGTAGTGTCATGCGGGGTAGTTTTATGTGTAAATATATCAAATTTGACCACTTCAGCAGCAATAGCGGTAATCAGCCGCAAAACCCAAGGACTCCAGGTAAAGTTTTGTTTTCGACTGGGTACATAAATTATATTAAGCAACATTTTAATTGATATAGTGCCGATAACAGACTTGAGCTGAATCCAATGTCCTCGGCTAATGCCTCGGACATATCGACTGGTGTCTTGAAATCACATCTGCCCGTTATCTACACTATATCAAGCAAAATGTTGCTCAATGTAATATAATATCTTGCATATTTTTGGGATTTTTTTTTTTATTGTATTTTTTTTTTTTTTTTTTGGGGGGGGGGAGGGGCAAGCTA
Source organism: Semisulcospira habei (assembly GCA_036245525.1). NCBI lineage: Eukaryota > Metazoa > Mollusca > Gastropoda > Semisulcospiridae > Semisulcospira > Semisulcospira habei. The sequence continues at coordinate 175,660,038 of BTPG01000002.1, forward strand.
TCCTGACACCACCCTTTAGCTATCATGGTCGATCTGTCTCCTGAACTAAAATGTAGTCTTCAGAAGACAATTCTCAAAATTGGAAATTTCGACCCTAAGGCAAAATATCTCACAGGACACGACAAAGGACGACAAATAATGACTCAGACCATGGTCAGAAAGATTCCAAATTCAGGGTTCATGTCCACAATGTCCCCATCTGTGAAGATGAACTGCTTCTTCCGTTCCTTCTTGCAGGCCAGAACAATGGCGATCTGCTGGGCAGCCACAGACAGCACTGGAAGGTCAATACGGTTGAATTCATCAAAACAACCCCATGAGCCAGACTGGGCTAATCCTGCAAAATAGCATACAACAAATACAACTGTTTAATAATAATAATAATAAATTACCAGGTTATGACAAGCCTGGTGTGAAGTCTAACTTGGGTTTCATCAACCGGTATGAAGTAAGAGGAATCAAGCGAGATTATCCCAGAATACCTCAGGATTAAATAAGCACATGGCGCACATGAAGTAAAGGATCAACAATCTCTATTCCTCAATCGAACACAATATTTCTAACTAAGGGAGGGCGCTTGATCCCTCTTACTTGGCAATGGCGACTGTACAGCAGCCTTCCACTACCCTCCCTCCTGCTCCCCCACCGGACGTGAACCAGTGCTTAGAGACACAAGAGACCATCTACAAACACAATTCACGGAAGCTGGTGTTGGTGCTGTAGCATTTCTAAAGTGTTGGGCGAAATGCACTGTACGTTCGCTACGCAGAACAGCTGAAACGTATACACCCAGGACAGTTTTTAATTAGTTGGTCAGAAACAGACTTCGAAAAGCAGCCATTGACCCTCACTAAAGCAGAACATCTGTCCCCTGACACAATCCCGACAATCTAGCAGAAACCCGCGTGAGGATTTTTGATGGTGCTTTGAAACTGATTACAATAACCATTTACTACCGCCAACGAAGGAGCACGGGTGGCACCCTCCTCATTCAAGGGAAGAAAAAACACGGGTGGGTGAAGGAGGAGTACATGGCGCTGTGCTGCTATGTTCAGCAACTCCGCGCAGGCACGGCCAGCCCTGAACACAACATCCCAGCAGCCAATGACAGCGCACCGTCCACTGTCACTCCACCCGGCCCCACCCATGACTGTCTACTGGACGTGTCCCTGGACCACACCCGCGTCACGCCCCATTACGTCATCGGCGGCGGACAGTCCAGGCATCGCACTCCTGACCCAGCTGCCAATGGACGACCAGCCTGCACTGCATCGCGATGTCAACGCCGCCACGCCTTTGCCCCCCCCCCCCCCTCCCACACACACACACACTCTTTGTGAATGCAGCCGAGGGTACTGCAGCTATCGTGAGAGATGACGTAACGGTGTTGTCTGGGGACGCGGATATAAGTACTCCATCCGTCCGTTCTCGCACCCCCTCCCCCCGACCGCTCGCCCAGCCAAACCCCTCTCCTCCACGCATCAGTGATCGAGACTTAAGCCCCCCTTCAGAGGCAACCTCGTCTATGCAGCCACTGACCCCCTAATCCCTATCCACTGTGCCCTAAAGCAGTTGACACACCGAACAGGGTTTTGGAACCTTACTCCGACTTGTCTCCCCTGTCTAATGTCACGCCCAACAGCAATACTGACAGCTACACAGCAGCCTCTCAACCCTCGCTCCAACAGCCGGCCACTATTGACATCAGTCTTCAACTCGCCAGTGCACACGAACTCACCGCTATTCTCCGCACTGAAATGTCATCCCTGAAGAGCGACCTTGCGTGTGCACTGGCCAGGATCGACCAGCTTGACAGCGTGATCAAAGACACTACCGTCAAAGTGGACAACGACCTGAAAGTGACAAGCAGTATTTCATCAGAGCTGGATGACACCGTCTCTACGTTGACCACTGGAGTCACGCAGCTGTCATTAAAGGTCGGCAACCAGCATCAGGTGATACAGGACGTGCTATAGCGTCATGTGACGTAACGCCGCCAGTGAGCCAGGTGCCAATGTCAGAGGCGACGTGGACCAAGCTAGCGGTGCCCGCATTCCTGTGCGGATTAGCGCTGACCACGCCCCGCAGGAGCTCAAAGACGGTCCCGACTCCGCCATCAACCCACCATGCTCTCACCATGCCGATAGACTGCCCCCTGATCAACTTATCTTTCAACAGGCAATACAGGCTGACACCACTACGCTCGTCCTTGGTGACTCTACGGTCAAGCACCTGAAGGGCAACAAGATGGCTACCTACCTGGGCGAGACAGTACAAGTGGTATCAGTTTCAGGCCTGACCTCGACTCACCTGACACTGGCTTCAGACGCTGCCAGTGTTCCACCACATCAGCTGTGTCACCCTATATGTAGGTATTACCGATTGTAAATCCAGTGCGGTGACCAGCCAGATGTGGCAGAACCTTATCCATCACTGCAAACGAGTGTTCCCCGAGGCGCGATTCATGCAGGCTTCGTCCATTCTGCCATGAACATTGCAATGGGCCAGTCCAATGCCAATATATGCCATGTTTGTCGCAAGTTTGGGGCCACGTTCCTAGACAACACACCAGCATTCACAACTACAAAAGGCCTACCTAGGAAAGCACAACACAATCCACCCCAGTGGCCAGGGCATTGGCTTCTGTTTTACTACTCACTAACCAGATAGGTGAGATTGGCGCTGGTTGATATGTACATTTCCCTTGGGGACTTTCTCAGCGCTGGCCGAACGTTTAGTTGGATCCCTTGCCCTTCCCTGTCGGGCGCCCGGTCTCCGGCTCAAGAAGTGATACGCGGTTTTGGGGCGGGGCGATCGTGTGCATCCCTTGGGGATGTATGTGGTCGTCTTGTTGCGTGCCTGTGTGTTTTTCTGTGGGCTGGTGGGTGCCTGTCGGGTGGGGCTGGTGGCTCTGGCTGGTTGTCTTCCGCCCCCACCCTACCCCCTTTTCTCTCTCTCTCTCTCTCTCTCTCCCTCTTTCTCTCCCCCCCCCCCTACTCCCTTTAACACTTCTCTCTAGCCCTCTTTCTCTCTTTACGCTTTTTCCTTTTCCCTTCTTCCCCTTCCTCCTTTCCTCCCCCCCCCCCTTCCGCCCCCCCCCCCCCGCCCCGCTCTCTCTCTCTCTCACCCCCCCCCCCCCCTTATTATTTTTTTGAGTTACCCTTGAAGACGGTTTCACAACTACCTACTTTCCACTTATACCAAATATTCTCTTACTGATTTTGATTATTTGCTTTGTTTTAATGACTTATTACTTGCTGTGTACCGTGCTAAATGCTGGCTTTTTTTCCCCCGGGGTCCTCCCGTTTTTCCCCGAGGTAGTCCTCAACTTGAAGGTGATATAAAGTTTGCCTTCGGGTTGGTGTTTAGCAGGCTTTTTGTATTAGACACTCAGCCTACTTCGTGCCCAAGGGTACTCCCCGTTCGTTCTCTCTCTCTCTCTTTCTCTCTCTCCGTCTCGCTCTCTCTCTCTCTCTCTCTCTCTCTCTCTCTCTATCTCTCTCTCTCTCTCTCTCTCTCTCTCTCTCTCTCTCTCTCTCTCTCTCTCTCAGTGACTTGTGATAGTGACTTCTATTGGACTGTGATTTGTCGTTTGTGTGACATTCATTTTCCGAGAGATATTAACGTTTCTTTTTTGTTTCATCATGCACTGTTCTGTTGGATGTTAGACCCATGGAACATGGACTCTTTGTTTCTGCTTGGCGCCAAGCAGTCAGTCACCGGCCAGACTCGAGTTTCCGCTGCTGTTAACCTATAGCATAGATCCTCATGGTGCCCGCAGATGCGAGGATGCGAAAGCGCATGAGAATCTTGGCTGCGCGAGCTGATTCAGTGACTGTTTCATCCATCGTGTAAGTTAGACGTGTTGACAGCAATGATAAACAGACCGCGCTGCTGGAAAGACTGAGGGCGGCGAGCTCACATTCCAGCTACTCAAAGTGATTAGACATTTCCGGAGTCTGAGTTAGAACTATGTGTGGAATGTAACTGACGCTAGCCCCTGTGCCTGATACTCGCTGCCGTCACTTGAGCGCAGCAGCGAGCTATCTCTCCCTCTCTCTTTTAGCATGGCCGCCGAGAGGCTGGCATCGGCTGTGTAAATCCGCCAGCCACACCCACCATCCACAATGGGCCCCACCACCCGCGCCAACCACGCCAGATATGCCATTGACTTGGAGCATATTAAACACACCAGAGACCCTGCTCAAGTCATATTCGACACGACCCAAAACAAACTCCCACTTTGGAGATGTGTCATCTACATGCGGTACGTCCAAGAGGCTCCCGCTCAGATTTACCACCAATGGACGGACTCAAATAAAGATCTTGTAATCATCACAGTGCCAGTCCCATCATGCATCCCTTCTCCACCTGAACTTTTCAAAACATTTCTTCAACTGAAGCATGGAAATCGCTCTCTCATTACCATAACACTCTACCACACCACCGGCAGAGTTCTCGTACAGGGAAACGTGTGCCCTGTATGGGTGGGCGAGGAATTTGACAAGTTGAAGGCATTAGTAAGCGCCATGAGCGGTGAGACACTTGAACTTTGCCCCCCACCCTCCGCACCTGAGGAATCCCATGCACTCTCCACCCCACCACCCACCCCCGTGGACACCTTCCCCACTCCGTCTCCACTTCTCGCCATCCTCCCCCCTCCATCCAGTCAACAGGACAGCGCGACCGGTGACAGTTCTGCCGCGGTCCTTGATGGGCAGGCCGCAGCGGCTGTCAAAGGTAGCTCATCCATCTCGACGCCCCGCCCTAACACCACTGACCTTAATCCCCTAGGTGACCACCAAGATGTATCTGATCGACACGAGCTGCCTCTAAACCACCCCCTCATAGCATCGGAGTCCTTGTTTCCTTGCGCGGAGGGATTGCCAGTGGTGGTCAGTGAAGCGAAGCAGCAGCCAAGCATTGTGATGGGCACACTCCCTAGCCGTGACTCTCCCTGTGCAGTGTCCGGAGGCAACGAGGAGATTAGCAAGTCTTTGGCCAGTTCGATGGACGAGGTAAATGATGAAAGAGCCCAAGGCCTCGTCTCAAATGACGTCACTTCAGAGACTGTGCACACCTCGACCCAATGTTCCCCTCAGTGCTGTGACCGTTGTACTGAGCCAGTGGTAGGAACCCCTTGTTTTGCTAGTGTGACTGACATGATAACAGACCTGAAACTGCAGTTCGAAAACCAGCAAAAGGAGTTACGCGAGAACATGAAAGCGAAAATCGACGCCCTCAAAAAAGAAAATAGCGATTTGCAAAGGCAAATTTCTAGACTCATCACCAAAATGGGAAAGGTCGACGCTATTGAGAGCCGCCAGAAAGAACTACTGGCTAGACAGAAACAGGGTAACACACCACCTCCACCCGCTAACGACTCCATCCCTCCATTCGAAAACACGACTCCTCTCTCAGCTGCCTCCTCCACTCCCCCTGTTGTCCTGAAAAAGCAGCTTACCCATGCTGACTCTACTGAGCATTCCGTTACGTTCAGTCAGGAGACGTGCGAGTCTTCGGCAGGTGGGGCCAGCGGCGAAGATATGGGAGCTAATCCCATCAAGGACCGGCCGCCACAAGCCCCGCGACTCTTCAGCTTCCGTCTGCCGCCCCCGGGTAAAGTGTCTGCCCTACTGATCGGCGACTCCAATCTACAGCGGGTGGATCGCCGCCGGCTTGATCCTAGTGGGGCCACGTGCGTGCGTACCCTGCGCGGGGTCAAGGCTGGTGACCTGGCTGCAACCCTAGAGACGTGTGACCTCCGTGAGGACATCAGCCGTGTTGTGGTGCACGTGGGTACAAACGACTGCGCCTCGGGCCACGACACGGAGGTGATTCTGCAGAGCTTCCAACGTCTCACCAAGCAGGTCCGCCGTGCATTTCCTTCTGCTGCAGTTGCGTACACAGCAATCCTCCCCCAGGGTCGACGGTCACTACAACTAACAGAAACTGTCAACCAGCGTCTGGCCGAGCACTGTGTCAGTGAGAAAGTGCTCTTCCTTCAAGAAAAGGCCTTCTACACACCACAGGGACAAGTTGCTGCTGCTCTCTTTAGCAGTGACAAACTACATCTAAGTGAAAGAGGTGTAGGGGTCCTGCTCCGTCAGATGAAACGGTATTTATATCACGCCGAAGATGAAGCTCTGCCTAACACTCGTATGCAACGTAAACAAGGCTCGTCCAATGACATACACAATGTTCCGGTAAATAATCAGGGTGGTAGCCACTATAACCAACGGAACGTAACGTACGAGCAAGCTTACCCACCACTGTTCTCCAGTCCCACAAACAGCACCGAGCAGAGGTCAAAGTTTGCAAGCACCCGCCGGTGGGAGACTTCAGTGTTGGCGAGCAGCAATAACAGTGACAGGGCGGTTGTCTCTCGCCAAGCTGTCCCCGTCCCCAATAACCACAACAGCCAGCCTCCCGTTGACAAGACATCTCGCGCCACCGGTTCTACAGAGAACTCACATGCAGATGTCACCACTGGTGCCAGCATTCCTTCCATACAGCCATTGTACCATCGGCCTGACGCTGTAGCCGTGGACCCTCACGCCTTTTCGTCCTACTACGGGAATTACGGCCGCCCCATCGTTCCCTGGCCCCAGGCCACACCCCCCGGACTGCCACCGTATCCAGTCTTCCAACCGCCTTTCCAGCCATACCCCCCACCTTTCCCTCATTGGCAGTTACCCTACTTGATGGGTGGTCTGAGGCCTTAAGCTGTAGTGTAATTAAATTAATCCGTGTCTGCTCGGCACAGTGAATGTGTTAGGTAGAACTATATAGCGTTTACACTGACAATTGTCATTCAGTTTATTTGGTTTAGCGCCCATCGAGTCATTCAAAACTATGACTTTTTTTTTTTTTTTTTTTTTTTTAAATAATTAATCTTGACTACGATTCAACCCGCAATCCGCGAACCGCGGACAATAGCGTGTGTTCCTATGTGCATAGGTGTGTGAGCCCTTGTATAGGTTGTGTGGACTTAATTTGAAATAATAACAGAACGTTCGAATTTCTGTGCATGTGTTTTAACAAGTGCTGCGGCACTTAGACATTTTTATTTAGTTTTTTACCGTGTTACGTAAATAGTGATTACTTTCTGATAATCGGAACTGCGAAATACTACAGACTGTTTTGACATTGGCTGTGTGCTTGCCTTTGAGGCAGCACACTGAGAACTGTTTGACTACGGAAGTCACAGTGACCTTTTGGCCTTTAGCCAGTGAATTGTCTTTGTGGACTCCAAGTTCTCTTGGCTCGAGAGACTTAACCGTACTGTGTGTGTATGTGATTTTATTTTGAGATCATCGTGCATTTTTGTGTATGTGATCCCATTTTGAGATCATAGAGGCTTTTTACAGTGACTTCACGCGAACTGACGAGAAGCGATGCCGAAAGCTTCAATTAGCGTACAATCACTTGGACTGAAAATCGGACACCTTAATATTTTTCACCTGTTTCACAAGGTCCCCGATATTCGTTTATTTTTAAATGAGCCATCGCACTTCCATCTCTTTGGTCTCACGGAATCACGTCTGGGCCCAAACATCAGTGATGCTAGCTTAATTATTCCTAACTTTTCTCTAATCCGGCGTGACCCAAGCTACCCTGGACACACTGGAATAGCTGTCTATGTACATAGCTCTATCCGAAATATGGTGCGCAGACGTGAAGACCTTGAGTCCAGAGAGCTAGAGTGTGTGTGGCTGGAGGTGAAACTACCACATTCCTCTCCCATCCTTGTCGCCTTTATGTACAGAAATCCAGCTGCTACTGCTGACTGGTATGACGACTTTGTACAAGTGATGGATAAAGTGAACGACACCGGTAAACATGTTCTCATTCTGGGAGACTTTAACATCGATATGCTGAAACCCAAGCCTACATGGCAATCAGCGATCACTCTTTTCGGGCTAAAGCAGACGATTAAATCTCCAACGCGAGTATCACGCTCTGCTGCCACCATCATCGACCACATTTACACTAATAACCCAACAGCAATAGCGGAAACTAATGTTTCTTCTTTAGCCGTCAGTGACCACTTTCCCATCGCCTGTACATGGTCGTGCAATCTGCCCGCAAAACAAAGTCGGGACCAGCACTCGTACATAACGTACAGATCGTTTAAAAAGCTCAATACGAATGCTTTCTTACATGATCTAAGCTATGCAGGATTTGATCAAGTGTATAACTGCACTGACCCTGATAATGCGCTCACTATATGGCTTGATCTGTTCCTCGGTGTGCTGAATAAACACGCGCCGCTAAGAAGGAAGCGAGTCCGACGCCGCGAGCCTCCCTCCTGGATAACGGAGGAAATCAAACAAACTATGGAGGCACGAAACACCGCTAAACGAGAAAAGAACTTCGCTGAGTTTAAACGTTTGCGTAACAAAGTTAAGTACTTAGTTCGAGAAGCTCAAAAGTTATTTGTTGAAAAGACAATTGAGAACGAAAAATCTCCTGCTTCTGTTTGGACTGCTTTGAATACTCTAACAAGCAACACGCGCAGGCAGACTCATATCATTCCACACGAATTCTCTGCGGAAAGCATAAACAATTGCTTTCTCTCAGCTCCAGAACAGCTACTTACTTCCAACAGCCCTGATCCGTCAGCGTATGTAATATCGGATCAACTGTCCATGTTTTGCCAGGAACGATTATCGTCCGATGATACGTTTGGTATCCCCTTTATCGCTGTTCACGAAGTCGGGCGTTATATAACGTGCCTTAAGAACAAGACATCTGCTGGTGTGGACGGTATAAATGGTTATATGCTCCACATATCACTGCCTTATATTGTTGAACCCCTCACTTACATTTTTAACTTATGCATACAGTACAATACTTTTCCTGTGGCGTTTAAAAAAGCAAAAGTTGTTCCTATACCCAAGACCAAAGATACTACTGATGTAAATGACCTTCGTCCCATTTCTCTTCTGTCTGTTTTATCAAAGCCACTTGAGAAGCATATTCAAAAGCATCTCCTCCAGTACCTTGAAGAACGGTCCTTGTTAAATAAGTTCCAGTCCGGTTTTAGACCCAAACACTCATGCCACTCAGCATTAGTACGTATGGTTGATTCATGGCTAGATAACATCAACAATAACAAAATGACTGGCACGGTATTCTTGGACCTGAAAAAAGCGTTCGATCTGATAAATCATGAAATCTTGCTGAGGAAACTTAATGTTTATTTCAACAACAACAGCCCGTCAGCCCTTTCATTTTTTAACTCGTATCTTTCTGCGAGAACACAAGCTGTCTATGTAAATGGTAACTATTCCTCAGAGGGTAAGGTAGAGCTTGGTGTTCCTCAGGGTTCGGTTCTGGGCCCATTGTTATTTTGTATCTTTATTAATGATTTACCACTACACATCACATGTGCTAGTGCCGAGTGTGACATGTTTGCTGACGATTCGACGCTACATGCATCCGGTAAAACTGTAGCTGACATAACCAACAGCCTCCAGCAGAGCCTACAAGAAGTCTCTAAATGGTGCAGTAGAAATATAATGATAGTCAATCCAACTAAAACAAAAAGCATGTTAGTCACAACACGTCAGAAACATCAGCTGCAACCCGCGCCTCTAAACCTCTCATTTGAAGCTGTCCCCATAGAGCAAGTACAGCAGCACCGTTTACTAGGGGTAGTTGTAGATAACCAACTTAGTTGGCAGCCTCATCTCATACACATCGGAAAGACAATTTCAAAGAAATTATTTTTACTGTCTAAACTGAAAGCGGTCATTAATCTGAACACGCGTAAACTATTTTTCAATGGATACATCAAGCCCCACATTGATTATGCCTCAACAGTTTGGGATGGCTGTAGCGAGGTTCAGTTCAAGAAAATAAATTCGCTATACAGAAGAGCAGCCAAACTCATTATTCCTAGCTCATCTCTACCCACTGAGGCGAGGCTCGAGGCAGTTGGACTCCTTCCTCTTGACAAACACTTAGTATTTAACAAGTGCGTACTAGTGCACAAAGCTCTTAAGGGTAAGGCCCCCGGCTACTTATCGGAACTTTTTACTCTTACTGAGAAGAGATACAGCACCTCTCGGAGCAACCTGAGCATAAAACGGCCCCGCATTGATTTGTATAAATCCAGTTTGTCATACTCAGGTGGTTTCCTGTGGAATTCTATTCCTTTGCATCTACAAGTAGTTAATTCCCTAGCTGCTTTTAAAGCAAAACTGTTCAAGCACTTATCCAAGGCAACGTAAATTTAATTATCTCGTGTCGTCTAACCATAATATATTTTTATTTCTTTTTATGCAACTATTATTTTTATTATACCATTTGCGTTCACGTGCCGTTTGTGAGGGTGCTTCCCGTATAGACCTGGTCAGGGGATGCAGTGCCGGTGCACAGTTTATTCAAACGATGTGCTTAGTATGTCATTCGAGTGAAAGTATATTTGTGGCGTGCCCCCCGGGTGGGAGTGTCTGGGGAGGGCTCCCGCAAACGGATATTATGACACGTGCAAACATCTTCGTATGGGTACCTGTGTGTTTTGTTAAATCATTGTTGCAGTTTGTAGTGTTGTCGTAATTCGCATTAATTTCAGTTCGATGTTGTTTGTGAGTTTAATGTAGCTTTGCCTGTTATTATATGTCAGTAGATGTAGCAAGGACAGATTGGAAGAAAGGCCTGTGCGCCTAATATCTCAATCCTTGATAAATAAAGTTTCAGTCAGTCAGTCAGTCAGTCTCTCTCTCTCTCTCTCTCTCTCTCTCTCTCATCGCCATCTTGCTTATGTGCGCATCGCGTATAAGTTTCTCTGCATTTGAATTGGATACTGTGTTGGCAAAGTTTACTCTGCAGTTATGATTCTTGGCAGACTGTTTGTGCTTTGTGAATTCTCTGCTATGGTGTAGTTTCAGGACTGTGAACTTCATATTTCACACTCATTTTCCGAAATTAAGTTACTGCACTGCGCTTCAGTGCTGGGAGGCCAGCTTGCCAGCCGGCCTGGCAGCCACCGGGAGTCTTGCTACCTCCGCGCGCGGCAACCATGCAGCTGTGACCCAGTTTCTCTGCTCGCCTCTGTGGAACAAACTAAGTGTGCCGTACTAGCGCTGGGCTAAACAGCCGTGATAAACATGTCGACTCCACACCAAGCGTAAGCTGATTATGGCACCACCACCATCCTTCCACTATGCGCTTGATAACACGCTCCACAGCGGCTAACTCTAGACTTTCACTGGAAAGAATAATTAGAACAAATGACCCGATCCAAGTGACCTTTGAGACCGGAGGGCTGGAAATTACCCCTGTGGAGAAAAGCTCTACATTCTTTCTACGTGGATGTACCTCTGCCCCCTGGTGTCACCCTCCTATGGAGAGACAGAAATCAACACCACGAGAACCTGACAGTCAGTGCTCCGGTCGATTCGTCCTATCCCCAAGAACTATATGAAACAATTATCCAGTTGTTGAATGGGGACAGGAAATTGATCACAATAACACTGTATTACACCACCGGGACCGGTCTAGCCCAAGATAACTGCTGCCAAACTTGGGTTGACGAGGAATTTGAAGCCCTGAGGGACAGTGTTACCAAGATGGCCAGCAGTCTGCTTCCCCAGCCCACTCCAGCCGACCCTTCACCCTCCCTCGCTAATCCTGTTACGGCTGAGTGCCCCCAGGCCGAAACGACGGAAACTTTGAACCCCGAGCAACTCACCGCCACGCGAGATGAACCCGCGCAGCCACCCGTTAGCGACTTTTCACTGGCGGTTCGGGACTCGACTATTTGTATTAGTGACCTCACTCTCATAACTCTGCCCACCGTGACCCCTCCCCGCTCCGGCGACCCGACTATCATCACGCCTGGTCAGGTCACGAAGCGCCCTGATTGCGTCACTCCCCTCACCTCTAATGTCACCATTCCAGAGTGCATGCTCAAGATGCAGAAACAGCTGGAGATTAACTCGGCCACCATCCACACCCTGACAGCTGCGTTGGAGGAAACACGCAGGGAGCTCTCAGAGCTGAAATCACGCTGTGCCGCTATATACGACCTACAGGCGCAGCTCGACACCCACGCCCGAGACAGCGACGTAAAAATAAAAAAACTGCTCCAGAGCCACCGACAAATTCGTCACAGAGGCCATCAACTCGTCACTAGAGCCTGTGACGAAGAAGCAGCAAGGGCTCGCTGATCGCGTGAACCAGCTGACCTCCTCCAGAGACAGCCATGCTAGTAAGCTCCACGAGATCGAACGGCAGCTAAAGGCGCTAACCCCAGCCGCAGAACTACATGCCAATCCGGCTCCAGCCGCTACTCCCACGGCTAATACTGCGCGCCCCTCAAACAAATCATCACCATCCGTCCATTCTCTGTCTCCTAGCTGTAATATCCAGCACACACCCCACCCGGACATCACAGTCAAGAATATGTTCGCCGTCCTATCTGAAGGCGGCGAAAACCAGCAGGACTCTGGTGCCGGTATCGGTACTGGCAAGAAGCAGCACGACTCTGGTGATGATGTCGATGCCGGTGATGCCACCACATCTAATGCCACCAAGGACTCCCGTGAAGTCATCCAAAGCTGCTCGAATTCCTCTCCGAACACCCCGCTGTGCAACCTGCGAGCCCAGACCGTAAAAATTGATGTCGATCGTTTACTTATCGGCGACTCGGTTCTGAAAAGGGTTGACGCGCAGAGGATGTCTGTTGACGGAGTAAAGGTACAGAATCTGTCTGTGTCGGGGCTGAGCGTCAGTGAGCTCGCTGAGTGGCTCCGTGAACAGCCAACGATGCCACACATTCGCCTGGTGACCTTCCACGTCGGCATCAACAGTTGCAGACAGCAGGGCCCCATCACCAAGCCGGCGTGGATGCACCTCATCCGCCTCCATTCCTCCGTCTTTCCCAATTCCCGCATTCAAGCCTCTTCCATCATGCCCCCGAGAGGTCAAAACCACCCCCTCTCCGCCCCCGCCTCCGAATCTAATGATGCCCTTAGGGAGGCCTGTGATCAGATGAAAATTCCGTTCATCGACAACACCCCCACCTTCCTCACAGCCAACGGAGCCCAAGGAAGAAGCTGTACCAGGATGGCATTCACCCCAGTCCTGTCGGTGCCATGAAACTCGCCATGAACATCCTCTTCGCGGGTGCTCCACGCCGCCCCCACAACACACCTGAGGCAGGTGAAAACCGACAAGTCAGTGGCAGTAGGCAGCCCAGAAGCTATCCTCGCCAGGACAATCATCATGACGCTTCTCCCCGAGGCGCCGGTCAGTTTCCCAAATATCAGGAACTGGTACGCCGAAACCGATACAACCCCCACACCGGCCCCGGTTCTCTCCACGGACCTGAGCAGGGTCACGGCGGGCACTCCATGACGTCACACCATGGCCCGGCCCCAGTGCGAACATACAACCACTCGTCTGGCCGCGCCCCTTCACAGTTCGCTGACCAAGGACATGCCAGGCCGCACATTGCGTCACAAATGGACTTCCCCAGCATGCCGCAGGCTAGTGGGTACGTACCCGTCGGTCACCCGTTTGCTGCGCCCGCCACAAGCATGATCAAAAGCCCCCGAGGGTGGGAACAATCAGGATTAACGGGCAACCATAGCCACGATTCAGCCCAGGCCATGCAGATCATCGCCCAACTACTGGTTGAATCTGGCTTACTGTCCCTATTGACTATTTCTAGTATCAGGGACTAACTAGTTTGACTTATATGGGTGGGATTATGGGGGATAGGACCAGGGTAAAAAATTAGCTAAGAGGGTCGGTGGACAAAGCCACACGGCCAATAAAAATTGAAATTCTCACTCATTTATTTTCTATATCGAATAAGTACAGCTGAAGGTCTGTTATCGGTGGCCCTAGGCCAACCGAGCTTGTTTCCAGAAAACAACGGTCCTTTTCATCAAATGGACAAAACTAAAAATCTTTATTTCAAACTAAAGTTAAAAACTCCTTTAAAAAAGACAATATATACAATAAGAGGACTATCTAAGACTGGTTATGAACGATAAATCAGGAGAATAGTCTTTACGCATTAAGATGGTGAAACTCGGTATATGCTGGTTTGTAGCTCGTGTTGGTTATTATTGCCATTAAGTAACCTTGGATGATACTTCCAAATGCACTCAGGGCTTGTTTAGTATCATTAATACCCTTTCTATGCAAGGCTTTCTCAAGGGAGTCCATGCATTTCTTCATATCGAGTAGTATTTTGGTTTTACTCTCATGGAGTTTAGGAAGACTGTCCTCCTCTATCATCATGCCACCCACGGGTTGACTGTTGACCGGAGGGGAAGAAAAGTTATCAGTTTGTTGACCAACATCTTTGGTCATTTTATCCTGTACTATAATCTGTATAGGCTCAGTCCCTTTAACCTGAGTAATATCAGTTTGTTGACCAGTGTCTTTAGTGACTTTGGTCTGCAGTACTGTCTGTTTAGAGACAGTTTCTTTGGCCTGTGTTCTTTCTGCTTTGGAATCAGGTACAGTTGTCTCTAACTCTGAATTTTGAACGAGGCTGTGAAAAGATGTAACTAAAATCGAGGGAGTTTGAGGCCGGCCGGGCCAAGTAAAAGGCTTGGCCCAGGCGGTCTTATCCAGGTTAGGAGAGGCAGGCCTGTGGAGATTGTTTTCCTTGGCTACTGCTCGTTGATTAATATTTGTTTGTGCTCTATAGAGCGCTGCTTTGTGTGGAATATAGCTCTGATTTCTGATTTTATTTGCCTCACGAAACAAAATTATTTTCGGGCATTTTTGATAGGCGGCACTGTGTGGGCCGCCACAGTTAACACATTTTGCCACCGCCGTGTCAGGACAGTCCGCACGACGGTGTTTTTTACTTCCGCAGCGAACACAGGTCGCATGCTTTGCTCTGCACGCTTTTGCCGTGTGCCCCAATCGGCAACAGTTGGCACAGTGTGCCGCCGTGGGTGCATACGGCTCCAGCGGGCAGAGAAGGGCTCCAATTTTAATTTTAGGTGGTAGGCTGGTTAGGCCTAGAAATTCTATTTTGATGGCTCTGGAGGCCGTACCATCTCGGTTTTTAAGACGAGTGATAGTGGCGTTAAAGCCCTGCTGTTTAAGCGTGTGGGCGATCTCCACAGGGTCCTCAACATGGGGGACACCGTGGACAACGCCCACCACTCTAGGAGTGGGGACAAGACACTCAACGTGCGCCCCACCTATGTTAGTTTTTGTACTGAGCTTTTGTTGTGCCCGTAAACTCGGGCAAGAAACTATCCATAAGTTATGGCCTATCGATCTCAGAGAGATTTCCGACGGGGTTGCCCCGGCAGCCTCACAAATGTGGGGCTGCTGCGTCCCATGGTTGCGGATAAGAGTGGCGCCGGTCCCTAAGTCCCGTAGTCGGACCGGGAACCTACACCACTCCTCCGCCACCGGCTCGGCTAATATCCCGTCAGGCCTCTCCCCACCTCGATAGGCTTTTTTGTTTTTTCGACGACGGTCTCCAGAGACAGTTTGAAAAAGATGGTCGTCCCCCTCCGCCTCCTCCGACACAACACCATCCATGACCTGGACAGGTGTGCCAGTATAGGCTTCGGTGGGGGCGTCCTCTTGATTAACGGTCACAGAGACTGATTGACTAACTTGACTAGCAATATCGTCACTAGTTTTAGGTTCTGCACTGCTAGGTTTAGGAACTTGTGATAGGGTGTGCACACAGGACAGTACACCTGCCTGTGGACTAACACCCTTAGAATTAATCTTCTCAGTAGAAGGTGCCATAGCGGCGGGTGGGGGAGGAGACACCCTATGCTCCCCACGCCGTAACTGGCGGGATGATTTTGGCGGTGTAGGATTCCGCTTTCTATTTCTAGATTTAATTTTTGGTCTCTTTTTCTTTGGGGGTTTTTCTTCCTCAGAGGAAGACAGTGATCCAAAGAGATCATCCATCATGTCAACAGACAGTATGCCCGGTACAGCGTGACCGAAAATTGGGCACACCGCCAGGCAGTATTTTATAGTTGGCTAAGCCACGAACAATTTAACTGGTTATCCAAGTATCACCACGGTCTAGTAAGCTAGGCCGCGCGTCTTGACCTTTGCAGCGCCGACTGGGTGAGCGAAGCTGACCCAGTTATGACGCTATTGACTATTCTATTCCGCAACCAACCAGGTGGCGCGGTAAAACACTTCAAATTATCTAGTTATAAAAGTTTAGTTTAAGACTACAGTCTATGCCAGAAATAAGCCAGATTCAAGCAGGGTATACCTTCTCTAATTTCGCTCTTTTTTTTAAATTTAGAGGCCGACCGAAAGTAGACCCGTAGGCGACTGACGACAGGCGCTGGCGTTGTGTATGGCTGTGGCGGTGATAATGCTGGCACTGGCGTGGTGGTGTTCAGTGACGACAGCGTAGTGAGACGGGAAAGCGTAGAAAGCGAGGGTAGTTGAGGCTGTAGGTAGCTGAAGCGTAGTAGCAGGTGACGCCGGTACTAGCTGGCATGAAGCAGGTAAGCAGTGCTCAGGAAGGCTTGTAGCGTGGCTGTGACCAAACCCCACAAAACAACCTTCTAGCTGTAAGGCTGAGTGAGTAGCCCAACTACTGCTGCCTTTTCTACCAAAGTACTAATTGTCGGCTAATCACTTGCAATGCGTGTGAGCGTTGCTTGTGAGTATCCGATACACTATCCCTTAGCCTTGATAATTGGAAATACTAATTATGGGTTATTCATTTGCAGCGAGCACTGAGCGCTGCACGTGACTATCTGGTAATAATCCAATATCTATACCCCTCATTTGTCTTGATAAAATCCGAAATAGTAATTATTGGTTACTCATACGCGGCGCGCATGAGCGTTGCTTATGACTATCTGATAATTATGTAATGTTAGTTGTGTGCACACGAAGAGACGTTAACCGCGTTACATATGGAAGTTTGAACGGTGCCTTTATCTCAGATTACGACTCGACACTTGATTATAGTTTGTGACTATCATCAGACTTTTCCTTTCGGAACATTTCATTTTGCCTTTTTCTGTCGTTAGTGTGTGTGCACGGGCGTGTCTCTTGACAAGATTAGACTGTTGGCCAGTGGCGACCGTTGCAGGCTGTGTTGCTAGTGACATTGTCCACAGGTTTTGGTGTACAAGGCAACAACACTGCACTATCCATATGATAAAGCCACACGTCTTATAGCTTGTGGACTAACGTGATTGTGACTTAATTGTTGAAAAGCGCAACGCGTGACTTAGTTTGTGCGCTGTGCCACATCTATATAAAAATCAGAGGTCACTTAAAACCTCTGCGCATCATCATCATCATCACGATCATCAGCCGAGGAGAGAGGACGGTTTTTTCCGCTCTCTCCACACAGCAAAACTGCACAACTTGAGCAAGCGGCCAGCCAGCCAGACAGGAGAGACCACGGTCCACCGCGTCTCTCCCACCAAGCGAGCCAGCCTACAACCAGCCAAGCAAGCCAGCTAACATGGACAAAGGGCGCAAGTCAAGGAAGAAGATGAACAAGGAACAGGTGGAAGAGTATACTTCCACCTTTCCCCAAACACAGAGGAAACCACCACCGGCCAGGCGGAAGACGAGAAGCTACAAACCTCCTCTGTCTCCCCGCCAATTCGAATACAAGAGGAACAGCCGACTCGAGCGTACTGGGAACAGGTGGGGGACTCACCCCCTCCCCCCCCCCCCCCCCCCCCCCAGGCGCCACAGCGACCAACAGGCAACAGAACGCCACTAACAACGGCCGAACTCGACCGAAGAATGAGAGAGTCGTTCAACAGTTTCGCCCCACCAACACCACCAAAGGGAATGTTCCCACAAATGGACGCATTTCTTGACAGAATGCGTCCACCAACTAACGAGGAAGAGGCGAGCTCTGCCCGCCCCCACTCACCACCACCATCAGAAGAAGAGCACTGGGACCAGTCAGAGCCGACATAGGAGCCGGATTCGCCTCCCCCCCCCCCCACCCCCCCCCCCCCCACCACCGCCGGTCACCATTCCCGTATCTCTTACTCGGGAACGACCGGCGACGACGGAGGAGGGGGAGACCAGGCTCCGGGGCATGGATTTTGAGGACCTGGTGCTCCTGCTCCAGGACGCAGTCCCGGTCATCCTAACGGTATCAGGAGATGCCTACCACCGAGCACTGGTCACCGCCCGGTGGTTGGTGCACGCAGGCGCCATTCAAGACCTGGTGCCCACAACAAAGGACACGGCCAGCCAGGCCACAGCCCCAACCACCACCGAAACGGGGAGTCAAACTACCATCGACTCCCCACAGACTGCCGACAAATCAACCGGCACCACGCCACCAGACTCCAAGGACAAGCACACCGAGACAGAGACCCCACCAACGCTAGAGAAAATCCTCCAGGACGCGGGCACGGACCCGCCCCCCCCCCCCCCCCCCCCCAACAACAACCATCATCGGCAGGCAACGGACCAACCACCGGCCCGCCACAACAGGAAAAAAGACGCCACCGACCGCCTAAACGCTTCAGACAACAGCGACCACCACTACTCGCCACCCCGCCACCGCACATGCGCCTACCACCGCGACATCGCCACCCACCCCGACCATTCCAGCGCCAGACCCCAAGACCAAGAATCAACTGGCTGCCACCACCACCACCCCACCTCCCCGGACCCTTCCTCAACCGGCCACGGTTCCCCCGGCCGACACCACCACCCCCGCCACCACTCTTGCAAGATCTTTTGGAGTGGCTGGCATACCACCACCCACCAGCCTGGCGCTAGGCAACGGTCTCCCGGCCACACCACCCGCCTCCTCCACCACCAACCACCCGGCCTCGGCAGTACCATCAGCCAGCTGCGCGACGGAGCGGCAGACAGACAGAGAGACGGCCCCTCCCCCCTCCTCCTCTGGCCCACCCCCTCCCCCCCCCCCCCTGGACGAAATCAGCGACAGCTGGAAGTCCCAATCCCTTTTAAACATCCGATCCGATCCGAAAACCGCTGGGCGAGTGGAAAATAGTCTTTTCCGCTGGCTCTGTGGCGGTATTGACTGTGCAGCCTCGTTGCTTGAAATTATCAGTGCAAACTGGACATTATCTAGTTTGCAGTGAAAACGCGCTATTGCTTTAATTTGTTTCTTGCACTGTCAGTTTATCAAATTATTTTGTGTAGTTCTGTTTGACGGTTCACCTTTATCTTTCGGTTTGCATTGTGTGTATGACTGTTTTTTTTTAGTGTGTGTGTGAGTTTTTTTGTGTTCTGAAACAGTTTACATTTTTTGGTGTGTGTTATAGTATTTTATGCCTGTGCTAGCCTCAATGGCGAAAGCGAGCATAAAGGAATGTACCTTACGTGTAGGTCATCTTAACGTGTTTCATCTTTACAATAAGATACCTGACTTAGCTTGTTTTCTTAACAATCCCACACCGTCACTGTTTCACTTGTTTGGCGTCACTGAGACACGCTTGAACTCGAACATCAGCGATGAAGCGATTAGTATCCCTAACTTTTCTGTAATTAGAAGATATCCTTTCTCCCCAGGCCAAACAGGCATTGCCGTCTACATCCACCAGTCTATTCAACACTTAATCCGTAGACGGCATGATCTAGAAGCCGCAGATGTTGAGTGCGTGTGGATTGAAGTAAAGCGTCCTTTTTTGGCTCCATCATACGTAGGCTTCTTGTACCGTAACCCGGCGGCTGACTTTAGTTGGTACGACGATTTCACCTGTAACTTAGATAAAGTCTATAAAGTAAATTCCGACATCGTTTTAATGGGTGATTTCAATATCAATTTACTGAAACCCCACACCGCATGGGAAACAACATCTTCCTTATTTGGGCTGGTACAGCTGGTGCAGTCACCTCCTAGGATTACTGCTGCATCGTCCACTCTCATAGACCATATTTATACCAATAACCCTAAATCTGTGACTGACGTTTTTCTGTTCCCGACTTGAGCATTAGCGATCATTTCCCTGTAGTGTGTAACTGGGCTGCGCAAATTCCAAAGACTAAAAAGAAAGGTCATATCACCGTAACATATCGCTCTTTTAAACATTTTAACCAAAACGCATTTTTACATGATCTTAGTAATGCGTGCTTTGACTCAGTAACCGAGTCCAACGACCCAGAGGTTGCTCTATCTGCATGGTACAACATTTTCCTTGGGGTACTTAACAAACACGCACCCCTCAGGGAGAGGCGTGTCAAAAGCGCGGTACTACCCCCGTGGATTACAAAAGAACTGATGCAGGCCATGGAGCTTAGGAACACCCTCAGGAGAGAAAAGAAGTTTGACGAGTTTAAAAAGCAGCGTAATCGCGTCAAGTATATGTTACGCGAAGCGAGAAAAGCCTTTGTAAGAAATACTATTAAGAACAACAAAGACGCGTCAGCTATTTGGCGCGTCCTGAATTCCCTTAGCCGAGGCTGTAGTGCATCCACGGTAATCCCTAGTGATCTATCCGCTAACATGTTTAATAATCACTTCCTATCTGTTGCTGAAGTTTTCTCAACACAAGAAAGTGTCAATGATAAGTGTTTCGATATTTTAATCAACTACTGCAATCAGAAAACTGTGACTCCTTTTAGCATTCCATCGATTGCAATACATGAACTAGGTAAATTCATAAGTAGTCTCGCAAACAAGAAGTCATCAGGCCCTGATGACATAAATCCTAAAGTTCTGAAACTATCTCTACCTTACATTGTTGAATCGCTGACATACATTTACAACCTATGTCTCCATCAGTGTGTACTTCCTACACAGCTTAAACTTGCAAAAGTAATTCCACTACCGAAATCCAAGGACAGGGGAAATCTGAATAATTATAGACCGATTTCGTTACTGTCCGTGTTAAGCAAACCGCTGGAGCGACATGTACACAAACACTTGTCTCAGTATTTAGAGACAAATAATATGCTTCATCCCTACCAGTCTGGGTTTCGTCCGAAGTATTCCTGTCATACAGCGCTAAGCAGACTTGCAGATAAGTGGTTATCTAACGTAAACAATTCTCAACTGACGGGTGTTATTTACCTTGACTTTAAGAAGGCGTTTGACCTGGTTAACCACGACACTCTGATAAGCAAACTTGGTCATTATTTAAAAAACGTCTCAGCAGTTTCCTTCTTTAGTTCATATCTAAAGGAAGAAAGCAAAAGGTTGTAGTTAATGGGTCACACTCTGAAGTGAAGGAGGTTAAGTTTGGAGTACCACAAGGGTCAGTTTTAGGGCCTCTTCTATTTTGTTTATACATCAACGATCTGCCTCTTCACCTAACGTCTGAATCTGTCGAATGTGACTTGTTTGCTGACGATACTTCAATCCACACGGCAAATAAAAACCTTAATGTGGTTGCAGGAAACCTACAACAGAGCCTTGATGAGGTGTCCGCCTGGTGTGAACGTAACTCAATGAGTATCCATCCAGCAAAAACTAAGTCAATGGTAATTGCGACACGCCAAAAACATCAACTAAGCCCCCTTTCACTTGATTTGTCCTTCGAAGGCAATTCTATTGAGCAAGTGTCTGAACACCGCCTCCTTGGAATTATCATAGATGATCAGCTCAAATGGCAGGCACACACACATAAAGTGTGTAAAACTGTTTCAAGAAACATTTTCATGCTGTCCAAACTGAAGCACTTCACTGACTTTGAAACCAGAAAATTATTTTATTATGCACATATTCAGTCCCACATTAATTATGCTTCGACGGTGTGGGATGGCTGCAGAGATGTACATTTAAAAAGACTTAACTCCTTCACAGACGAGCGGCGAAATTAATTTTACCTGATCCTACTTTGACAACGGATGATAAGATTCACAAAGCGGGACTTCTTTCTCTCAAGAATCAGTTTGCATTCAACAAAGGTGTTCTCCTTTTTAAGATTCGGAATGACAACACTCCGGAATATCTAACCCAGCTGCTAGTCCGGTCACAGTCCCGCTATGGCGATACAAAAAGCCTGTATGTAGTACCCAAAACCAGAATAGACTTATTTAAAACCAGTCTAGCATTCTCTGGGGCGACTTTGTGGAATTCGCTTCCATCCCACACGAAGACCACTCCATCAGTATCACGTTTCAAGAAAAGTCTTTTTTAAACATTTATCTTCGCAGCCATAACTATCTGCAAGCTTTGCTTTCTATACGTAGATATTATTGTTAGTAATGTACCCATTCTACTGCCGTGTATGTATAGTAATGCTGTGTTGTTACTTTTTTTTTTTTTTTCCTTACCATTGTTCCTCCTCCCCCCCCCCCCCCCCCCAACACGCCCGTAGGCGTTGGTCCTATACATGTATTTATGTAATGTAATTGTTGTATCTGTAGATGTAGCAACGGCAGATTTGAAAAATGGCATTGCCTCTGGCATTGTTAATATCTTTACCGTTGTAAAATAAAGATTCATTGATTCATTCATTGATTCTCTCTCTCTCTCTCTTTCTCTTTCTCTGGCCTCACCTACACGCCTTTTCTTTTGCTCGCTCCTGAACGTGCTTGCACACACTTATGTCTCTCGTGTTCAGGTTCTTTCCGAGTCTCTCTCTTACGATTTTTCGTTGACGTCATTTTTACTTTTTCCGCACTTTTGTTCTTCCTTTTCTTTTATTTTACGTCACCTCCTTCAGTTGCCACATTCCTTCTGCCAATGAAGATAAGTAGCGGCTAATCTCTCTGTTTGTTTGTTTGTCTATTTTGACAAAGGGTATTTACCCGAAATATTAATAAATTGTGTTGTACCCGTCTTTTCTAAGCGTGTTTCTTTCTCCGTTGGGTACTTCTTTGCATATTACACGCTTGGAAGTCACCTTTTTGGTCTGGATTGATTGTTCGACTGGCCTAGAGTATAAAGTGGGGTGGGCACACTGCCGACGACGACCACTCCCAGACTGTTGTGAAAGAGGCCCACTCGCAAACTGAACGAAAACAAACATACTCTAATGTGGTCAAACGTTAGCCTCAACCACACACTCAGTCCCACAGCGAAGCCCCATACACCGCAATGAGTACGGACGTACTGGCCAGTCACACAAAGATGCCGACGATCAGAAGGGACTACCTAAGCATCAGCAAAAACAACAGCATAAAAAGTCCTTTCCACAACCACAGTGGCACCAGACACCCTGACTTCAACAGGCCCCGAGAACGTACGGTTTCTACAATTTGCCGGCTGCACGCCCCGCCCCTGGCTTTCAGTACAGTGCTTTACCAATGCACCCTCCGCTCAGCCAGAGCTTGCAACCTGTCTAAGTGTTCATAACCTGACTGATTTACACTACGTCAAATTTTCGTAGACTTTTTCTGCGCGCGTCTCATGTGTTTTCCTATAAATTTGCTGTTCTATTCACTTTGTGTGGTTCCTTTCGCAGTACGCTTTACGACTGTGAAACTAGCTCATTGACTTACAGGTGTTAGACTGAGAAACTGTATGTGACATTGATCCAGTTTAAATTCGATTTTTCTGTCGATGTTATAAATTACCTGACAGTGCATCACTGTGGCAAACATTTTGCGTTACCGCCAGTCCTTGTGATCATTGTTCTAGATATACTGTCTGTGCAGCTCTGTGTTTTACCTTTTTCTAAACTGTGTTTCATTCACTGTATTCGTCTAAGCCTGGCTTAGAAAAGACATACCGGGTCGATCCTGCCGGCAGTGGTATATTTCGTCAGTGTTCTGCGTAAATCTGCCTGCCGCGAGTGTTATCTTGACATTAATCCGCTCAAAGACTTGTTCAGTCGTCCGTCTCCGCCCTCAGTGGTGGTGACTGCGAGAGCGAACACAGTGGCCTTGTAGGACTTGAAGCCGAGGGTTTCGTTAGTGCTAGTCGTATCGAAACCTTCGAGACTTTAGTTTGACTTGGATTTAGCACCCCTACCGATTTATTTTGTTTTAATTTTGTTTTAATTTTCTAATTTGTTCTCTCTATTTGCGCGTTTTTACATGTCAGACTCGTCTAGTATTCATATAGGTCATCTCAATATCTGTCATTTATGTAACAAGACTCCCGACGTGTGTGTTCTTTTTAGTCAACCCAACCCTTTCCACTTGTTTGGTTTCAGGGAAACCCGTCTTAACTCCAATATCAGCGATGACGTAATTTCTATACCTGATTTTTGTTATCAGACGCCGTGAACCAGAAAGCCCCACGCATACCGGCATTTTGGTGTATATTCATGATTCTATAAAAGACATCACCCGTTGAAGACAGGACCTTGAATCAGACACAGTGGGAAATGTTTGGGTTGAAATAAAGAACAAGTCAAGCCCTGTATTAGTTGGTTTTATTTACAGGAACCCCTCTGCCCCAAATATATGGCTTGACGATTTCACCGATATGCTAGATACAGTTAAAAACTGTACATCAGATGTGCTTTTGTTAGGGGATTTTAACATTAACATGTTTTCCGCTAACCCTACATGGGAGTCTCTTTTTGGACTCAGCTGATAACATCCCCAACTCGAGTAACGTCTACGTCCTCTACACTCATTGACCATATTTATACAACGAGCAAGAGCAGAGTGTTGGGGACGGATGCACTACAAGTTGGAATCAGCGACCATTATCCTGTGTGCTGTAACTGGGCCTTGAAAGCAGATAAACCTATCCGTAAACATCAGCACACTACCATCAAGTATAGGTCGCTTAAACATTTTAACGAAGCATCTTTCTTGTTTGACCTTAGTTCAGTTTCGTTTGATGCTGTTTATCATCAGTGCGAGTCTGTCTGAGTGGTACAGGTTGTTCCTCAGTGTTCTTGATAAGCACGCCCCGATTATGGAAAAAAGAGTTAAAACCCCGCAACTGCCGCCTTGGCTAAACAAAGGTTTGGTCGATACCATGCTACAGAGAGATGAATTAAAACAGGAAAAGGATTTCCCTGCTTACCGTAAACAGCGTAATCGTGTGAAAAAAAAGTTTTTGATGCCAAAAAGTCACTCTTTAAACGTATAATGAATGACAAAAAGGATACAGTCTCTGTTTGGAGACCGCTTAATGCCCTTACTAAATCTAAATATAGCCCAACGTATACCTCTATTTCTGCAGAAACTTTCAATAATCATTTTCTTTCTGCCGCCGAGTTGTTGCTGAAGAACTCTACGTCCAAGGCACCCTCTGTATCCCCACACCTTGTCAAATTTTGTGAAGGCAAACTTTCTTCTCGTTCATCATTCCACATTCCTTGCATGACAGTACACGATGTCGGTAAAGCAGTTGAATCTCTCAAAAGTAAGTGCACTTCAGGACATGATGGCATTAGTACTGCTGTGTTAAAACTATCACTACATTTTATAGTAGAGTCTTTAACTTACATCTACAACCTTTGTATTGTCCCCGTGCCAAAAAAGCAAACTAAATCTGTGATGAATGATTTAAGACCAGTTGCTCTTACCTCGTGTGTCATGAAGGTTTTTGAGAGGGCTTTTCTTTCACATTTTAAAATACAGGTTGCAGATTTTATGGACCCCTTTCAGTTTGCTTACAGAAGGCAAAGAGGTGTTGATGATGCCATTTTGCATGTTGTAAACAACATCTACTCTCATTTAGAGAACCCAGGAGCCTCCATTCGACTGATGTTCTATGATTTTTCGTCTGCCTTTAACACCATTCAGCCACACATACTCGCCTCCAAACTAGTCCATATGAACATAAATGCCTCTACCATTCTTTGGGTTTTGGACTATCTCACTAACCGGCCACAGTACGTCAGAATTAGTTCGGATCTAATCTCAGATGTACTTTTTACCAACACCGGTGCACCACAGGGGACTGTCCTGTCGCCTTTTTTGTTTTCTTTGTACACAGCAGACTGTAGAGCTACTCATGACGACTGTGTCATGGACAAATACGCTGACGACACGGCACTGACAGGTCTGATTACAGATGAGGACGACAGACACTATCGACAAGAGATCGATGACTTTGTAGAGTGGTGCGATAGAAACTACCTTGAATTACATGTTGGCAAAACAAAAGAGATGGTCATAGATTTCAGGAATAACAAACAGCATCCCGGTCCTGTTGTTATCAAGGGAACAGAAGTTGAGTGTGTAGAGTCCTACAAGTATTTAGGTGTTCTTTTTGACAACGCGCTGAACTGGAAACAAAACACAGATGCTATTGTGAAAAAAACGCATACCCGTCTTTACTGTTTGAGAAAGCTCAGATCATTTCATGTAAGCACTCAGCTTTTACAGATGTTTTACTGCTCCAGTATTGTTAGCATTTTAACTTTTGGACTGACGTGCTGGGGGAGAAATTTATGTAACAGAGACCAAGATCGTCTTAACAAAGTAATCCGGAAAGAGGGTGGGGTGATTGGTAGGGCACAGGATAATTTGGACACACTGTACAACAGACGGATTACGAACAAATTGGCTGACATTCTTGATGACAAAACACATCCACTTAGATATGAATTTGACAGCAGACGTATCGAACGAAGTGGCAGACTCCGAGTACCCAAAAGTCGTACATCACGTTATGCCAACTCTTTTGTCCCTCAGGCTGTTACCCTTTTCAACAGTAATATCAGTAGATAGTGTCGGTCAACATTCTTCCGTCCTTAGGACCCCACCTGGGTCTGCCCTGGGGGACTTGGGTGGGGTTAGGTATTTTTTAGTTCCCAGGGTCACCCTGGTCAGCCCCACAGGGTGGGTTTTTCTCTCTGTTCTGGGGCATGTGTTTCTGTCTACCCTTTGTCCATTCACCTGTATTTGCCTTTTAAAAACTCTCCCTACTGTCTGCACTGCCTGTAGCTCTTGATATTGGATGTGTGTTGCTAAATGGTCTTAGCTTTATTTAGGCCCCATGTGTTAGGTTTATTTAATGTATTTGACCGGCTGGCGACATACATTCAATGTTCTGTTAATTTTTTTTCACAAGCAGTGCAGGCACGTCCTGAGAAAGCCTTGTTGCTGTCGGGACGTTAAGCAATGTACAATCAATCAATCTTCCGTCCTTAGTACTAGCCCTCTCAGTATTATTACTAGTATTATTATTATTGTTATTCAAAGGTAACAATATGTCTGTTACAGTTCATTTCTTTAATTGAGTGTCATGGGTTATTTAATATTTTTTTTAATGAGTGATTGATGATGCCATGTGTTGTATGGGCAGACAGTGAATTTCCCCGTGAGGGATTAATAAAGTATTATTGTATTGTATTGTATTGTATTGTATTGTATTGTATTGTATTGTATCGAGCGTGGCGAATTCCCCTTTGATCTGAAAAAGGCCAAAATTATTTCGCTTCCTCAGAGCAAAGATCTTACAGATCCCAATAAATTCAGGCCAATTTCTGTCTTGTCTTCACCTTTGAAACCTATAGAAAAGCACATACACAAACATTTACAGCACTTTCTTGACACACACGAACTTATTCATCCCCTACAGTCAGGATTTCGCCCGCGGCACTCTTGTCAAACAGCTCTCTGACATTTAACGGATCGTTGGCTCACGTCAATAAACAAATCACTGCTGACTGGGGTGGTCCTTTTAGACTTTAGCAAAGCATTCGACTTAGTTAACCATACCTCCTTACCGAAAAACTCTCAGTCTACAGCGTAAGTGACCTAGCTGTATCCTTTTTTAAATCCTACCTTGAGGGCCGACGACAGTATGTCAGTGTAAATGGCAAATCGTCTTCTGATGGGGTGATAATACATGGCGTGCCCCAATGATCTATTATCGGGCCTTTATTGTTCACGCTTTACGTAAATGACTAACCTTTACGTATCTTCCAACCTGACGTTACCTGTGGCTTATTTGCAGATGACGCAACTTTGGATGTGCCGCTGCGCCGGACGTGCCCACAATCACTAGTTCCCTCCAGCAAACAATAAATGAGGCCTTTGACTTGTGCCAGACTAATTATATGGTTCCAAATCCATCAAAGACAGAATGTATGCTAGTGACAACAAGGCAAAAACATCAGCTTAACCCGCCGTCACTCAAACTTTCTCTTGATCAGCAGCCAATAGCAGTTAAAGAACATCGTTTGCTTGGTGTCACTGTAGACGACCAGCTCAGTTGGCACTCGCATACTAATTCTCTTTGTAAGATTTTGTAAAAAAAAAATCTATTTCTGTTATCTAGACTAGTTCAATTCACCGACGTTTCAACCAGACAGTTGTTTTATAATGCACACAAAAAATCGCATCTAGACTACGCATCGACAGTGTGGGATGGATAGAGCGATATTACTCTAAAAAGGATACATTCGCTTCATAGACGTGCGGCAAAGCATATCCTAAAAGGTTCTCACATTCCTTTGAGTACCGATGATAAACTTAAAGGACTAAACATGCTGCCCCTTCGTAAACACTTTCTATTCAATAAATGTGTATTTATGCGTAAGATCACTCTTACTAAATCCCCAGGATATCTCGCTGCTCTCTTTAAGGAGATCCCCACCCGGGTCTGCCCTGGGGGACTTGGGTGGGGTTAGGTATTTTTTAGTTCCCAGGGTCACCCTGGTCAGCCCCACAGGGTGGGTTTTTTTCTCTATTCTGGGGCATGTGTTTCTGTCTACCCTTTGTCCATTCACCTGTATTTGCCTTTTTAAAACTCTCCCTACTGTCTGCACTGCCTGTAGCTCTTGATATTGGATGTGTGTTGCTAAATGGTCTTAGCTTTATTTAGGCCCCATGTGTTAGGTTTATTTAATGTATTTGACCGGCTGGCGACATACATTCAATGTTCTGTTTATTTTTTTCACAAGCAGTGCAGGCACGTCCTGAGAAAGCCTTGTTGCTGTCGGGACGTTAAGCAATGTACAATCAATCAATCTTTAAGGAGAAGGACCTGATAGTGCCTAGGCCCCCGCCTTGACATTTTAAAATCGTCCTTGTCATACTCAGCGGCCAAAGAATGGAATTTACTTCCAAAAGAAATAAAATCTATCACGACCATAAATGCTTTCAAGAAACGGATTCATCAGCACTTGCTACAAATGTAAGCGTACACTGCCTTTGTTTTAGCACTTCTAAAACGTTCAAGCGCAGACCTTTGTTTTATTATTTTCTTTAAACGATTATGATGTGGTATTTTGAGTTTGTCTGATTGTTGCTTTGTCATTTTATAGTACATTTGCTTGATGGTAGCTCATGTAGGTCTGTATATCTCATTACTTGTGTGTTTATGATGTTTGCTGTATATAGTCGCCTACACACTGGTTGCATCCCTCGATTTGCTGCCGCTTTTAAGCGGCAGCAGATCGAGGGAGGCAGCCATTGTAACTCGCCTGATGAGTGCGAGTTGAAATGCGACTTCTGCGTGTGGGCGCGTAAGCGCTCGCGGCGCACATATTCGGCGGTACAATACTATATTATTGTAACCCCCGTGCGGCCCGCGTGGGTGCCGAGCTAGCGGAGACCATTGGATATCACCACGCACTCGTCGGGGGCTTATGGTGTGTGTGTGTGTGTGTGTGTGTGTGTGTGTGTGTGTGTGTGTGTGTGTGTGTGTGTGTGTGTGTGTGTGTGTGTTTGGATGGAGAGAGAGAGAGAGAGAGAGAGAGAGAGAGAGAGAGAGAGAGAGAGAGAGAGAGAGTACGTAGTTTAGCAAGGACAAGATGTAAGAAAGGTCTTCAGACCTAAATCTTTTTTATCCTTGGAAAAGTAAAGATTCATTGTCATTGTCATTACTTCATATTAGTTGACGAAATAATACAAATAAGAATAAGAGTACTTTATTATCTCGAAAAGAGAAATTCAAATTAGACTTCACGTGAAGGTAAGCTTGTCTTAACTTGGTAATTTCATCTCCCAGCGTTCAGTAAAAGGAATCAAACCCATTTGCCTACCAGTTAACTCATCTTGAACACAACCGATCTAAAGGATCCTGGCTTGCTGTAACAAGTGGCAAAGGCACTACGAGTACACCTCCTCCATCTAGCCGTTTTCATAACAGTTTTCAGTGACACAAAACGAGCAACTTTACTAGTAGAAGCTGACCAAGTAAAATGAGGTATACAAAAAACAGATGTCAATTCCTGCCTTCACAAGACACAACTTGGACCATCTGCGAAGCGTATCTCTTGAAAAAGCTTTATGGGGAAATTTCCAACTAATGAAAACCTTTGATTCAGATCCTCTCAAAGGTTTTGTCTGAGCCAACACACTCTTTCATGTAATTAACAACACACAGCCTCCTATTTGGAGGAAAACCCTGAAGAGTAATTTCACCAATGTGATGCTGGCGTGATGATGTTTTCAGAAGATCGCCTACACGACACTTGATTTCTTTCTTTCCCCATGTTAAATTTCGTAGGTCAATTAACCAAATGGTTTGCTCTCTTTGGCCAGTCACTAGAAGACTCAGCATTACCACTTAAGAGACAGCTGAGCAAGAGACAGATGCTTGGCTGGAGACCATTTTCATAGGAAAGTCAAAACAATATCAGGGTCCCAAGTAACTGAAGTCCTTGGCAAAGCTGGTCTCCGATAATACACCCCTCTCATGAACTTGCTCACTAACGGGTGCGAATTTACAACTTTTGTTCCCTCCGACAAAGTGCAGCAACAGCACTCCCAGCAAGTTTTAGGCTGCTGTAAATCTTTCTTTCATGAAACATTTCAATCAAGAAAAGAAGTAAGTTTGTTGCAGTTGGATTAAAGGGATCAGAATCCCATGCAGCAGAGAAAGATAACTATCTCTTAACGTATAACATAACCATCTTTTAACGTATGTGTTGTAGCATTTGCGTGTGCCTTTCTCCAGGTTGACAAGATGATATCTGCAGTCTCCTGAGGAAGTCCTTTTATTTGAATGGTGTGATTCGTCTGCTGTGGGATGTTTCAGAAGCTTGTTGTTTCGAGGAAGATGGACTGGGAAATCCACCAGGAGATGTAGTAACTTTGAGGACCAAGACTGTGTACGCCACAAAGGCACTACATTGACACAATCTGCCTCTGTAGCACTTTGGGAATGCGGCTGAAAGAAGGACATCAATACCCAGTGAACTCATTCCAATCAATGTTAAACGCATTAACAGCCTAAGCATCTGGACAGCCAAGAAACGTGTCTTGGTAACTGAGCATTAATACGCCAAGCAAACACATCACTTCACATTCTCTCAACTGACTCATAATTGCTGAATACAAAGGAGTCAAGCTTCCATTCCAGCTCTCTTCTATCAACCCTTGACCCAAAGTCAGCCTCGATATTTTCACTGCCAGGTAAATGAACAGCAGACACAAATTATCTGTTATCAGGCACCAGAGCCAGAATTTCACGAGCAATGGTATGACATGTAGCCTTGATAGTACGTCTGGCATGGCTGCCATCCACATTTTTACACAAGGCTTTGAGAGAAAATAAACTGGCTTTCAATACCCAGGCAGTTTATGTGCAATTTCCTCTCATCTGAGGTCCATGACCACCCACACCCCTCCCCTCAGTCGTTTTACCATCTCCCCCATCACCCCACCCCCCACCCCTTCTTCATCCTGTACCTGAAGCATTTGAATTGACAGTGAAGGAGGGGTTAGCCCTGGCAATAGCAGCAGAAAACTTGTTTACATTGTGACCCACCACTGCAGGTCTTCACGTATATCATGGCTGATATACAACTGACTGTCTCAATCGTTTGCATTTTCAACCATGGCCACATTTTTGGCCGTCTCCAAACGTTTGAAAAACGCTGGAGGCCACACTTATGCCTGGTTGAGCTGTCACCAAATGGCCAATAAGTCCTGCAAGATCTCTGATACTGATCTTTAGCTTGGACAGCACCTCAAGGCACAAGTTCTGGACATACATAGATTGCAGAGTGAGAGAGATTGGATGAGTTTGTTAGCCAGCTTTGTATCTTTTAAACTTTTTCAGTAAAAATCAAATCTATGCAGAAACAAAATTGAACAAGAAAGGCACAGCCCTTATGGCCTTTTTGGATCCACGCAAGTGTGAGAATAAGTAAAGGGATGGCTTCTGTACCAACACAATCTATGTTTACTTAAAATTTAATCCGTTTTCACACATCTGTCACACCCCCGTGACCCTTGACCTTTGCAATGAGTCGACTAAATTAGTATACATAGGAAGGTCTTATCATCAGCTATGCATAGATAGGTCTTACCATCAGGTATCTCTGTACCAAGTTTGAATTTGAAGTTGTAAATAGTATTTTAGAAAAAAACATCTTTTGTCAAAATATGGCTATTTTTCACCTATTTCCTGAGCTCTTGTGACCCTTGACCTTTCCGAGGGATCAACCAAAATGAGTATGCATAGAAATGTCTTATCATGAGGTATTTTTGTACCAATTTTGGTTTTAAGGTTGTGAATAGTATTTGGGGAAAAATAAATTATGTCAAAATATAGCTATTTTTTATATATTTCCTAATCCCCTGTGACCTTGATCTTTGTCAGAGGTATGTTTAGAAAGGTTCTGCCACAATGTATCCTTGGGCCAAGTTTGAAGACTGTAGCTTAAAAAGTCTCCAAGAAAATGCCAACGTTAAAGTTTACCATGGACGACGTCCGACGGACGAGGGAGGACAGCAGACGGACGGACGACCACTGGCCCAAAACATAGTCTCACTTTTGCTTCTCACTTGAGCCAAAATGTAAATAAGATGAGGATTTCATCCCAAAGTCTACTGTTTGGAGTTCACCTGCGTTTTTCTTTTAGGAACATTCAGAGTTCATGTTCATATTTTTAAGCTTATCCTTCTGATCCATTTCCCTCCTCTCTAACACAACCTCTGATCAAAACACACCCGCGCACACAAATAAAGACGGAAACGTGGCGCTTCCGGTCATTAGTACGCTCTGTGGGCTGGAGTAGCGACAGTGTTGGGTCCCAACTAACGCCAACGTCCCAACATCGGAATCGTTGACATAGTACACATGAAATCCCCGCGTCAGATGATGTAGTACTCATACTATTGTGCAGTTTGAGTATAAGACTTTTGTGACATTTCGAAGACGTGAAACGGAGCAACTCTGGGTCCCAACCTTGGATACAACGAATGTTTGGAGCGGAAGTAATCGTCGTATATATGTATATATTATATGTAATATAACTTAATATTATGCATAGATACAGATATGCATAACTGTGCAAAAAGGTACTATTGTTTGCATTTTACTAAACAGCCAGTGCTCATTAAAATGTCAAGAGTTTCGCACATGAACTTAGCCTGACAATTCGTACACACGGTGTGTAAACATAGGACCCTGTCACAAGTGTCAGGCTGGTCTAGTATCATTCTAGCATGAGGCGCAGGAGGAAAGAGTAGACTTAAACTGAGGCGTGTGCATAGTCAGTGGTTACGCATTGTGATTTCTCGATCGCTGTTTTGAGGCAAAAAAAGTGCCCAGACACAGCATGCTGGGTACTTCAGTGTCATTATTGTGTGTGACCAACCTTAACATACATGTCGCCGTAAGCCCATGTTACATTGATTACAATATAATTATGTGGTAGGAGGAGTTATAACATGACTTGTACCTTGACTAAAGCAACAGAGTGACGTTAATGTTTTCTTTTGTTACAGTTTTGGGGGTGTTTGTGCATCAACAGTGCACGAAGCACTTACTGTGCCAGCCAGTGACAAGTTGATCAAGTCTGTTGTGGTGACAGCACCAGTGTTGATAAAACATCTGAATATTCCTTTTTTACCTCACTGTCAGCGAGTTTTTGTTTTATAGAGTTGCACGAGTATACCTGAAAAGAAAAGGTGTGACACTGTGCGGATACAGTAAACCTACAGGTACAGGTGTGTACCTGCTCAGCTGTCGGGTCCCAACTAACGCCACAACACAGTATCGGAATCAGTGACATAATACACATTAAATCCTCACGTCGGGTGATGTAGTGCTCATACTATTGTGTACTTTGATTATAAGACGTTTGTGACATTTTGAAGATGTGAAACAGAGCAACTCTTGGGTCCTAACCTTGGCAGATACAACAGATACAACGAAATGTATGGAGCAGAAGTAATTGTCGTATATGTATATATTATACATATGCATAACTGTGCAGAAAGGCACTATTGTTTGCATTTTACTACGCAGCCAATGCTCATTAAAAGTCTTTGAGTTTCACACTTGAACTTAGCCTGACATTTCGTACGCGCCGAGTGTAAACATGGGACTGGTCAGGCTGGTCTATTATCATTCAAGCATGAGGTGCAGGAGGAAAGACTGAAACTGCAGCATGTGCATAGTCATTGGTTACGCATTGCGATATCGCGATCTCAGTTTTGAGGTGAAAAAGTGCCCAGGCACACGCATGCAGGGTACTTCAGTATCATTGTGCGTGACCAACCTTGAATACATGTTGTCATAAGCTGGTACATTGACTACAATATAATTATGAGGTAGGAGGAGTTGTAACATGACTTGTATCATGACTAAAGTAACTGAATGACGTTAATGTGTGGTTGTTGTTGGTTTTTTTTTTTTTTTTTTTTTGTGTGTGTGTGTGTGTGTGTGTGTGTGTGTGTGTGTGTGTGTGTGTGTGTGTGTGTGTGTTTTACAGTTTTGGTGGTGTTTAATGCATCAGCAGTGCATCATGGAGCACTTACTGTGCCAGCCACTGACAAGCTGAGCAAGTCTGTTGTGGTCACAGCACCAGTGTTGGTAAAACATCTGAAGTTTTCCTTTCTACCTCACTGTCACTTTCAGCGAGTTTTTGTTTTTATAGAGTTGCACCAGTATACTCAAAAGAAAAGGTGTGACACAGTAAGCCTGTACAGGTGCTCTATACCTGCACAGCTGTCGGGTCCCAACTAACACCACAACCCAATATCGTAATCGGTGACATAGTACACAATAAATCCATGCGTCAGGTGATGTAGTGATCATACTCTTGTGCACTTTGAGTATAACGAGTATAAGACTTTTGTGACATTTTGAAGACATGAACCATAACAACTCTTGGGTGCCAACTTTGGATAAAACGAAATGTATGGAGCAGAAGTAATTGTCATATATGTATGTATTATATGTTATATACCTTACTATTATGTATAGAAGTATGCCTTCCGCCTCGTCTGCAGCAGTCTCCAGCGCAAGCTCAGAGATCTCCAGAATGAGTGGTAGACCAGACTTGCACAGAGGACCCAGCTTTGCGCTGACAATGGTGACTACAGGGGCTTCTACGAAGCACTGAAAGCAGTGTATGGCCCCAGACACCTGGTACAAAGTCCCCTGCGAAGCGCGAATGGCCAGGCACTCCTCACAGATAATACCTCCATCTTGAACCGCTGGTCGGAGTACTTTCAGAGCCTCTTCAGCGCTGAGCGCACTGTTCAAGAAGCAGTCGTCCTACAAATCCCACAACTCCCAGTAAAGGTTGAATTGGACGAACCTCCCACCGCTGAAGAGACCCTCACAGCCATCCACCAGCTCAAGAGTGGCAAAGCAGCAGGCATTGATGGAATACCACCAGAGATCTGGAAACATGGAGTCACAGCACTGCACAACAAGCTCCATGACCTCTTTCTCTGCTGCTGGGAGGAAGGAACACTACCAAAGGATCTCCGTGATGCTGTCGTTATCACCCTGTACAAGAACAAAGGCGAGAAGTCTGACTGTTCCAACTATCGGGGAATTACCCTGCTGTCCATTGCTGGGAAAATTCTTGCAAGGCTGCTCCTGAATTGGCTGGTATCTGCCATCGCTGAAGACCAACTCCCAGAGGGCCAGTGTGGCTTCAGAGCAAACAGGAGCACCACCGATATGGTCTTTGTGCTGAGACAGCTTCAGGAGAAGTGCCGCGAGCAGAACAAAGGGCTGTACGTAACGTTTGTCGACCTAACAAAAGCGTTCGACACTGTGAGCAGGCAAGGCATGTGGCAGATCCTGGAGCGACTTGGCTGTCCCCCAAAGTTCCTCAGCATGATTGTCGAGCTACACGAGGACCAGCAAGGCCAGGTCAGACTCAACAATGTTCTCTCAGAACTATTCCCTATTCTCAATGTCGTAAAGCAGGGCTGCGTGCTGGCACCGACCCTCTTCACCATCTTTTTTAGCATGATGTTGGAGCAGGCCACAGTAGACCTCGATGATGACGATGCAGTGTACATCAGGTATCGTCTCGATGGCAGCCTGTTCAACCTCAAACGACTGCAGGCCCACACGAAAACCCTCGACCAACTGATTCGTGAGCTGCTTTTTGCTGATGACGCTGCCCTCGTTGCACACACAGAGAGAGCCCTGCAGCGCATCACGTCCTGCTTCGCAGACGCTGCCCAGCTCTTTGGACTCGAGGTCAGTCTGAAAAAGACAGAGGTCCTCCATCAGCCGGCACCCAAGACAGTGTATCGCCCTCCTCACATCACCATTGGCGAGTCTGAACTAAAGTCAGTGCACCAGTTTACTTACCTTGGCTGCATTATCACGTCGGACGCCAAGCTGGACAGGGAGCTTGACAGCAGGCTGGCAAAAGCGAACAGCGCTTTCGGGCGACTTTTCAAGCTGGTGTGGCACAATCAACAGCTGAAAACAGGCACCAAGATCAGCGTGTACAGAGCTGTGGTCCTCACCACCCTGCTGTATGGTTCCGAGTCCTGGGCCCTCTACCGCAGCCAACTACGACTCCTCGAACGTTTCCACCAGCGCTGCCTGCGTACCATCCTGGGCATTCACTGGAGTGACTATGTCACCAACGTCGAGGTCCTTGAACAGGCTGAAACTGTGAGCATCGAGGCCTTGCTGCTGCGGACACAGCTCCGCTGGGCGGGGCATGTCTCCAGGATGGAGGATCATCGCCTACCAAAGATCACCCTGTTCGGCGAGCTTGCTACTGGACACCGTGACAGAGGGGCACCAAAGAAGAGATACAAAGACTGTCTCAAGAAGTCACTTAGTGCCTGCCAAATCGACCACCACCAGTGGTCCTCGCTTGCTGTGGACCGTGACACCTGGCGCTCCACCATTTACAAGGCAGCTGTCTCCTTTGAGGACTCTCGCAGAGCTAGCCTTAAGGACAAGCGGCTCAGGAGAAAAAACAGAGATGCCGCAACTCAGAACGCTGGCCATACCTTCCCCTGCAGCCACTGCGGTCGAACCTGCCTGTCCCGGATTGGCCTCCGCAGCCACGAACAAGCCTGCAGACGTCGTGGGCAACTCCTATAAAATCTTCGTCCACGAAGTCAAGCCAAGAGAGATACACATATGTATACCTGTACAGAAAGGCACTGTTGTTGGCATTTAAATACGCAGCCAGTACTAATTAAAATGTCTTTGTGAGTTTTGCACATGAACTTAACCTGACATTTCGTATGCATAGTGTGTAAATATGGGACTCTGTCAGCTGGTCTATTATGCTAGCATGAGGCGCAGGAGGAAAGACTTAAACTGCGGCATGTGCATACCCAGTGGTTACAGCCGATCGCTGTTTTGAGGCGAAAAAGTGCCCAGACACATGCATGCAGGGTACTTCAGTATCACCATTGTGCGTGACCAACTTTGAATACATGTTGTTGCAAGTCCATGGTACATTGATTACAATATAATTATGAGGTAGAACGCGTTGTAACATGACTTGTACCACGACTAAAGTAAAGGAGTGACGTTAATGTTTTGTTTTGCTACAGTTTTGGGGTGTTTTATGCATCAACGGTGCACCATGAAGCACTTGCTGTGCCAGCCACTGACAAGTTGAGCAAGTATGTTGTGGTCACAGCACCAGTGTTGATAAAACATCAGAATTTTTTTGTTTACCTCACTGTCAGCAAGTTTTTATTTGTAACCTATATCACCTCTGTGATAGGTTAATAAGTTGTATTTTGAGTAAGCTTAGTGGATTGACATTAGAATTGTTCTTGTTGTTTTCCCTTTTTAGACAGAGACCAATAAATTTTCCTTTTTCCTCAAGCATATTTTTTAGTTTTGGTTTTTGGA
Organism: Semisulcospira habei; assembly: GCA_036245525.1. Taxonomy (NCBI): domain Eukaryota; kingdom Metazoa; phylum Mollusca; class Gastropoda; family Semisulcospiridae; genus Semisulcospira; species Semisulcospira habei. The sequence continues at coordinate 175,697,869 of BTPG01000002.1, forward strand.
AATGACCTTGTAATAATATCGCAGGAATATTTTTGGTGTAGTTTGTAATATTTTAGTAATTATTTTGGTTCCGATTTTTTACTTCCTGTTGTGGCAATTTTCTCTTTGATAATTTCTCTTCCTCTGCCATTTCATTGTTTGAGCGGGGACAGAGAGCATGCACTGACCTCTCGGATGCTAAGTCAGGTTGGTAAAGTGTTTTAATTAAAAAAATATTGTTGACTTCATTTAGGGACTGCATTAAATGTATAGGATGAGTTTCTTTTTATGCGAATTATATTGTGATGCAGGGGATATTCTTGGATTCTAATAGTACAAGAACCATGTGTATCTTTGCCTCAACATGTATCTGTGGAATTGGTAATATCTTGGGTGTTTTGACTTTGAGCCATATATTGATTAGTGTTTGTAATTGGATTTTCACCTGCAGTCTTAAATGGGGATTAAAGGGTGGATTTCTTGGTGTTGGGATGATACAATCGCGCGTAGGGCCGTTGTATTAACCGACATGTATTATACGTATGGAATAAGTTTAAACAGGGTGATTTGTATAGCTTTGCTGCGCTTGAGCTGCTCGGGCCAGATCAAACAGGCATAACATAGCCCTAATATACTGTGTTTTTGCTGTGAGGGGTTTTGCAGTTAAATCGATGGATCTATTTTGTATTAGGTCCCATGGTGTGCTCAATTATATGGTCTAGTATGAATATTTGTAATGGGAAAAAACATTGCCTTTGTTTTATGTTATGGCACCTATATTTCTTTTGTTGTTTATTACGGTGTCCACGGATCGGGTTGCTGTCAGTCTGCTCTCTCATGCTTTATTTTGTCTCTGAGTCACTGATGTTTTTGTGTTGTCATACAACTGGTTAATTGATCCGATTAGTATTATTGATGTTATAGTGAAAATAAATATCTTTTAAACTGTTTGGGAAAACCTTTTGGTATTACTTTCTGAGAGAGAGGAAATGGGTGTTAATTAAGGAGCATCTTTTTCTGAAGAATCTGGGTTACATATTTTATAGAGTTGCACCACTACACCTAAAAAGAAAAAATGTGACACTGTGTGCATACAGTAAACCTGTACAGGTGCTGTGTACCTGCACAGCTGGGATATTACGTATGTATACGTACGTATGGGCCTTTGTCGGTGAATGGACCATAGGTAATGCATCTTACTTGCTGTTCGGATGCAAGCCTGGGCGTTGTGATATGGAGGATAGGCTGTTGCCCATCCAGCACGTCACCCTTCTCCACAATACTGATGGATCCAAAGGAACGGCAGATCCATACAGTTTGGGACCGGCGCCGTCGCAGGAGGTGCCAGAATGAAGTTGAAAGCGTCAACGGACTGCCTTAGGGGCTCAGACTCTGGATTTTCGCACGAGGTTTACTCCTGAAGCCTTATGACAGGGCTATTAGGTATATTATTGATATTAGCAGTGAACCAAAATGTAAAGAACAAAAGAAGCATACAAATCAAATTGTCTTGATTCACCCGTGACGTCACATGAGCCCAAAGAATGAAGGTTGCAGGTTAACAAAACACCATATCATATGATCTCCGTAGTAATATGATGGTCTTCACCTTTCAAAAGATCTCCAAACTGATATGATGACCTTAACTTTCAGAAGCAAACTGATAACTAGAGCCTGTTTTTTTCTTCTATTAATAGCCGTCTGCCATGTGCTAATGATGTCGTCTGCTTTGCATTCCACTGACACCATGAAGCGATTCGCTTTTGTTTCACAAACCAATTATGCGTATGCACTGCACCCCTTATACAGCTTACAGATGCATTGGCACATCTGCAAGGCTTGTTAAATAATAGAAGACATTTCAACATCAGAATCAGGTCAACGACAAAAACCCTTGACAGCGAGGACAGCTTTCGTTTATAAAAGGGATTTTGTGAGTTATGATTCATTCCATCTTGTTATAATGTAGAAAATTGTCAACATTTCGACTTGAAAACTTTATTGTACAGTCAGTTGTTTTGTGTGCATTCCAGATCTCAGTACCATCTTCATCGGGTGTACCTGTTTTTTTCAGTACATCAGCTGGCTGTCTGGACGACTTGCCATTCAAGGTGATGCTGAACAACAAGCAGACATGTTCCATGTAACACAACTTGCTGCAGTCGATAAGACGGCTGCGTCAGTGGATAGGACAGCAGAAGGTGTTAATGGTGCTAGGGCGATGTGAAGTTTTACTTCATTTAACTTGGGTACAATTTTTTGTACAAGAAAGTGGCTGTACACCAATGTTCTGTGAAGTGTAATACTTGTGAAAGAAGGCAGAGAGACTCGGTGATCTCTAAAAGACTTGATGAGCAGCAGTGTTTGTGCTCTTGGTATATATGTTTCATATAACAAACTGTTGGTCAAGCTGAAATGAAATGGTAGGTGTCGCAACAACAAACAAGATGAGGATTTTATTCCAAAGTTTACCGTACTGTTTTGAGCTCACATGTGTTTTCCAGTCTCACCTAATTAGGGAGCTGAGTGTTACCGAAGCTGATAGATATTACCACGCTGTCAGAATAAAAAGCATTCGAAGCGTGCCAACTGTGTCCAGGGCTGACTGTTGGATTGAAATGTGTTTGCCAAAATGATTAAAATACAATTTAACAAGTTGAAGATGTACAATCCTGGCTAGTGAACTCATTCATTGTCTTTATTTAATCTAGCTATATGCAAAATATCTAATAAGAATACTAAAAATTTTGATACATAAACTTGGTAAAAGATACCTGATGGTAAGACCTTCTATGCATACTAATTTGGTTGACCCACCGGAAAGGTCAATGGTCACAAGAGATCTGGAAATAGGTGAAACATATTGTGAAAAAAAGATGTTTTTTCTCAAATACTATTTTCAAACCCAAACTTTGTGCAAAGATGCCTGATGGTAAGACCTTTGTAGGTTACACAAGGTTGGCAAATGTGTGTGAGATGCCAGTTTCTGATAAATTTTTATTTTTATCAACATTTTTGCAAACTTTTAAATTAAATTTGTTACAAAGGTAGATGATGATAGGACCTTCCTATGCATACTAATTTAGTGGAATCATCACTAGATCAACTGGAAGGAGGGGGGGCGGGGGGGGGGTATGACAGGTGTGTGACATAGCTTTTATTTTGAGAAATCATGGATTTTGCAGTTGCAGAAGCAAACTCTTTACTTATTGTCACAACGGTCACACATGTTAATCTGTCATACACATGAGCTTTAAGAGCTTTGCCTTTGTTGTTATCCTTTTACTACACTGTTGCTGTTTGGCCCTTGCCCATCTATGTTAATGTGTACTAGCTATTGGATGCGCTGTGGACACCCCATTTTCAAAATCTGCCTTATTTTCAACCTTTTTAGTTTGACAGCATGCTAGCTTTGATAACACTCACTTGGCTATCTGATTAGATGATACTGGAAAACGCGTGTGAGCTGAAAATAATATGTTAGACTTTGGGATGAAATCCTCGTCTTGTTTTCACTTACCATTTTGGGAGTTTAAAGTATGATCAGAAAAAGTATTATAAGGTAACTACGCGACATGTTTGACATCTCTAAAGTAGCAGGTGTGCTTTTGATGCCAGAAAATGTGATTATTCTGTTTTATACCAATCAAAAAAACAAACTAAAAAACCATCCTCTATGCTGTGTCTACCACATATCTTGTTTGAAATCATTGTGGGTACTTGCACCAAATTCCTGTACTTTCGCATGATGCCGGTACTACAAATTGCATCTCACCCTAATACTTTAAAGTTGAAAGCAGCGCACTTCCAAGCTGCACATGTGTCATTTCCATAAAGAATTGAATGTTAGGAGACTTGTTTTATTACTTTAGCTTCTGCTCTTGTTGGTGAATTGCTGCAAATTGAGATCATCAGTTGATGGAGCTAGAGTTTTTATTAAATCACACATTGTTAGTCCACCCTCAAATATGCCATCAAGTGGTATAATTTTCTTTCTATCAGTGTTTTTAATAATAATAAAAATAATAATGGCTACATATATAGCGCTTATCCATATAACATTTTCTAAGCGCTTTACAAATAAAGAGTGGGAGGGGGCGGGGGGGTGGGGTCGTAAAGTCAGAGAAACAACGGATTCTGCAATACACACGCGCGCACGCACACACACACACACACACACACACACACACACACACACACACACACACACGCACGCACGCACGCACGCACACACACACACACACACACAGGTACATAATGACAAAGAACTGAGCTACATTGGGGTATCGAATAGGTGGGTCTTTAAAGGCAGTGAATGAGGAAGAATGTCTAACGTCTATAGTAGAGAGCTCCAGACAACAGGTCCAACGTGCGCAAAACAACGTTTTTAATCAAATTTGGTACAAATTAAGGTAGTGGTGTGTGTGTGTATGTGTCACTAATATGTTCCGCTGTTTCTGTTCTTGGGGGCTTGAAACTTTTGGACGTTCTCTCAATCTAAAACCGCGAAGAGAGCCTCCAAGTGGGAGTGCTTATTGCACAGAAATTGTCACATTGAGTGCATAATTTTTGTCATATTCGCTTTAAAGTTTAGATTTAGCTTCTTTCTGAATAGGCTTTGGATGAGTTGTTTAGCCAGTTTTGTACCTCTTCAATTTTCGTGATTGATGATTAATTAATTTATTGAAAAGATCCTTGTTAAGAAAAGTTGAAAATTTGCGCAGTGATGTAAATAACTGATATGTGTCTTATTTTGCCCATGTGAAATATCCTCGTGCATGTCTTCATGTTGATGTGCATATTAGTCCATAATGTTACCATGAATCATATTAGACCATCTGGACCCCCAACCGGGTCTGTCCTGAGGAACTTGGGCCAGGGTCACCCTGGTCAGTCCCACAGGGTGGATTTTTCCCCCTATTCTGGGGCGTGTGTTTCTGTCTACCCTTGGTTCATTCACCTGTATTTTCCTTTTTTAAACGCTCCCTACTGTCTAAGCTGCCTGTAGCTCTTGATATTGGATGCGTGTTGCTAAATGGTTTTAGGTTTACTTAGCGTATTAGACCGGCTGGCGACATACATTCAATTTTCTGGGTTTTTTTTTTTTTTTTTTTTTTTTTTTTTTTCCACAAGCAGTGCAGGCACGTCCTGAGAAAGTCTTGTTGCTGCCGGGACGTTAAGCAATGTTCAAATACTACTACTAATACTAGACCATCTGGTGACATAATTCAGTATGCTGGTGTTTTTTAAGGGGTTTTCTTCACAATCAGTGCAGGGAAGTCCTGAGAAAGTCTTGTTGTTGACGGGATGTGTAAGCCATGTATACCCAACCATATTTACCTTTATTTTCCTTCTTTTACGTCTCCTTTGTGCTTCCTTGTCTTTGATAGTGGATGTTTATTTTGAAATGTTCCGCTACACCTAAGAGATATTTATGTCTTTGTGGTTAACACAATTTTCAATATCATTTTTCATACATGGTGCATATTTTATAATTGTAATGATTTTCTACTCTTTTCGTTGTAAACTAGGATACAACAAATTCAAATTAGCATGAAGGTGCATCGTCTTCAGCATGTCTTAGGTTTATATAGTGTATTGGACCAGCTGGTCACTTAATTCAGTTTTATTTTTTATTTACAAGCAGGACAGGCACATTCTGAGAAAGTGTTGATGATGTAGGGACGTTAAGCAGTGTACAACCAAACAACCCGCTGGCACTATGCCAGACTACAGAAGTGCAACTAGCGCAAAGTGCTGTGCGTCACTTGGTATTTATATGTACCACTGCCAGCTTCCTTGGATCAGACGGTAGGGTGGGTTAGTGTGGATGAGAATGATAAGCTTAAAGATAGGAACAGCTTTGGGCTGGATTATTGCATCTTGTTATAATGGCCTCCGTTGTGCCTCCGTAACATGAAGTGCTGTAGCTGTGTCATCAACAATTCTGTATTGAGTTTACCGTCACATCAACTGTGTGCATGTGCGTTCAGTTGCAATGCTGTGCCAGAATTTATGTCTAATGTTGCCCTGATGTGAATTGTAGGGTTCCATAGACCATCCCAGAATGTAGGGCATAGTCTCGTAACATGTAAACAAAAATTGAAAAAAACTTTTTAATTGTACTCGGGTGACCACTATGCACAACAGACATGAATGGCAGTGAGACAACTGTTGTATACTAACTAGACCGAGTGAGGTCATTTGTGTTGAAATTGAGTTTGTTCTTATAACATGTAATGTATTCTGGTGATAAATAAAATAGATTAAAGTTGGTGTAAATTGGTCTGCTGGGTTACAAACGTTTTTCTTGCATGTGTGTTGTGTTGTTTGATTTGTTCGTTGTTATAAATTTATTAATATGAGAAGTATACACATGAATACAATGGGAAGCTGTTCAAACATATTTCCAGTCAAATTTTATATTCTTTGAGTCCTGACACTGTTCTTTGAGAGGTGTCCTGAAATCATTACCAGTCCAATATATGCTATAGATTGACCATGACAGTTAAAAGGAGATGCCTGAATATCTTGGTGGCCGGAGGTGGTAAGATTCACAGGCACTACCCTTAAAATATCATTGTTTGCTGAAGTTGTTAGGCTTTAAGGGGTGAATGAGTTGAGAATAGAATGAATTAAAAGACACCAAGTTGAGCGAGCAACGGCTTCTGAGATCGTCCAATATACAGCAACACATTATCTGTGATACTAACAATAAATACAACATCTAAGTAACTAATAGCGTGCAAATCTCACCACTTAACCCATATCATACTGAGGCTAAAAGCTTCAAATCTGTACACTGCCATATGCAAGCTACATAATAGTACTTGCAGGTAAGGATATAGACCAATGGCTTTAGTTCAAGGGTGGTGCCAGAATAGCTTGGCGCCTAGAGGCGCCAAGCTATTCTGGCACTACCCTTGAACAATATTAGTTAAATTTATTTCACACGCTGGTGTATTCCGAATGATAAGCGTTAAAAGCTGTCTGCATGTATAGCCTTACACGCTTATGTGCAACAACACACTTTTTCTGCAGATCAGAGTAGTACACAGTTGTATTGTGCCAGTGCCCAGCAAGCCAGTGCACCAAGTGGCCAGGTGCGTATGTGTTTCAGTCTAGAGTAAGCAATTACAGGTCAGCCTCCATATTACATGCTCCAGTACCTGCGGTATCGGATATGCCACAGGTGTGAGCGAGCAGAAAGGTCCTCGGGCCTATATTGCCGGCCTACGCACGGACGATGGCCCGATGACCTTGTGCTGATTTCCAAATCAGTGTACATTTATACATACAATTAAACAACTGAATGACGCCTGCTGGATCTGTGGTTCCTGTGTACCCTGTCTGATGGTCAAAACATGCTTCTTTAGCACTGCAATATATTTCCTGTTAGCCATAAGCTGAGGTTGCTGGATAACTGTGAATCTAACCAGCGTGATTACACCAACGGGTGAAACTACATAGTATAATTTTGTGCTAATTTACCTGCATGGGCGGATCATTTACTTCATTGGGGAGGGGAAAAACGTTTTGTTTGGGACCCTCAACCCGACAAAAGGCCTCGTTACACCAAACCTTGCTTTCCAGTCACCGAACAATTAAAATGCGGGGGTTTCAAGTTGTTTTGGCGCCACACCCCACACCTTCCTTCACGATCCGCCATAGACCTTGTTGACTAGATTGACTGCGCCGGGTGAATTAATGCTAGATGTGAAGTAATTTAATCGTCTAAATATTCATCGAATAGTCTTAGCGGTGTTGATCAGCCCCTTCAGTCAAACATGGTGGAACCACGTTGGGTATATTTTTAATGAGGACATAACATGCTGAAAAGATTTCTGCTTTTCAAGTGTATCAAAGTTGATTCATTCATTTCAGAGCTGACTTGACTTGTCTTTGTTGTTGTTCATAATTAAAAATAGGAACAACTTTTAGTCAAAGCACCAATCGTCAGGCCCCTATGTGAAAATCAGATAGTTTCTGCACCACTTTTTCGGGGTTATTTTTAGAATATAGAACATAACTTTGATTTTTCTTTTACGAAAAAACAAACAAACTATCTTGTCATTAATACCCGCCGGCATGATTTTCATAAACAGTGTTTGCATAAGCTTGTCGCTGTTTCAGTGTCCCCGCTTTGGGGTTGGATTAGGTCAAATTGTGACCGGTAAGCCCTATATAGGTGTGCAAATCAGCAAGAAAATCAGTTGCAAAGTTTGATCCTTAAAACGTTAGTACAGCGATGAGTGACGTATAACATCGAGTCGTCACCATGAGACTCCTGCCATGACGTGAAGCTTTAAGCGACGTCATTTCGCTGATCTTGCTATTATTATTCTTCAGAAAAGCTATTGCTACACCAGACCACAGAGCTTACGAATGGCGGGACTGAATCGCCGTGTGTCCGTCTTTATTTCTGTGTGCCGTTGTGTGTGTGGATCCGGCAGAAAGTCGGTTAGAGTAGAAAGAGATGGATCAGAAGGATAAGCTTGAAACTGAATTGGAACAACTTTAGGCTGGGGCCCCATCTTGTTTTGTAAATCATGGTTTGTGACTAAAAACTAAATAACAGTTATGTGCACAAACGATTTCCTTGCACGTCAGCATTCGAGGTCATCAGAAGCGCAGACATTCAATTACCGTCATGCATCCTATAGTGATGCGGTTTTGCTGTCTGAAAGACTATCTATGTGGAAAAATATAGTTTTAGCAAGGGATGTTGTGGGCATAGTTTAAGGATCCCAGCCAGACAGCAAAACGCCACTGATGGACAGTTATGGACCAGTAATGATAAGCTGCATATCACTGGCCTCTTTAAATAAGCATCACATCGACACGAGAAAAGGCGAAAATATACCCAGTGTGAATCTAACCAATTTACATAACCCGAGGCGTTAATGTACCCGCTTCAAAATTGCTTTGCTTTGTTTCCACTCGGATGAAATCACACTCAAAGTGACTGAATTTACACAGTATAATCCACCCAGCACCAGTGTACGTCTTCATTTTACATATATTTTACACATGGGTGGATTCACCGGCGCTGAGTACATTTTCGTGTAAGTAAATCGAAGTTGATCCCTTCAATTTTATTGACCATGGGGGGGGGGGGGGGGGGGGGCGTGGGGAGAGGTTGGTTCGGGGTTTTAACGTTCACGGCACAGGAATGACTAATGGACGACCCTGACAGGAGGGTTATGGTGGACAGGGAGGGCTATTACCTATGGAGTACGACCTAAACACTGATCAATTCAGGCGCACTGCAACTGTGCCAGTTTGGTTTATCAGGAACTTTTAATGACATGGGGAAAAGGGTGCAGACGTACGTTAGCTTTAAAAAAAACGCAACATGCAAATGGTGATGCCAGTTTCGACGTTAACCTACAGCAGCTCTAAGGCAAATGCTCGCTAAAGCTCGTGCCCCAAGGAAATAATAGCCTACCCTCGCTGGGGTAAAAAATACAGACAGTCCACTCAAACCCTATTGTCTTTCAACATTATTTATATTCGTACTCAAAGCGTTTCTTGACACCGCGGTGAGAAGGCCTCTCAGTATCGCGTGCTCGGCGTTAAACCTAAATAACTAACTAGCTAGCTAACCAACTTAGAAACAGCAAACTGTTTCTTGACAGTGTGGTAAATCAGTGTACTCTGTTCAACGCTATTGTGGTGTGGAGAGGATGCGCCCGTCACCTTTGGAAGAATGGTCATCAGTGTTTCGCTGTCGATTGCTGTACACTTGGAAACTTGTGCCAGTGGTACGCGGTTGTCATTAAACAAAATTGTGTTTGTGTGTGTGCGCGCGTGTTTATCAGTGTATGCGTGCGCGTGTCTATGTGTGTGTGTGTTGTGTGTGTGTGTGTGTGTGTGTGTGTGTGTGTGTGTGTGTGTGTGTGTGTGTGTGTGTGTGTGTGAGAGAGAGAGAGAGAGAGAGAGAGAGAGAGAGAGAGAGATGATGATGATGATGATGATGATGATGATGATGATGATGATGATGATGATGAAACTTTATTTATCAACTTGAAAAGTTTTGACAGAAACAACTCGTCATCAGTTTTACAAACTTGCCGTTGCTAACATCTACAACATAAAATAGGTTAAAGAAAATAATAATAATAATAATAAATAAAAACATTATATTTACACACATTATTTCATGCACCAATATTTTTTTTAAAAAGAAGAAAGAAAGAAAATAATAATAAAATTTTTAAAATTATATAATTGTAACACTCCAAATTCATCTTATACCCCCCCCCCCCCCATCCCATCCCCCACATAACCATACATAAATGCATGTGGTACACGAAAGTATCCACAGAGAGAGAAAGAGAGATGAAATGAAACGAAACAGTTTCCAAAGATAAATCAGTGATTAGGCCATCGACCTGCTTTCAATCATGTCCTTGCTCACGCAGACACCATCACACACACACACACACACACACACACACACACACACACACACACACACACACACACACACCGCACACACACACACACCGCACACACACACACACACACACACACACACACACACACACACACACATCGGAGTAAAAGTTAATATGAGGAATAAACACACACACTGACACACACACATCGGAGTAAAAAGTTAATACTGATGTACATGAATAAAAAATGAAATAATAATTCTAATCAAAAGCAAAAACGCCACACACACATGAACGCAAGGGTTCGACCCACAGAATCGTATACCGATGCGCACCCGCCAGACATGACACACCACATGTAACATGTAGCTGATAGAGAGAGAGAGAGAGAGAGAGAGAGAGAGAGAGAGAGAGAGAGAGAGAGAGAGAGAGAGAGAGAGAGAGAGAGAGAGAGAGAGAGAGAGAGAGAGAGAGAGATTGATTGTACATTGATTGTACATTGCTTAACGTCCCGACAGCAACAAGGCTTTCTCAGGACGTGCCTGCACTGCTTGTGAAAAGAAAAAAAATAAACAGAACATTGAATGTATGTCGCCAGCCGGTCAAATACGTTAAATAAACCTAACACAAGGGGCTAAATAAAGCTAAGACCATTTAGCAACACACATCCAATATCAAGAGCTACAGGCAATGCAGACAGTAGGGAGAGTTTTAAAAAGGCAAATACAGGTGAATGGACAAAGGGTAGACAGAAACACATGCCCCAGAATAGAGAGAAAAACCCACCCTGTGGGGCTGACCAGGGTGACCCTAGGAACTAAAAAATACCTAACCCCACCCAAGTCCCCCAGGGCAGACCCGGGTGGGGGGAGAGAGAGAGAGAGAGAGAGAGAGAGAGAGAGAGAGAGAGAGAGAGAGAGAGAGAGAGAGAGAGAGAGAGAGAGAGAGGGAGAGAGAGAGACTTTATTTCTCAGTTAAGGATGGAAACAATAGGCGCACAGGCAGGTTCGGCATCCAAAGTTAGGTACTAACAAGACAATGCTAAATGATGGAAACAATAGGCGGACAGGCAGGTTCGGCATCCGAAATTAGAATGCTACATTTGTCCTAAGTTGGGCTTCCGCTCAACGTCCACTCGCGCAAACAGTGAAGGGAATTCTTATTTGGACCGGATATTATAGACGCCATGATTTGTGTATACGTCATAACCGTTCTTTGTTGGGCTTGGGACCCAACAGAGAGGAATTCTGAAGAGGATAGTCTAGCAGATTACGCAATTTCTGCAGAGGTAAGTAGTTCGTCAAAAGAATAACATTGGTTTGCAGGTACGGAACGAAAGTACTAATGCCATATGGTTTATGCATAACAATAATATTTGTCCTTAGGATGGAGACATTTTTTTAGAAGTGTTTTTCAAGCGCTATTTGTTCACTGTGGGGGAACCAGTCCTCGTACACGGCCCGGATAAGGTGCAAGACATTTTTGTGCATAACATTGACAATTTAAATCATACAAGTTACAAGTTTATTCCAGTGATCAAATTAAAATCATGAGCAAGTAAACATGTAAACATATTTAATTATGATAAAATATAAGATGCCTTCGAAAAAAGTCACTCAGACGCGCACGGTTGATGCAGATTGACTTTGCTTCTGAAGTGAGACAGAGATTAGTTTGGATTTGAATTTTGAAGTACATCATATACGTTATTTTTCCTGGTCTTGAATGCAGCCTTTCACATAGAACTCGGTCTTTTGTGGGAGGAAAGTATATCGAAAGTAAGAGATAGAACAATAGAGATTACAAAGAATCAAAATTCAATAATGCCGCACCCTTCTATAAATCTCGCCTTTATCGATAATAACTTTGTTGACCCGTCATGACCTCTCTACTATCACTAAATCAACCCTGTTGATTTGAAAAAGTGGCGACCATGATTGGTGCGGCTTTATTGATTTTTGATACATTTGTAATCTCTATTGTTCTATCTCTATAACTATTGTCTATGACAACATCTAATCAATTACTGTTAATTAAAAAATAAAAATAAAACGACCATGGCCAAAACACTCTTTTTTGCAACCATGACCTGGCAGCAAGTTAACTCCTGGTGTGTTTACACTAGGCAAACAAGGAAGTTTAAGACAACTGCAGACTAAAAAAAAAAAAAACAGTATCTGGCTGCCTTGCACCGAGTATATGGGGTTTTACAGAGAGTATGATTCTCAGGAACCTAGATTCTTATAAATGGACACAGGTCAGATCCTCAAGAACCTCGGACCCTAGGCTTAACCCCCGTTTACAAGTATTAGTCAACTGTTTTGTTAGCTCTCTCGTAGCGACGGGTCTTGTTTAATATTATTTTACTGCCGACATTTCTAACGGCTATGTTTTGCCTGACTAAGTACGTGTGACGAGGCTCTACACACACACATACCCACACACGAATACACACATATATACACACACAAACTTAAACACGCACACACACAAACACATCCACACACACACACACACACACACACACACAAACAACCCGGTGAATCTGCACTGAGAAAATGACTGGACGAGCAGGTTTTGTGTGGTGTAGTGTGTAGCGTGTTATTAATTTTCAGTTCCCAGCGGGGTGGGAACTACCCCACTGTAATTGTTTCGTAAGACATTTCAAGTCCACTGCCATGTAAGTGTCAACCGTATCTTGAGCAAAATGGGTTTTGTAAGAGGCAGGTAACACACACACACACACACACACACACACACACACACACACACACACACACACACTAACACATATACACACAGCTGCTTTCAGTCAGATGTAAGGCATGTTGCCTGTTACTCAAGTGATGCATCACAATCACTCATGCACGCACACACACACACACACTCGCATACTCTGTCACACGTGTACATAAAACAGTTTACAATTTCACCAGCTAGCCAACGTGAATAGGCACGACTTTTTTCAGAAATTATGACGAGGCTGATTTCGGTGCAAACAAACAGGTGTTCATGACTCATTGAAGTAAACAAGATGACAGCTTTCCATGTTACTGTACACAGGTTTAAACAAGACAGAAAATATCACATCTATACTGCCTTTTAAATCAGGCCTCTCTCTCTGTGTGCGAGGTGGCTATGAGACATGTATGTTAATGAAAAAATGTGTCATTCATGTTACCTACAGTACCATGATAACAACACAATAGCAAACGCCAAACATGAGTAAGCCGACAACAGGCCATTCAGCCGAACAAAAGAGCGATGACAGACCCATTCAGCCGAACAAAAGTCGTTACTTGAAAATTATGTCGACAATAATATTCATAAAAATATGGAGTCTTCAAGAGTTTGGAACTGAACTGTTAATCTATGCGTAGCTTGTGGCAAATGCATGTCGCCAAGTCTCAACCTACTCGCAAAGAGACTTAAAGAGAACAGTATACCTGTGATGAAAAGGTGATACCTGTCTTGTTTATACCAGTGTAAAGTCAACATGAAAAAGCTGTCGTTTTGTTTACTTACTTGTGAGTCACTGCCTGTTAAAACCGAAATCAGTCTCGTCACACACACACAAATACACACACACACACACACACACACACACACACACACAAACAAAAACAAACACAAACAAACAAACACATACACAGACACGCATACCCACAGACACATACCCACAGACAAACAAACAAGCACACATACACGCACAAACAAACAAACAAACACAGACACACACACAAAAACACAAACACACCATACATGACACCCATCGCCAAAAGCACAAGGTTTTTAAGTACGACCTCACGTCACGGCAATATCATTGTATGATATTTCTTCCGGGATCATACCTGATTAAACATGTGTGACGCATGTAATTTGTAAGCCCACTGTGAGATGATAATAGCCCTTATAGGACAGCCAAGGCCGTCCTTGGGGTAAACTTAAAAAGTTACTGACTACATAGCTGAGTGGTGTAAACGTATGAAGTTACTGTTATGTAACTTTCTACAAAAACATGATTTTGCTTGATAACAAATTTCAAAATTACCTGCAATTTTGTTTTTTGTTTTACTTTTTTTATATTATTATAAAATGAAGACGAACTTCTTTTGTTGAATGATATTAATGCGGTAGAAAACAAAGACTTAGACTATTTTTAAAAAAAAGCGGCTTCTCTCTGTAGTTGTCTCAGGTAAATCGAAAACGTATCTTGGAAAACAATACATGGCAGAAGATATTGAAACCCTCTCGGCTGACGAGCTAATCAAACTACATTCTAAATATGAAAATCATATTGCTTCACTAATGACTCGTGATTTAAGTCGATCTCTTGTCTGTCTATACACAAAAGCAGTGAATCACTTTCTATCTGTGGATAGTGACAGTTTATCACATGACCTTGAAAGCAACCCTATTGTTTCAAGTTCAATTGGTAAATTAGCATGCGTCATGTTTTACAAGTTTGGCAATTACCTTGCACCTGTGGTAACCTTGCTTGTCACTGGGAGCCATACTGATTTTTCGAAATTAAATTTTACTGCAGAAGAAAATGGACGAAACCCAGACGACTCCAGAAATGAGTCCTGTCTTGACACAGGTTCAAACGGTGACTAAGACTAAAAGTCAAGGCAGGGTTGAGGCTGGAAAAAGATTAGCAGAATGGAACAGACAAACAAATTACAGTTTCAAGCGCAAACAGAAAAGACTCATGTAACTGACCCACTGTCAGGACCGCCAGGACCATCAACAAACACCAGTACCACTACAGTCAGGACCATCAGCCCCAGCACCATCAGAACCAACACAATCACACCCTTATCAAAGTGAAAGACAAACAACCCAGTCTGAACCCGAAACAACAAAATATATAGTTGATGGATTTGTTGTAGGATTTGGTTATGTAGGTTACCAATTATACAAAAAATACAAACCACAGACTCGTACAGTGTCCAAAAAATCAGACACTCCAAAAACAAAACCAGAAGTCGCCACATTACCAGTAACACCAAAACCTGTCGACCCATTTTTCGTGCAATGAATAATTTTTTATTTTAATTTTTATTGCGTTAGAAAATGAGCGACACAAAGAACATAATGAACCTTGTCTATCACTCTGCTGTAATTAGCAGACTAGCTGTTGCTTACTCCATGCTGGGAAAAAGTCTTCTCAAAATGAAATCGGCAGACCTCAGTAGATTGGACTTCGAAGACAGTGCTAAGCTAATTGTAGATGTCACATCGTCAATTGCAACGAAAGACTTTCTCGTTAAACAAGGAATTATTCCAGAAAATGTTTCTATGTAAATAAAAAGTATGGCGACTTTAGCAGTAATAATTGGTGGTGCCTTGGTTAACGCATTGGCTTTCAGCGGATCAAATTATCTCTTTTCAAAAGTAGGTAGAGAGGAATCTGCAGAAGAATTGAAATGATACAATGAAGCGTCTGAAAAATTAGCACAAGCACAACAAGATTATGAAAAGCAGCGAATTGAGAAACTTGATTTCATCAATGAAAAACTTAGACTAGAAGGTCATGCACAATATACTTTTTCACATACCAACGACACAATCCATGAATATTTTCTCGTCACAGGTAATGACATGTCTACCCCAAAACCAAAACTTAGTGACTTTTATCAACCAAGTACAGAACAAAAAAACGGAGAGTGGGAATGACATTTGTATATTTTACTGGACTTTATATTGGTAAAAGAAATGACAGACGCTAAACTATCAAAAATATATTACTCCCCAATTGGGTACAGGAAAGGACAAACTGCTATTCAGAAATTACATGCGGCCGTAGGCGGTGATGTATCACTCAATCAAATAAAACAATGGTTACAGAGACAAGCGATATGGCAGATATATTTACCTGCTCCAAGAAAAATAACAAGACCTCATTTTGAAAACACTATACCAAATGACACACATCAAATGGACCTCCTGTTCCTACCCCATGATACAATAAGAAAGAAACGATACAAATATGCACTGACTGTTGTCGACATAGCTTCATGCTACAAAGATGCCGAACCCATAAATGACAAGAACGCTACCACGGTTGCTACAGCATTATCAAAAATATATAATCGAGGCCCTTTAAAATACCCCAGGCTTGTGCAGGTTGATGACGGATCTGAATTTAAAGGTGCCGTTAACCAGTTATTTTTGAAGCACGGCGTACTGGTTAGACGAGGCATTCCAGGCGTACACAGATCACAGGCAATTGTAGAAAATTTCAATAAGCAATTATCAGAGAGGCTTTTCAGCTACCAGTATTCAAAGGAACTCATGCATGACACGCGTAACACTGAGTGGGTTAAGAGAGTACCATCTGTTATAAAAGCAATGAATAACGAAGGACATGTAAAGCCCGCCGACGCTATTAAATTGAAAACAATTACAGACCCAAAAACAATGACAGCCCAGGCCCCACAACCACTGGCACCAGACACAAGTTTATTTACAAAACAAGTGAGATATTTATATCAGCCCGGTGAGTCTGAGAATGACGTCAGATGCAGGGCAACCGACCCCATCTGGTCCACGACCATTCATAATATAAAAAAAAAATAATTCCCAGCGCTGACGTCAATATATTATTTATATGAACCAGCCCCACAGAGGGCATTTGTTAGAGAAGAATTACACATTATTCCCCCAGACACTGTTACTCACCTTTGACCAGTTCAGTAATTAACTCATCGACCAGTTCATCACAAATACCCTCAGATAACTTGAGCCTGTAGTGTCCAGGCGCATAAGCCTTTTCCTTACTGAAAAACACACGTTTCGTGTCCCCAACTGCAAGTGACTTTTTATGTGTTTGGATCATTTCAAATAATCAATCCAGACCAAAAAGGTGACTGCCAAGCGTGTGAAATGCAAAGAAGTACCCAATGGAGAAAGAAACACGCTTAGAAAAAATGGTACAACACAATTTATTAATATTTCGGGTAAATACCCTTTGTCAAAATAGACAAACAAACAGAGACATTAGCCGCTACTTATCTTCATATGCAGAAGCCTTCTGCATATGAAGATAAGTAGCGGCTAATGTCTTTGTTTGTTTGTCTGTTTTGACAAAGGGTATTTACCCGAAATATTAATAAATTGTGTTGTACCATTTTTTCTAAGCGTGTTTCTTTCTCCGTTGGGTACTTCTTTGGATCATTTCAAGATTATGTTTGTTTGATCTCAGTGACTTGTTTGGATAATCAGGCATTAATGCTCTATCTAATACTTGCTTGTAATGTTCATGAAGGATGTCTTTATTTTTTATCACTGTTTTTTTAAAATTCCTTTTGCTTTCAACTGGCTACCTTTTGGTGCAGTATAGAATACATTTTTGAACTCAGTCCAACATACTCAACAATAGGTACACCATTCAGTTCATCCTTAAACTTTCCAGGCACTTTCTTGTTTTGTGTCCTGTACAGTGGATGATCTTTTGGGTAGTCAGACGTGTCATACATGTGTAACTCTGTTTTCATGTCTTCATAAAAGTCTTCAGTAGGCATGTCTATGATCATAGAGTCAGTGTCAGTGTATAGCAGATGACACTCAGGATACTTCGGTTTGAAGTAATCATAATAAAATTCAAGCATCAACTGTTTTGACAACTCAAGAATTGCCATACCGATGAATACTGGCTTGTCCAGTTTAACAATCTTTTTTTTTGAGTGACACTGCATATAATGATGAATGAAACTCTTTGTACCCTGTATACTGTGGCTTACCTGTAAGTTCATAATATCGTTTGTTAATTTTGTTATGTCATACTGCGACAAATCATGCAGACAAAAGTTTTTCCAGGGCAATAACTCACACATCGCATATCCATACAAATTGTTTGCGTCTACGTACGTAATGATTGACCTTGACCTTGAGGGGTCAAAGTCAAGGTCATCCAGATATTTGTTGTTGGCTTTGGCATAATTGTTCGCAGCAATACTAATGCCGCCTCTCAATCCGCGTTCCACCATTTCACCCATCGTACGATCAGACAGCAGGTCAATAAATATCTTACTGGATTTCAAAAATGCATTCCATGTCATGCCAGGACTAGTTATGTAGCAGGCAGGGTCAAAACTGTAGTGCAACAAACCCATTTCACGGTAACTTTGAAATACATCTGCTAGCAAGCAAACGTCAGCTTTCAAGTACTGATCGTGGTAGTCACCAAGTCTGACACTCTAATTTATCCCACGCATCGAGAGCATGCTGGTAATCAGTCAGAAATACCTTTACCATTTAAGGTAGAGTAAAATTTCTCTTTTGGTGGCAGTCTCCTTTCTTCAAACACAACCCAGTGATCAATGTACTCATACGGATACACACCTTTCTTGATTAAGTCAGGCTCAAAATATTACTCATTATTGGATACTCAGTCAGTCCTTCTGCCAGACTAGCCAACCCTAAAGACAAATGTTGCATAGAGTCATAAAACGCTAATTTGTTGTCCAGTCTAAAAGTCAAATATTTTTCTGTTGTCTGCGCTATACAACTATTGTTTATGTAAGACTCATCTACAGCACGCATGATAATGTGTGAATCATACCCCTTGAGATTGTGAAAAAAGATAGGTAGTTTATATGTCTTAGGATCTGTTTTTAATATCAAGTTACACTTGTTATGTGCAGCACCTCTGTAATGTCCAGTTATGTGATCATGGTCACAAACTTTATCACCTCCTAAAGGTTGTTCACAAATCCAACACAACACAGCTGTATCAAAATTCAGTTTGTCTTCTTCTGTCATCACCAAAGGCATCTGACATGTTGTGAGATAATGTACTACCTGACTATACAGTTGTCTCATTTCTGTTAAAAACAGACATGCTGCATTTTCACCTCTGTAGATAACAGGTTCTGAATGCTGTCCGTCTGACCTAACAATAATGTATCCAAAAGAATACACCACTTGGTCACTCAACTTTATAGTCTTTGGTAACATATTTCTGATAATTGTGTAGTGGAAGTTATCATTATCACCAATTAGCAACATGTCCACATGCTTATTTTCTGGCTGTCCGTAGGTTGGAGCAAGTGGTGATACTCTAATGGGTTGTAACTTGTCAACAGACTCATTATTCCACACATACACATTTACAGATATACCAGGATTTAGTTTTTCAAACAAGTCTATATCCTCTACCTTAACAGGGAAATCAATACCACTGAAGTTGAGTTTGTTTACAAATTTAGTGTAGTTAGATACACGTTCAGGTTTTGTTCTTACAAAGTGTAGTTTAGCAAGCACACACCACATGAAACAATAGTGGTCATTGTTTTGTATATTGACTACAGCCTTTTTGTTTGCAACCTCTGATGACAGTGGTTACCATGATTTACCTAATATAGGATGATACCGTGACTGTTTTAATTGTAGTTTATGTACATGACTTTTGTGCCAACCAGACTCCTTCATTCTAGCTTTGTCAATTGCTTCGAGAAAGTCTGGTAATAGTCTGTCTCTAAACACGTTTTCCAATTCTCTTCTTGTGTTAACTGTATGTTGTCTTCTCGAGATAAACGATACAATCACTTCACCATCTACTCTAGTAAATTCTATTTTAGCAACAACCTGAATCTTTACACTACCTGTAAGAAGATTATCTTGTATGACAGAAAAAGAGTTTTCTATCGATTCATAGACATTGTTACTATTGGATATAGGCAAGTGTGTTGTGTGAAACACATTTCTTAAACCTGATGGGCCAGATGAGCCTGATGGGCTTTGGACATTGTCCATCATTTTTATTTGACGGACAAATTAATAATATAAAAAACATTAACGCTGACTCCGTATGTGTAATACCATTTATTAACTGTAACACGTTTATAATAAAGTTTTAGTTCTAATAAGTAAATTACTATTCAGCACATGAAATATCAAACCAGTTAAACTGATCAAACTGGTTAGCAACATTGACTTCAAAAGCATCTGATTTAATATCAACAGTTATGCTTTGAACAATTGGTATTTGTTTATCTTCAATATCAAACGTTACAGTACCTGTCATGTAAATTGTTGTTGGTTATGAAAATTTAATATCAGGCCTTTGGGCATGTACAAATATTTGACCAATAACCTCAACATCTTTGAAGCAGTCTGTGATATCAATGGTTTGTCCATCCGTCATTTTTTTTAATGGTCAAACAAAAGTATCAATTAATTTACTAGCTGATTTGTCTTTAAAATAAGCTTTAGATGCTTAGTTGATTTCAGTTATTTTTCACAATGTCTCGTTCATGCTTATTTGGTATGACGTCGTCTTCACTGAGACAGTCTTCAAAGCTGTCACGATCCTTACAGTAAAACAAACAGATAAACTTAACTGTTCTCGAAAATCTTTCAGTACAGCATTATATTTTTGAGTGAGAATCCATACACTGACATTTGCATGTCTGCCACTGAAGGCAAGTTCTGCTAAAGTGTTTCTCTTCTTGACAATGTCTTTCTCTCCTGAGCAATCATCGACTATAAACAAGGTTGGCTGTCCTTCAAATTGCTTGTAAAAATATTGTAGGTAGTCGTTCAGTTTTTCTCGGGGTCGACTAAGTAAATGTTGCTGTCAGTTCAAATAAATAATCGGTTGTGATAAGCTTTGTTGTATTTGATCGTAGGACAAAATATTACAATAATTTTGAAATGATGGATGTATCTTGTTTGTAATAAATCCAGTACAAATTCAGTTTTACCACACCCTGTGGCACCACAAAACAAACCACAGTGCGGGTCGAGTGTCATCAAGTTCATTTTAATACAGAATATAATTTTAATACAAGTGACCACTTAGTCTGCACTCTTGTATGTTCAGTTGTGCGTCATAAATCAGAAAAAAAATATATGTTAATGGCTTCGGCTTTTTCAGTCTTTTTTGTATCTGAATTGTAATTCCATCACTACTGTTTTCGACAGTTCGACCTGACCGATGTAGGTAGTCGTCGTCTGTACTACACAGGTCTAGCCACAGTGCATACTTATTCGTAAGGTATTGTCCAATCCTTACGTCATACAGATGCAGATCTTTACACGCAATGTTTGCTGATTTATCTCTAAGTCTTCCACCCACAAAATTCTTTGTGATCTCGTCATAGTGTTGGTAAGGCTGCATTCCTGAAGCATACACTTGGTTTGGACGGCCTTCGATTGTACAAGACAAATGTGTAATCTTTGGATTATGGAATCTTTCTGAATCTCTTTTGTATGGAGCCGCCGGTTCAACAAACAACATGAGTATACCTTTCAGTGACCTGGCAGGTGTGTTCAAGTTTATGTTCCACATCGGGTCGCTTTTGTCTTTATGCATTAACTCTTCCGCGCATGGCGCACAACCTTCAAGCTCACCGAGTCAAATTTTGTAGCCCTCTAATTAGGGCACAAAGGCAAATAACTTTGCCTAGTACCACACAGCCCCTTTCTCATAGTATTTCTTGTATTTTTCCTAGGAAACCAGTGTCAAGATGTTATCAACCTTGTAAAGAGTCATATCCTGGGGGTAATTGGTTAGAGAGACATGCTTCCTGTGGCCATGAGTGATACTTGGGGAATGCAAAACTAAATGTTTCTTGTATTTAGTATGCTAAATGTCCCCTATGTAGCTCTGTGCCTTTCATTTATTTTTGGAGGAAGGTGAATAGAACCAGTTCAGCTTTAGTAGAAGAAGTACATTATAGCTGGAAGGGTCCAGAAAGCAGTATTGGAAAATGGAATTTTGAGTGTTTTAGCTCACGCCTGCTCCACAGATTTTGCCGTGCGTTTAGAGGGTGCGCTGCTGTGCGTTTCATAGAGGCAAGTTTCTTCAGACTGTGTGCGTCGAAGAGTTAAACTATGCCTAATCACCCTGTCATAATAAATCGGCAGTCTTAACTGGTATTGATTTTGAATGAGTCTAGCTAATTCAGTATGTGTAACAATTGCGTATTCCAAAGAAATGTTAGAGAACTTATATGTTGCATTGAGATCAGATGATTTTATAATTTTGGAGTAGTCATTGAAGGTTAGTTCAAAACTCAGACGGTCATCCAATGCTCCTTGGTAATAAGGTAAATGCGCTGTCAGGATTTCAAACTCAAGTGGAATGTAAAATCGGGTTCCATATGTTTCTGCCATTATAACGTCCTTGGCTGCTGTGGTTGTTTTGTCTCCGGCATCATTTCGAAGTTTAGTAATGTTATCTGACTGTATACCTTGGTAAATACGATCCTCTCATTCTTCTCTTGTGAGCCAAAGATCTTTGTAACAGTAGAACACATCAGCATCATCACTTCCTGTCCTTCAAGTTTAACTTTAATAGTTCTAATAATTGCTCTGCCAAGATTGTTAACTAGTGTTCTGTTTACGTCTGCATCTGATGAAAGTTCAATATTAAATGCAAGGCGTGCAGTGCCAGGAACAATAACGTCACTGGACCATAGGTTTGCAAACTTGACTGTAAGTGTTTGGTTCTGGTCTATAGTACTTGGATTATTTGTAATGACAATTGATTGCATTATGCCCTTAACACCAAGAGGCTCACATAGTTTTCTATATGGGTCTAACTTTGATCCGTAAGACTGTGTCATTTTATTATGCACAATAAAAAATATTAAATTAATAAAAGCAATGGCAGCGGGATGATTTAATCATGAAGATTTTGATATGGATGTCTCAGATACTAGTATCACAGATATGACAGATATGACTGGAATGGGAAATACTTCTCCTATGTATCACAAACTGTTAAAAGACAAATTGAACTCATTTTATGATCATGTTGGTGCGCGCCCAGATGTAATAGATCCTAATTAGTTTGAATATGAAAAAGGACACTTATTTGTAAATACAGACAGAGGGAAAGTGTATCTAACACATAAAAATAGTCCTGCTAATTTTAGAGCTTTAAGTACAATCAAAACTGATGTAGGTGGTGAGGCAGCACTGCAGCGTTACCTTGGTGTTGGTACTAGTAAGAAGTTGACACCGCGTCTTGTTAGTGCTCTTCACGACACGCAAACAAAGTTACCAACAGGACAAGAAATTGAAATGGCAGCAGTAACAAGACTGCCAGAAATAGCAAACACGGTGATACAAGAAACCTCAATTACTGAAGGTCAAATAAATGAAGTAATGAAAACAATAAAAGACCCACCTTTGTCAATGAGAGAGATTATGGGCTTGGATAAATCACTGCAGTCAATAAGAGGTGAGATGGTAAATAATATAGCCAAACAAGGTGAGCTTGATAAACACATAGAACGTGAAAAAGAGAAACTGGCTACATTATATCACTTGTTTTGTTTATTTATTTATTATCACTTCATTTATGCATTCACTTACATATTAATTTATTATTTATCTTTTTAATTATGGATGGATGGATTTCCTTGATGCACATGATCACTAGTGATATGGTGATGGCCAAGGACAGGAAAGGAAGAAATTTTTCAATATACATACATCTGTGCATGTTCATAATCTATCCTTTTCTTAGTATGCATATCCATATGTCCAAGGTGTCTCCGACTTATTTTATTTATTTATTTATTGTTTAAATTTATTCTATTCATTTATTTTTGTTTGTTTGTGATGTAGGTTTCCACATACACATCAGCATACAAGATGAGAGCATACATGTACACATATATACATACCGCCTGCTTCCCACCCCCCCCCCACCCCCCCAACCCCCTCCCCCCCCTCCCGTACACACAAAACCACAGAACACCCATCAAAAGACATGCTCATCTGTGCATGTTCATAATCTATCCTTTACTTGGCATTCATATGTCCCAGAAATCTTTGACTTACTTATTTTATTTATTTACATTTATTATTTATTTATTTTTGTTTGTTTGTAATGTAGGTTTTGTATATACACATCAGCATACAACAAGACAATATAAACATACAAAGATGGTAAAATGTGCCATATAGCCCACTCCCAACATCACCCCCCACACACAGAAAACTGCAGAACACCCACCAAAAGACATGTACATCTGTGCATATTCATAATCTATCCTTTACTTAGCATTCATAATTATGTCCCAGGTACATTTGACTTACTTTATCTTATCTTATTTATTTAAATTATTTATTTATTTTGTTTGTTTGTAATGTAGGCTTTGTGCATATACATCAGCATACAACATGAGAACATGGTAATAGGTGCCATACCACCCGCTCCCAACCCCACTCCACATACACACACAAAACTGCAGAACACCCACCAAAAGACATGTACATCTGTGCATGTTCATAATCTATTCATTACTTAGCATTCATATGTCCCAAGTATCCTTGACTTACTTTATCTTATTTATTTAACCATCATGAGATGGCCTTAGTCACCTGCTCAGCTTTAAACCCAAATAACTCACTATTTATTTAAATTATTTTTCGTATTTATTTTTGTTTGTTTGTAATTTAGTGGGAAGTCGAACCAATTTGATAATTATGCAACAGAACAAACATGGCAGAGCAAAAAATGAGAAACTTGGTTTTGGTAGCAACATTGTAAGCACATGCAACGAAAAACCCAGATTTGCTCACCAACATGGCAGGAAAATGTATTACAGAAGCAGAAATCACACAAGAGAACTGTCTCTTCTTGAATCACAATACTACAAGCTAAAAATCACTGTTGAAACTGCGCTTATGAGGATCGAATAAACTCATCGTCGGAGACGATCCAAGGCACGTTGTCAGCTACTTTGGCCTTGTTCTGACACCATCCGACAAGGGCATTCACTTTCAGATAACTTAGAAATGGTTGGTGAAACATATTATAGTGGTTGCTTCCCGATAGCTGTGCTTCAGGCAATTTTTATACAAACACAACGCTAGAATACTAGTGACTCGTCTATAGACGGCATCGAGCACAACGCTATAACGTAAGTGTTTCGATGGCTAAGGGTTTGTTTGGGCTAACACTAAACCGGGAGTGATACGTAGAGAAAGAGTTAAACAATAGGCCGCCCAATAAACATTGATCAGTGATACCGTGAACTAGCCTGCACATGCAGCCATCAGTTTTGTAAATAGTACTGGTGGCAACATGCACAGGGGCAGCAAACTCAAAGATGAGGCCACAACTAGCACCTCAAACAAAACGCTACCCTACACACATATTATTATCAATTGAGGTTTTTTACACTTGGAACCGTGCCGCGCCGCGCTCAGCCCGGGGTGAGAGCGGCACTGCATGGCTCGCTTGTTTTGCCGTTTACACTAGCCTTATAGAAAAGGCTTACCTTGCAGCACGTGACCGTCTCAGACACTTCTGGAATGCATCATGGCAGCCTACAGACAACACGTGGTTTCCGATTTTATGTATGCCTAGTTGAAACGAAGACGCTGTCGGAGACACCAAAGGCTCAGATCAATTATGATAGAGAGTGCCCAACTTAGACAAAGACTTTTTAAATCAGAATTATGTCTTTTCTGCTGACTGTTCCTCGGCAACACCGCGCATGACTTGAATTTTCAGCGCCGGCTACCACCACAAATACATCGCTCAGCCTGGTGCGTCGAACGATCCACCGATTGGTGGGAACGGGTGGTATTGCGCACATATACAGACAGACGGTGGATTGACGACTTCAGAAGGACAAAAGATATGTTCTTCTGGCTCTGCTGACAACTTCGGCCCTAATGACGTAACAAAGAAAAAATCGAGGTTTCGCAAGACCGCCATTTCTCATGTTCACCGAGTTGCAATCGCCGTGTATAAGTTTGCAAGTTTCCAAATGTTTCAAAAAGTTTCAGAACAGTGGAAAACCTGTTGGAGTTTCTCAAGCTACTGTATGCCTGTCAGTGCACAGTGTTACCAATGCAATAAACGATTTTATTTTCATCCCTACGTCACACGACCAATCCCTTTAGCGCAAACTGTACCACATGACCGAGCTACAAAAACCCTTGTAGCGACTAATGGCGGACTTTCCGTAGCCCTCTTTGTGACGCGCATTGGATGCCAGTTTTGTTCTAAAAAAACAAGATGGGATGCACTATAACCCACAATGTCCCTTCTATATGAGGGCTGTCCTTGCTGTCAATGTTCTCTACCTTTTGTCTTTGACCTGATTCTAATGTTGAATTATCTCCTATTGAAAGTCTCGCAGATCTGCAAATGCGTCAGTGAGTTCTATAAGGGGCGCAGGACATACTCGTCATTGATTTGTCAAACGTCATTTGTCATGAGGTATGTTTTAGTTTTTACGTAATATTATATTTTGCGTGATATGAGTTTCACTTTCGCTTCACAGGCTTGAGAAAATGGTGACAAAACTAGAACTTCACGGTACAATTTCAGTCTTGCTATAATTTGTGTGAAAGCAGGTTGACTGACTTTACCTAGCTACATTATATACTAAGTACACGGGTCACCTGCATGCTCTTCTGAAAGAGCGTCTGTGTGTGTGTGCGTGTTAGTGCGCGCGCGCGTACGCTCCAAACATCTCCAACATCTCCTGGAGGGCGCATGAGGATCTATTCCTCCTGGAGATGCGCGCATGTTTGTGTGTGTGTGTGTGTGTGTGTGTGTGTGTGTGAGAGAGAGAGAGAGAGAGAGAGAGAGAGAGAGAGAGAGAGAGAGAGAGAGAGAGAGAGAGAGAGAGAGAGAGAGAGAGAGACGCGCGCGAGAAAGAATGAGGTCATATTTAGAGTATTATGTCAGTGTTTGCATGGTGACGGAGTTGCCTTCTTTAGGTCACCGCCACTGTCTGACTTTCTCTAGAAGTAAAGGGTTTTTAGTGTTTTAATTCTTTCGGAAAAGAATTAATTTTTACTAAAGAAGTTGAAAGGCTACAAAGCTGGCTAACGAACTCATCCAATGTCTTTCTCCAAACTAGCTATATGCAAAAGTTCAAGTAAATATGACAAAATTACGGACTCAAATCTGGGTCAACCGACTTCCCATAAACGGTTGTTTATGTCTTCAATGAGATTTTAATATGCTCGGAGGCTCTCTTAGCCACCTACTTAAGAAAGTATTTCGCCAAGTTTCAAGCTTTGTGTGTACATAAATATCGGAGATTCTCTTGTTTACATGCATTCACACACACATACATACATACGCACATACATACATACATACATACGCACATACGGCGCTTCGCGCCAAATGTACGTTCAGCAGCGAGGTTAGCGTAACTAGACATTACGTAATTTGTATCTTGTTACTTCAATTGTTATTGGTTTAGCCTGCCCGCCTTTGACATCAGGGACATGCTATTAAATTCGCCCCACCGCGACCCGTCCTAAAAAGTCCCTTCTATAAATAGAAGGGACTTAAAAAGCACCAAAACGTTCTAAAGTATAAAGTTACTTAGTGTTGTTCGAAACAATAGGCACGCTACTGGAGTTGCTTGCAGCACACATTTGCAGCAATAGTGTGTATCAGACCACTAAGGAAACAATGTCTGCGAAATCGAAAGCACATGAACGTCCTATGCGACTATTTTATTGAAGACTTTTGAAGTCGTTTGAGGCAGTCACTCATCTCTTCAGGCCCCGCCACACATGCCGGTTGTGCCCGATTTTGAAGCCGATTCCGATCCGATTGCGATCGGCCCGGATGACGTCATATATCCGATCCGATCCCAATCGGCTGGGAATCGGATGTCTAGAACCTGCTCTATTTTTCCGATCCGAATCGACCCCGATTGTAAGCTTCAACCAATCAGAGCGCGTCTCGCAAAGCATGTCGTTTCAGTTTGAAAATGGCGGAAGATCAGTACCACCTTCGTTGCCGATGTTTCGCCCGCCTCTTCCCGAATATGATGCAAAACTGCTGATAATGCAAGCACATCATCATCACTGTCAAAACTAGCAGCCATTCGCTGAACAGGTACGACCTTGATCTTCGATTCAAACCGGTCGGCTAAAAAAAATGTCGGGGAATGTGTGGCAGTGCACACGTTTTTGCAGTCCGGTCCGATCACACTCCGATTCGAAACTGCTCGAAAATCGGCCTCAAAATCGGGCATGTGTGGCGGGGCCTTTCCACTGCATTACTTTGACAATGTATAGACAATGCTGCTGGTCATGCAGACAACAACTTCATTACAGATCTTATATTACGTCATAACTCTATTATATTGTATACATGTATATTCTTTTGACGTCAGTCATGTCTGGTGTGATCCAGTCAGAAGATTTCAGCTGTTTTCTTTTACAAAAATAGTGGAGGAATGAAAACAAATACGTTATTGGTAGCAGGAGTTTGCTGCACGGACCCTTGTAGGCCTACGGGAGGTCAAAAGAACCAGTGTACCCTTCAGGCCTTCGGGGTACAATGGCTCCTTTGACCTCCCTCGGGCCTACAAGGGTCCGTGTAGCAAACCCCTGCTACCAATAGTTTATGATCTTCTTCCAGCCTTTGTCAAATTTCCTAAAGGGGAGCGTTTGCAATAAGTTGTAAATGGTTTTGAGCAGAAGTATGGGTTCCCGCAATGTGCTGGGGCAATAGATGGGACACACATTCCCGTGACACCACCATCACAATTCAAAGAGGATTTCCGAAACAGGAAAGGCTGGTTTTCGATAAACGCCTGGTGTGTTGTGGATCATCAGCTTATGTTCGTTGACGTGTTTGCCGGCTGGCCAGGGAGTTCGCACGATGCGCGTGTTTTTCGAAACTCTCCTCTATTTCATCGTGCTGAAGAAGGGCGTCCTATGTTCCTTGCCAGACCAAAAAATATCAGGGGAAATGACATTCCTCTTGTACTTCTTGGGGACCCTGCCTACCCATTTCTGGAGTGGCTCATGAAGACGTTTAGGACAAGTAACTATTGCTTGAGTAGGTCAAGGGTGGTTGTTGAACGGGCTTTTGGTCGTTGTAAAGGTCGATGGCGAGTCTTGCTTAAAACAATGGAAATGCACATAAGCCGAGCACCATCCATATTTTTGGCATGTGCTGTTCTACACAATAATTATGTGTGAACTCAACCGTGAAGACTTCATCGAACAGTGTGTCTACGAAGTACGGCGCGAGGAAGAGGAGATGAGAAGACAGCAGCCTCAGGTCACCAGGTCAGCACGGGTGAGCACGGTTTGGCCCTGCTCCATAGCAGGGCTGAGCAGGGCTCGGCATGGCACGGGCTTGAGCACGACTTAAAGCAAATGTAAGTGTAAACGGCCTCGATACAGTCAACCTCCGTGTGCGTTACACGAGACAGGCTTAAAGTAGGGGACTGTAAATCTTCCCGGCAGCGAAATGTCTAAGCCAGTAAGAAAATAAGATAACAGCGGCAAGTATATGAATTTTGTAAATCACTCAAATAAAACATGAGATTGAGCCCAATGGTGTTATGAGTGGGTGATGGTAACACAAAAAGAAATAGTAATTGTGTGTGAATGAAATAGTACGTGTACATTAGTACATTATGCAGTACGTGCCTCTTCCTCAGTCCCTCCCCTCTTTCCCCCTCCCCCCACCCCATCCCGGCCCTAAAACTAGCTGTTCATCATAAAACATATCTCATGCCATATAGTTTATACATAACAACAATATTTGTCCTTAGGATGGAGACATTTTTCTATAAGTGTTTTTCGAGCGCTGTTTGTTCGCTGAGGGGGAACCAGTCCGCGTATGCGGCCCAGATAAGACGCAAGACATTTTTTTGTGCATATCATTTACAATTTCAATCATACAAGTTACAAGTTTATTCCAGTGATCAAATTAAAATCATCAGCAAATAACATATATACATATTTAAGATAAAATAATTAAAAAAGTAATATTTTTAATGTCGTAAGCATGCTCGCGTCGCTAGTTTCAAAATGGCGGTCAGCGAGATGCCTTCGAACGAAGTCAATCACACGCGCACGGTTGATGCAGGTTTACTTTGCTCTTGAAGTGAGACAGAGATTATTTTGGGTTTGAACTTTGAAGCACATCTTATCAACGTCATATACCTTATTTTTCCTGGTCTTAAAAGCAGCCTTTCACATAGAACTCCGTCTTTTGTAGGAGGTAAGCATATTGAAAGTAGACTCATTTCGTACATGTTTGCATTGTGTCTCCCGACCACCTTCAACATTCTTAAGACTTTTTGTCCAGATACAGCATGCATGTTGTTCGTCTGTTTTCCAGCCTACCGGCTCTAAGTGTAGACCTGCTCTTTTTGATTAGTGGAGATGGGATTTTAACTGGTCAAGCCGGCATGGTCTTATCCCTCTGAACTTATAGGCACACGCTAGGCAGACTGAAATCCTTCTCAGAGCCTTTTCATCTAAGTCACTATGTTCAGCTAAACACCTAAATGTTGAACTTTTTGTTTTTGTTGCTCACTCAAGTACTCACAAGAACTCTTATGATGAAGCTTTATCAGGACTCCATGAGACACAGTACTGATAGCTGCCTTCTCCATTATATTGTATGTTTTATTTATTTATTTTATCTTTTTATTATTTGTTACTGATTAATTTATTTATTCACTTACATACTTATTTATTAAGTATTATTTAATTATGGACAGAAGGAATTCCTTGATGCATACAATCACTAGTGGTCACCAGGGATAGGGAAGGAAGAAATTTGTCAATATGCATACATCTGTGCATGTTCATTAGCATGCACATTCATGTCCCAGGTATCTCTGACTTATTGGTATTTATTTATTTATTATTTATTTAAATTTATTAATATTTATTTTTCTTTGTTTGTGGTGTAGGTTTTGTACATACACATCAGTATACAATATAAGAACATTCATGTACACAAATATGGTATTAGATGCCATAACACCCGCCACCAATCCCACCCCAATACACACACAAAACCGCAGAACACTCACCAAAAGACATGCACATCTGTGCATGTTCATAATATATCCAGTACTTAGCATTCATATGTCCCAGGTATCTTTGACTATATTTTATTTATTTATTTATTTATTTAAATTAGTTATTTATTTTTGTTTGTTTGTAATGCAGGTTTTGTACATACACATCAGCGTACAACATGAGAATATACACATATATGGTAATAGGTGCCATACCGCCCGCTCCCCACATGCACACACAAAACCGCAGAACACCCACCAAAAGACATGCATATCTGTGCATGCTCATAATCTATCCTTTTCTTAGCATGTCCCAGGTATCTTTGACTTAGTTTTTTTAAAATTTATTTATTTATTATTCATCTAAATTATTTATTTATTTTTGTTTGTTTGTAATGTAGGTTTTGCACATACACACCAACATACAACACGAGAACATACACATACATGGTAATAGGTGCCATACCGCCCGCTTCCAACCCCACCCCACATAAACACACAAAATCGCAGGACATCCACCACAAGACATGCACAGATGTATACTGTTGAACATTAGTGGACTGTAAAACCTATTATAGAAACTTGAGGTTAAGAAAGTGGCTTGGATTGACTGCCTGTATTTTATCTTCCCACCTACAAATCTCATTCAAAACAGTTAATCCACCCTGCACATGCAGCCATCAGTTATGTGAACAGTACTGTTGGTCTCATGCACAGGCGCACCAAACCTTAAAGATGAGGCAACACACACCTGATAACATTAACAGAAATAATATGCAGATGCAACCACTATTTCTGTAAATAGCACCTTTGTAAGCAGCATCAGTGGCCAAATGCACAAAGACATCACAAAGACATTATGCCACCACTGATAACTTCACACAACAGGCTACCCAATACACATTGATCAGTGATACCGTGAACTAGCCTGCACATGCAGTCATCAGTTCTGTAAATAGTACCGGCGGCTACAAGCACAGGGCACCAAACTTAAAGATGTGGTGACAACTGACATCTGAAACAAAACCTATACCTACACACACACATCAATGATACACTCAACGTACCTCCATGTGTGTTAGGCTGGACAGGCTTAAAGTCTGGGACTGTAAATCTTCAAGCGAAATGACAAAGCCAGTAAGAAAATAAGAAAACAAGTACATGTATTTTGTAACTCATTCAAATAAAACATAGAAGTCATTGAGCCCAATGGTGATATGAGCGGCTGATGAAACAGTGAAAGAAATGTGTACATTATGCAGTACGTAGATTTCCCGCCCCCCCCCCCCCCCCCCACACACACACACACACCTCTCCTGCCCTAAAACTAGCTGTTCATCATCAAACATATCTCATTGATTGATCACTTGCTTGACTGAATTATTAAATCATCTCAGTGTAACCCTTCCCCGTTTTCTTTCTTGTTTTAATCCTGACATATATGACTTCAGCCAGCTGCTAAGAATGCTTGCAGCGAACTTCAAATGTCAATATGCAGACAAACTGCAAATTACGGAGCAGCACAATACAGTTCCTCTTTTGTGCAGCTTGGCTACTGCTAGCGAGATAGGATTTAATTTTAAACAAAACATTGCATTAACTTTCAAGCGTGTTCACATTGTGCTGTATATTCTTTCAATGCATAGTGTACTGTACCATCAGACTGTACCATCAGTGATCACTGAGACTGCATGGCAGTGACCATGCACACATCACAATATAGCTTACCAGTGCAACTGATTGGATTAAATGTTAAAGTAATATATAATTAATCAAGTTCCAAAACTTTGTTCAGCCATGACAGTTAAGACCAATTTGTGCGGTACTCTCTCTTTTACAGCATGCAACATGTTGCACTTTGGACATCTGCATGAGTCCTTTACAATCACAAACACTTTGGATCAGTAGGCCGTTTCTTGATTGTTTAGCGCATTAGCTGATGTAAACGTGGGTCTTTGCCACCAGGGAGGTGGGAGGCCCAATTAAAAAGGAGGTGCCATAATATCTCTTAATCCCAATATCTTTGGAAAACAAATGCGGAAAATTGTGTTGACAAACACAAAAAAATGAATTGTATTTTTATTTGGTGATCAAAATATTCTTGGAGAAGAAAATCTGAAGATTTTGATTGCTATGGGTGATTTTTGTGAGGCTGGACTGTCACTTCTCTTCCCTGTAACACATTCAAATAAAACATAAAAACTCATTGAGCCCAATTGTGATATGAGCGGCTGATGGAAACGGTGAAAGAAATAGTATGTGTACATTATGCAATACGTAGACCCCCCCCCCCCCCCCCCCCATCTCCACGCAACTGCACATCAAGGCTGTATTGTCAAGCCCTTTGCCATGAATTTAATAATTATGTGCATGTGGTGTCATTCTCTCTGTTTTGAGAAAATAAGTCAGCTTGTTAAGTAAACACATTTGACAATGTAATTTAGCAGTGACAATGAAAGGCAAGAATTAGCCTGGCAGAATTATGGATGTGCAGCTACCTTCATTTTAATTGCCAGTGTGCGTGTGTGTGTGTGACTACTAAATAGTGTTTGTTTTTGTTTTTATCACGTTTTGCCTTTCCAAATTTTTTTTAGTTTTAGTCACGTGCGTGAGGACATGATTGAAAAAAGGTCTGTGTACCTAATCATTTATCCTTGAGAAATAAAGTTTCATTTCATTTCATTTCTCTCTCTCTCTCTCTCTCTCTCTCTCTCTCTCTCTCTCTCTCTCTCTCTCTCTCTCTCTCTCTCTCTCTCTCTCTCTCTATCTCTCTCACACACATGCGCGCTTCTCCAAGAGGCATAGATCCTCATACGCCCGGAGGGCACATGAGAATCTATGCCTATTGGTGATGTTTATAGGGCGCACACGCATACGCACACACAAATATCGACGCGCTTTCAGAAGAGCATGCAGGTGTACTTAGTATATCATGTAGCATAATAATTAATTCATTTTTGCAAGTTTGGGATCCACTTTATACTCCCATCAAACAGTCAGCCCTGGAAGAGGCAGTGTGGAACAAAACAGTCAGCCCTGAAAGAGACTGCGTGCCTTTCGGATGAGCGAGGTGAAACATCAATTTCGTCACTGTGTACACGGCGTCGTGAGACTAGTGATGCAATTGACGTCAAGCTTATAGTGACGTCATTTTGCTCATCGTGCTATTTTTCTTCAGAATTCCTGTCGCTGCTCCAGCCCACAGAGCACTAATGGCGGGAAGCGCCGTGTGTCTGTCTTTATTGAGTGTGCCAGCATGTGTGTTGATCAGAGGTTGGGCAAAGAGAGAAAGGATAAGCTTTAATATAAATATGAACAACTGTGAATGTTCCTAAAATAAAAACGCATGTAAGCTCCAAACAATACGGTAGACTTTGGGATGAAATCCTCATCTTTTTCAATAGGAGATATTTCAACATCAGAATCAGGTCAAAGACAAAAGGTAGAGACCCTTGACAGAGAGGACAGCTCTCACATACAAGGGACTTTGTGGGTTATGGTTCATCCCATCTTATTAATTTGTTTCTGCAATGAATTACTTTTTACGAATAGGTTGAAAAGGTACAAAGCTGGCTAACGAACTCATCCAGTGTCCATCTCCAAGCTAGCTATATCCAAAATTCCGAGTGTGAATAGAACGAAAACTACGGACTCAAATGTAGGTCAACCGACTTCATATAAACGGCAGTTTTTCTCTTTAACGAGTCTACCATTTCAAATATGCTCGGAGGCTCTCCGAAATACATCTCGATCAAAGCAGTTTCTAAGGTTTCAGGCCTGCATTTAAACAAACACTGGAGATACTCGTGTCTCCACACACACACACACACACACACACACACACACACACACACACACACACACACACACACACACACACACACACACACACACACACACACACACACACACACACACACACATGGAGACAAACGCCTCAGAGTAGGTTACCTACATTTTATGTGAAAATGGGTTCCCATATTTCTATTTATTCTAGGGCTCTGAAATTGATGCGAATGTTTAGAACTCACCTTATAACTAAGCTCTATAACTTAAAATAAAATATACATTTCTGGAAAAAGAGACACTGGATGGAGAAAAATGGGTTTCTACCAATAAAGCGGGTGTCTCTCACACAAAAACTGGCATTACAGTGAACATGGGTGTCTTCAGAAAATTTGGCGTCTGTAATAAGGTCAAGTTCATCATGGAATACTTTTTTTTCACATTCATTTTTTTTCTTCAACTTAATGTGTATGTATGCATTAACATTTTATTGTGCAAAATTGAATGAACACTTGTCCCTAACCTTTAGATTATGATTTTCACAGAGGAAATCTTTTAAACATTGCTACGTTTTGTCCTTCTGAAGAAAAACAGTTTATCATGACATTTGTGTGAGAATAAAAATAATGTATTCTGGAAATTAAGGGTTACTAAGCGACTAAGGCCATCTAACGGCGAGATGGGTAAAAATCTGGTGAGCCAGACTAAAAGCAAGGTCTTAAGACAAGATGTAAATATACCTTAAAAATATGGCAGGCTAAAATGTCGCAAGAGTCTTTAAAACAAACGTATACAGACTCTCGAAAAGGGCAAAATAGTGAAATTCACATAGTCTATGAATGCTCAGATCTTGTTACAAATATTGCATTCTCTCAAGAAATTGAAGATTTTGTCCGGGGGAACATCCCGGAACAAAACCTTCAAGGAGTCTGCTGTTAAGTATTTATATCTGGTGTCAATGAGATCGGCACAATACAGCAAAAGGTGTCGAACAGAAAACTGCTCATCACAGGCAAAACACTATGGACGCTCATCCTGGTTTAGTAAGTAAGAGTGCGTAACATACGTGTGCCCGATGTGGAGTTAGTTAGTTATTTGGGTTTAACGCCGAGCAGGCGACTAAGGCCATCTCACGGCGGGATGGGTAAAAATCTGGTCAGCCAGACTAAAAGCAAGGTCTTAAGACAAGATGTAAATATAGCTTAAAATGTCAGACTAAACTGTCGCACAAGTCTTTAAAAAAAACGTATACAGACTCTCAAAAATGGCAAATAAAAAATATTTACATAGTCTATGAATGCTCAGATCTTATTAAAAATATTGCATTCTCTCAAGAAATTGAAGATTTTGTCCGGGGGAACATCCCGGAACAAAACCTTCAAGGAGTCTGCTGTGAAGTGTTTATATCTCGTGTCAATTAGATCAGCACAATACAGCAAAAAGTGTCGAACAGAAAACAGCTCATCACAGGCAAAACACCATGGACGCTCATCCTGTTTAAGTAAGTAAGAGTCCGTAACATACGTGTGCCCGATGTGGAGCCGAGCAAGGACAGTCTCCTCACGGCGGCTGCCGCAGTGGAAAGGTAGACTGTCGGACAACTTAGGAAGAGCTTCATGAAGCTTGTTCCCTTCCTCTTTGTCCCACTCGGACTGCCACTCGCGGGCTATGTACGCACTAATCACAGGTTGAAAATCACTATAAACAGTCTGTGTGTCAGGGACAGGCTCACTGCGGGCACCGTTGGCAGCACAATCTGCGATTTCGATGCCCACATGGCCCGGGATCCAAATAAAAATGATGCCATAATATTCCTTCATCAAGTCTGCGTAGAGCTCTCTAATCTGCACCAGCAATGGATGGTCTGTTCCCGCGCCCTGAAGGGCCTGCAGGGCAGAAAGAGAGTCAGACAGAATCAGGAAGTTCCTTTCCCGAGACTGATAGGCATGCTTGAGTGCCAGCAGAATTGCCTGCAGTTCTGCACTAAATACAGAGGAATGGTCAGGGAGACGGAGCTTAAATGGGCGTCTAGGATGGCAAGAGGACACTGCAGCCGCAGCCGCCCTCCCATCCTCAGACTTGGACCTATCCGTATAAAGACGACAATAGCCAGGAATAATTGAAACGAGTTCATTGAGGCTCTGTTGGTATATGGCTGGTGGAGTACAATCCTTCTTGTGGGCTGTCAAGTCCAGCAAGATGTCAGGAACTGGTAGTAGCCAGGGTGGAGTGACGTGTTGCAGAGATTCCGAAACTTTGTCCAGGTCCACTCCGGCCGCCTGCAGATGAGGTCGGACACGGAAGGAAAGTGGACGGACAGCTCCCGGATGGGCATCGTAAATCTCTGCAAACGGCGAGTAAGGACAGTCTTCTCACGGCGGCTGCCGCAGCGATGAGGTAGACTGTCGGACACCGTAGGAAGAGCCTCATGCAGCTTGTTCCCTTCCTCTTTGTCCCACTCGGACTGCCACTCGCGGGCTATGTACGCACTAATCACAATGAACAGTCTGTGTGTCAGGAACAGGGTCATTGCGGGCAATGTTGGCACCAGAATCTGCGATCCTGTTGCCTTCGATGCCCACATGCCCTGGGACCCAAATAAAAATGATGTCATAATATTCCTTCATCAAGTCCGCGTAAAGCTCTCTAATTTGGTGGATTGTGTTCAGACGCTGTAGAACAGACTTGGAAGCCGAGCCATATACCACAGAGCCGTAATCCAGTTTGGACCGAACAAGGGCTCGGTA
This sequence comes from Semisulcospira habei, assembly GCA_036245525.1. Taxonomy (NCBI): domain Eukaryota; kingdom Metazoa; phylum Mollusca; class Gastropoda; family Semisulcospiridae; genus Semisulcospira; species Semisulcospira habei. The sequence continues at coordinate 175,735,561 of BTPG01000002.1, forward strand.
CAGTCGAAGTAAGTCAATGCGGTCTGCACCCCAGTCAGTACGACCAACGACACGTAGAACGTCGAGGGCCTTCTGACAAGAGGTTTCGCCCGCTGTCTTTTAAATGTTAAAATATTCGCTTGCGACGGATTACGAAAAGCACGTCGCTGAGCAGATTTGCGAATTGTTTGGGCTTGCGGCACTCTTCATTGAACCATGGTACTCTCGGCTTCCGAGGGAGTGATGTGGAAGTTCTAGGGATGGTTTCAACTGCTACGTCCAACAAAATAGAAGTAAAACAAGAAACAGGTTCTTCAGCTGACATGACCACCTCCTCTGTAAGACGAGACTGACAGAGGGAGGCAAACAGAGGCCAGTTAACTTTCTTGAGATTCCAGCGCCCCACCGGCGAATCCTCCTCACAGCTGACCGATGACAGGACTACTGGGAAGTGGTCACTACCACACAGGTCGTCGTGAACCTTCCAGTCAAAGTCCAGCATGAGAGAATGATCACTCACAGTGAGGTCTAGAACAGAACTAGATCCTGAATCTGAGTTAGAGTACGTAGGTGAGCCATCGTTAAAGACACATAGGTTGAGAAAAAAACATCTTCTAACATCTGACCTCTGCCATTATAGTGGTCACTACCCCAAAGGTGAGCGTGACCGTTAAAATCCCCCATGAGAATAAAGGGAGGGGGCAGTTGATCTACTAAGTTAAAAATATCATTACTACAGACCCACAGTTCATATGGTTATGGTCTTCTTCAAGGTAACCCGAGCGGCGACAGCCTGAAGGCAGATGTCGATGCTAACGGGTCTACATAAAATTTGGCTACTAATGAGAAGAGCCACTCCACCCGACCGCCTCTCCGAATCAGAGCCTTTATGTATAACGTTAAAACCATTAAAGGACACAGGGTCAGAAGTCTTCAGGTAAGTCTCCTGAAGAGATATTACTGAGGGGTTATAGAACTTGACTAAAAGACGTAATTCCTCAAAGTTAGCTTGAAAAGCACAATTCCACTGAAGCAGAGAGTATATGATTATGTCTTATCTGGGGTTGAATAGTTTCCCCCCCCCCCCCTTTTTTCCTTTGCCTTGGAAGGAGGTGAAGAAACAGAGGGGGGCCGGCTCCCGGGCCTCCTCTGGTTCTTCGGAGAGGAAGAGAGTGAAGCTGCCGCAGCATCAGCAACGACAACTTTCACCCCCTCCATCCGCTCCTCCAGTGCAGCATATTTGGTTTGAAGGGGGACATCAGTGTCCCTCTTCTGTGCCCGCGCGCACAGCGGTCCCATATATTTCTTAGACTTCTGGTCATGGGCAGCGTTCCTGCCCCTAGAGTTAGCGGCCTTAGAAGGCTGACCAGAGCCAAGAACCTTTGGAGTTGACAGACTAACAGGTTTGGGTGGGGGCTGAGGCTTAGGGGCAACAGAAGGCGACACAACCGGACCGGCAGTGTCCGCCTTCTGCGTTCCCTGGCTCCTCGTCATCACCGGAGGAGGGTTACTCTCCAGGGGCGAGAGGAGCCGAGGCTCCGCCCCCAACCAAGAAGTGGGGGTTTGAAATGAAAAGTCTTTGATGGGGCGCTTGCCTGCCACCGCTGCACTGAAAGTATACACGGAGATGTTAGAGGATGGGGCAGCCGCAGCTGCACCAGGGCCTTCAACCAGTTTTTTGGCATCCAGAAAGGACAGCCCCTTCTCCACACGCACCTGCTGAATCTTGCACTCAGATATACAATGAGGGCATTTCTTATCCGAAGCCATATGCGCCCCCTGGCAATTCACACACAGGGGGGTGGCTGTGCAGCATTCAGCAGAGTTTCTGGGTTTAGTGCAACGGGCATGTCTTCTGCCCATGGAGATACTTTTGGCACTTAAAGCACCGGAGGGGGAGAGGGACGTACTTTTTTACTTTCAGGGAGTAGTAACCTCCCTAGATGGTAGTAGGAGGGGTGGGGGTGCCAAACGTCTGGATGATGGTAGGGAGACGGATCTCCCCACCACCTCGTTTGGAAACGAAGCGCCTGACGTAAGTCACCCCCTGAGACTTAAGGTTCCGTACAACTTCATCTTCTGATAGTTCTGCCAAAGCTTGATCTTTGATTACTCCTCTTGACGAATTCATAGTTTTGTGGGGTGTAACCTCCACCGGAGTGTCACCGATAGAAGAGAGCCTCAGCAGCCCGCTGGAGTGTGCCCGGGTACGGCACTCCACCAGCAGGTCACCAGACCTGAGGCTCTTGGCGTCAGGCCTGCCAACACGGCTCCTAAGGGTCTCCCCCCACCAGAAATGGATGTAGCTTGGAAACTGGTTTGTCTTTCATCTTGCTATGAACAATGAGGAAGCGAGGCCATACGGCCGACGCCTGAGGCGTCGCTTCCTCACAGTCAGAGTCACTGTCATGTTCAATGTCGGTGGCTATGCGCCGCTTCTGTGCAAGTTTAGTTTCTTTTGTTTTTTTTCCAAATTATAATAGTAGAGATATTCATCCCCCGGGGGTCCCCGTTCGCCACCGAGCCCAACAAGGGAAAGTGCAACTGTCGGCGAGTCTCCAGCCGACGCACAATGGAGACTGCCCGAAAGATATACTCAAGGGGGTAAGCCCGATTGAACCGTCTGAGCCACCGCCTTCTATCACACGGTTGAATGCAGGAGAATACAGACGTAGAGCACCTAATCAGCAGCAGAGGCTATAGCATGGTGCTCCGTATATCAGCCCGCATGTCAACAATGGGATAAGGCTCAACGTGCCAAGAGCCGATTGACTAGACCGGTACGACTAGCCTCCCGTTTAGGCAGAAGGCAAGGCCAAAGTGGATTGTTTCAGCCACCAGGATCCTCTTCTCCCCCGACACGGGTCTCCAAGTACGGCAAACACTTGGGATCCAAAGGACCAAAAGTTTACGAGTATTTTTAAGAACCAATCCAACATGGTACGACCTGGGTTAGCACAGCTCCTTAAAAACCGGACCAGTGAAAAAGACTGAACAACATTATCTGCTGACATCAAGTCCTAATCCTGGACAAAGATGGCACCCCTCTGCTAGCCCACTCAGTCAGGGACTGAGGGGACCACCCACCCACGCCACGTGGAGGCCGGTGCCCAGTGGGTGAAAAACTGTTACAGGGCGACAGATTTGTCACTGAAGCGATCAACTCATCGCTAGAGCCAGTGACAAAAATACAGCAAGCCCATAACGACCGCCTGAACCAGCTGGCGTCCTCCAAAGACAGTCATGCCAGCAAGCTACATGACATGAAACGGCAGCTTAAGGTACTGAGTGAGGGAGCAGAGTTAAACAAGCCCAAGCCTGCTCTCTCCGCCTCTCCCATCGCCACATCCAAATCATCCTCCCTGAAGTCGACATCCCCCATTTCCCCCAAATCTTCAGGAAATAGTACTGTTCAGTACACCCCCCACCCTGACATCATCATCGAAAACATGTTTGCCGCCCTGTCGAGCGGCGACGGGAAGCAGCAAGCTCCTGGTGCTGGTACTGACGACGGTGCCGCACTCAACGCTGCCACCGACTGCCGTGGGACCAATACTTCAGAATCACCGGTCACCCCACTGGACAATCTGCGAGCCCAGACCATCAGGCCCGACCTTAACACGCTCCTCGTCGGCGACTCTGTCTTGAAAAGGGTCGATTCCCGGAGGATGTCTGTGGACGGCGCCGTCGTGCAGAACATGTCGGTGTCGGGGCTTAGTATCAGCAAAGACAATACATTATAAGACAAATCACTCGCTCCGAGAGTGCGAGGACGTGCTTTGAGAGTTTTCTCCCTTGTAATCGTGTTGAATCATGGCTGACCGAACGAGGCAAGGGCTGACTTTTGCAGCGCAATTCACTTGTTCGAACTGGCGCCCGCTACAAGCCAAGTTTCACCGGCATGTCAGTTTTCCTTTTTCCCAATGAAGAAACAAGGTAAGCTGATTACTCTGTGGTCTTATCTTTGCATAAATTTACGACCGTATAATAATTTCATGGCGCAGAGAATGTCTATCTCGAAAATTTTCGATTCTGAATTAGAGTTGCCAGGGCGATACTCAGGCATAGGTCCCTCGTGTGATATGTATCTTTGGGCTTAAATCTGGGAGAGTGGAAAACTGATCCAACTGCAAACAGACCCTAGCCGGCTCTCCACGCCGTGAATTCCGAGAAATGTCAGTGGAAAAGTGATTTAACGACCATTTAGATCCAGAGTAATTATACGTTTCTAGTAATTTTGTTTTCAAATGTAGAAGAGGGCAGTATGTACATAGACCAGTTTTCCTGTCCCATTGTATCCACTTTATGGTGGACTAACTCAAGTTAGATCTAGTCATATGTGCCACACGTGCTTAACTTGGGCGAGAAAAAGTATTCTTTAGGCTACACGGACCTTTCCCTTTCGTTCAAGGCAATACGACTGATAGGGAGAATCCTGTGTAAGTTTCACGTTCTTAATCGAGTTGTTTTAAGACCGATGTTCCGATCAAAAAGAGGAAAGTACTGGTGAGAAATTAAGCAAAGAAACCTTGAGTTGTAAGGTTGTTGATAAAATTCAGTCGTTGCAAAGTTACTTCGCTTTCATTGTCTATCAAGACCTAAAATACAAAAGTATAAAAGATCATGCAGAACTCTGTCCACTGTACTGTTCTCACGAACTACGCCTACAGACTACAGTATTTAGCTGGTGGTGTTTTAGTACTTGCATTTCAGTCTTTGTTATTCTCCCAACAGATGTCCGGGTGCAGATTACGCGCAGAGAATTTCTGTTGGGACTTTTACCTGCTGAGCTGCGTTAATGTTCCTACAGGCTGTGCAGTGCCCATTTTGAAAACAGCCAGTTCACGTGCGCCGACTGTGTTTTCGGTGCCCGACCCACCCCCACAACTAACAACAGAGACGAGGGATACTGCTACACATTCAGAAGCGCCGCCTCACAAGCAGGCACGCATGTCACTGCAACCAGGTATTTTAAATGAATAAATATAATTTGATTTATAATTTGTAAGCTGAAATTTTTAATGTATAAAAAAAATACCAAACAATGACAGCACAAAAGATTAGTTGTGTGAGTTGTTTTCACAACTGGGGTCATAAAATCTGTTGACTATTAAAATCAGACAAGCAGATTTTAAATTTGGATGAATTTTCGATGGCCTTTTTGTGTGTGTTCGCGCCTGCATGTGTGTGTGCAAATACATTTTTTGTCAGTCATATGAAATGTGAATTGATTTTTTTGATCTGAGTAAATATGCTGTGGATTATCATGATATCATTAATGATTTAATGCATGGTTGCTTGTGTGTGTGCAGATGAGTCCAGTGGAGAAACTGGTGTGGGGGGAACTGCAGCAACAGAACTGGTGGTCAGGACAGCGATTCACCAAGAAAGCAGGCTTTGAAGAAAAGTCTCAAAACTGTGCGCAACAGATTGTACTGCCTTCAGAAGAAATGTAATTACGACAGAAAGACGGCAAACAAGGAAAGAAAAGACATTAACACTCAAAGAGAAGAAGGATGCAGCAGCAAAGAGCCGCTTGGCCCATTTTTTGCCTGATTCGTTGTTAAGTTTATTTCAGCACAGTTGCGTGAAATACACAAAAAGAAACAAGGCCGGAGATGGACGGAGACAGAAAAAACAATAGCTTTATCTTTGTTTCATGCAAGCCCCAAGGCATATCGTATGCTTGCAAAATTCTGTGTCCTCCTGTCAGTTTCAACCTTACGGAAAACTATGCGAAAGGTTTCAGTCTGCCCCGGCTTTAGTGCCAAAATTCTGAAAGCACTTCAGATTAAAGTGTCTGTACTGCCGCCAAAGTCAGATCTGTGTGCAATAGTACTAGACGAAATGACAATAAAAGAACAAGTCACCTACAACAACAACAACAAAAAAAAACGTGATCAAATAGAAGGGGCAGAGAATTTTGGGGAGGACGAGAGGACAAAGCTTGTGGTAAACCATGCGACTGCCTTTGTTGTAAGGGGTTTAGTTTCCCACTGGAAGCAACCGAAGGTCTGGTGGGGGAGGAGGGAGTTGTTGGAGAACATAATTCTGATCGGTGATGACATGTTTATCTGTTTACCTGGTAATGACTTTTAGATCTAAAGGCGGTGGGCATGTGACTGATGGTATTGTCTGTTGTACGTCTTATGATAATTCAGCCTATTGCGTATATTCATGTTGACCTGCTATTTTGTGTATGATGAATAATTTTGTGTTGGGTGGATGGATGAATTGAGAGGAGGAGACAGAACAGGTAATCAGTGATCATTTCTTATTAATCTCTTTGTGCATACTATCGAAGGTACTGTTTACAGTTTCTAACGGGTGTATGCATAAGGTGGTTAGCGTGGCCTGTGTATAATCACTATTTGGTTTTCTTGATAATACCTGCTGCAAGTTAAACCTGTATTAATAAACTGATCTTTTTGTGAGATTGTTTAAAACAACTGGCATTTGCTGTAAATTATTTCTTATTTAGTCCTGTGTTGGTGGTTTGTTTGTATGTGTGTTCGTTTGTGTGCATGTGTGTTTGTTTGCATGCACGTGTGTGTGCGCGCGCGCGTGTGTGTGCGTGTGTACTAGACATCAACTCACACTCACGGCAACAACGAAATGCCTGATTTATTTATTTTTCTTTTACACTTTCCGTGTTAATTACCACTTTTCCGAAAAATCTTTTGATTAGGAATAGAAATAAATATCTTAGAAGCGGAGCTCATGTGATTTTAAAACAGTTTTCCGCAATGCACAAACAAAAAGCACCTGTTACCCTTCAAAACGCCTCGCGTCAGAGCTCGAGCCCATTACCAGATAGTGATAGACGTATGGCCACAACACGATTACACCATGGGACGCAACTGCTACACTGACCTCGCTTTTTTCAGTAAGCCTTATGAAGGAGTGATCTGTCTTATAATGTATTGTCTTTGGTATCAGCGAGCTGGCGGAATGGCTGCGCAATCAGCGCCAGGCACGACACATCCGCAGAGTTGTGTTTCACGTCGGCATCAACAGCTGCAGGCAGCAGAACCCTGTCCCCAAGCCGGCGTGGATGCAGCTTATCCGTCTTCTGACCTCCGTTTTCCCAAATGCCCGCATTCAGGCCTCTGCCATCATGCCCCCGAGAGGTCAGAACCACCCCCTCTTTGCCCCCGCCTCCATCTCCAATGAAGCCCTTAGGGAGGCCTGCGAGCAGATAAGAATTCTGTTCACGGACCACACCTCCATCTTCCTCACAGACAACAGAGCCCCCCAAAAGAAGCTCTAAAAAGACGGCACCCACCCGAGTCCTGCTGGTGCCATGAAGCTGGCACTGAACATTCGCTTTGCGGGTGTTCCACGCCAGCCCCACAGCGAACACGGGATGGAGGAAATCCGCCGCGCCAGCAGCCAGCATCTTCACATTTACAACCAGAAGCAAGAGTCCAACTGGCCATTCAGCGGAGCCAGACACCAGCAGCAGGAATTGAGACGTAGTAACGGGTCTCTGCAGAACTACGAGCAACCACAGTGCGACCAGCTTCAGGCCCACAACACCCGCCACGCCTTTCCCCCACGTCCTCAGCAAGATCAGGGCGGGCCAGTCGTGACGTCACAGGGAGAATTCCCCAGCATGCCAGCGGCTACTGCTTACAATACCAGCCGGTCACCCTTTCGCTGCGCCCGCCGCAGTTACAGCAAAACCGCCGCCCAGAGGGTCGGAACAATCGCCGTCAACAGAGACAACTCAACCCGATCCCCTACAGACAATGCAGCTTATGGCACAGCTGCTGCGGCCGCATCTACCTGCATGTTCACCTCGTCAATACCGGAACGCAGAGACTGACCTCTGCGGAACGAAACTAACCTGACAATCTGAATGCAAAAGGCACAGATCATCATGCGCCCTTGCAGCAGCACGGGCTCATAAGGATGCCTGCTGAATGCAAAATGCAAATGCAAGAGTCATAGATCCCCATGAGCCCGTGCAGCTGCTCTGGCCCATGCGGATAAATACCTCATGCTGACCGCAAATTCTAAATGCAGAGGGCATACATAGATCCTCATGCACCCCTGCGTTTGCACGGTCTCTGGAGGATAGATACCCCATGCAGGCCGCGATTATCTGTTTAAATGCAAGAGGCATGGATCCTCGTGAGCCCTTGCACATGCACGGGCTCGTGAGGATAAATACCACCTGCCATCTACAAGCCTCAAATACAAAAAAACATAGATCCTCATGAGCTCCTGTAATTGCACGTGGTCGTAAGGATAGATGCCTCATGCAGGTTACACTCACATCTGTGTTTCTCACGAGTGTAAATTAACACGTTAGTACTGCATAATAAAAGTGTAAATGGTGCCGTATCTCTATAGCTTCTGTCGATACACGACTGACTTGCCCGGACCTCTGGTTTTCTCTCACATATTTTGCGGACTAGACCGAGTGTATATAGTAAATGATGCTTTGGTGTAGCGCTTTCACCTACGTTCCACTGAGCACCTCCGTGTGGAAGCTATATTTAACCGTTCTCATCTAAATCGGCGTTTATTAAGCCGTACTATAGACATTGCAGGAAATTTGACTGTGGACACTGATGGACTGTTTTATTTACAGCGATTCGTTTTATTGTGGGTGCCCCGCGGCGTAAGTTCTGTTCCTAAACAGACGTGGAGTATTTTGACATTGCTCCTTCAGGGTAGCGGACATCGATACTTCCCCCAGAACGTTTGATTATCACATTTTGTCTTCATACTTTATTGTTTTCTTGGATTGTTTCGTTTTCTCTTTACATTGGCCTTCGATCTTTGATTGAATTTGCTCAACCACCGCTATTGTAGATGCTATTTTTATTGTGAAACAATATACAGTTGTTGGCGAAATGCTCATGGCCAGAAGCAAACAAAAAGTACACAAATTACGAGTGGGTCACCTCAACGTTTTTCATCTTTATAATAAGGTATCTGACCTGTCGGCGTTCCTCAACAGTCCCACACCGTTTGACATTTTCGGCCTTACCGAGTCACGCCTAAATTCAAATATCAGTGATGATGCCGTGAAAATTTCTAATTTTAGTATCATGAGAAGAGATTCCTCCTGCCATGGTCAAACGGGCATTGCTGTATACGTTCATCACTTTATTGAACACTTAGTCCGTAGGCGAAAAGACTTAGAAACGGCTGAAGTAGAGTGTGTGGATTGAGGTTAAGAGCCCGTACTGCTCACCGTCATTTTTCGGGTTTCTTTACCGCAATCCGGCGTCTACCTTCGAGTGGTATGACAATTTTACTACTAACCTAGACAAAGTATGTAAAGGACACAATGACGTCATTCTTCTAGGTGACTTTAATATAGACATGATTAAACCCCATCCCGCATGGGAAACTACATATTCTTTATTTGGCCTAGTACAGCTAGTTAAATCCCCCACCAGAATTACCACCACGAGCTCTACGCTCATTGACCACGTCTATACAAACAAGCCCCAGGCGGTGACCGATGTTAGTGTCTCAGATCTTAGTGTTAGTGACCACTGCCCCGTGATTTGTTGCTGGTCTATAAAACTCCCCAAATTAAAGAAACATCGTCATACCACAACAACCTACAGGTCATTTAAGCATTCAGTCGTAATGAGCTTCTACACGATCTTAGTAAACACTCCTTTTGATGAGGTTCTTCTCACAGATGATCCAGATATTGCGCTCTCTACTTGGTACGGACTATTCCTTGGAGTATTAGACAGATATGCGCCGATTAGAACAAAAAGAGTAAAGAGTGAGATACTTCCCCCTTGGTTGACAAAAGAAATAATGCATGCCATGTCGGTGCGAAAAGACCTAAAAAGAGAAAAGAACTTTGATGAATTTAAAAAGCAGCGAAACCGTGTGAGGTTAATGGTGCGCGCCGCGAGGAGAGACTTTATCCGCAACACTATCAAGGACAACAAAGATGTGTCAGCAGTGTGGCGGGTACTGAATTCGATCACCCGAGGCAATATCAGTAGGTCAATAACCATCCCCAGTAATCTCTCCGCCGACACATTCAACGAACATTTTCTGTCTGTAGCGGATTTGATAACTACTCCTAGTCGTGATACAGAGGCAGACACATGCCCTGATTATTTAGTTAATTTCTGCAACAGAAAAACAACTGGCACTCCACCATTTAGTATCCCCATACTTGCTGTGCACGAAGTGGGCAAACTAATTAGTGACCTAGCTAATAAAAAGTCCTCCGGCCATGATGATATCAACCCACACATATTAAAGTTGTCTGCACCATACATCATTGAGACCCTTACTTATATTTACAACTTATGTATTACAAAAAATGTATTCCCTTCAGACCTTAAAGTCGCAAAAGTCGCTCCACTGCCAAAATCAAAAGATCGTACTGACCCTAACAACTATAGACCCATTTCTCTGCTGTCAGTATTATCTAATCACATCGAAAGGCATATACATAAAGACCTGTCTGCCTACTTAGAATCACGAAAGTTGCTCCATTCGTCTCAGTCAGGATTTCGCCCTCGGCACTCATGTCATACGGCTCTCAGCCGATTAACAGACACATGGCTTTCAAATATGAATAATTCGCAGCTAACAGGTGTAATTTATCTTGACTTTAAAAAGGCTTTTGACTTAGTCAACCATACAATATTGATTTCCAAACTTAAGCATTATTTTCGAAACGACATGGCTGTTTCGTTGTTTACTTCATACCTCGAAAAACAGGAAACAGAAAGTAATTGCTAATGGAGCCTACTCTTCTACTAAACATGGTAAACTCGGAGTTCCGCAGGGGTCAATTTTAGGTCCTCTTTTATTTTGTATTTACATAAATGACCTACCTCTAAGTCTCACCTACGAAGCAACACAGTGTGATATGTTCGCCGATGATACCTCAATCCACACAGCTAATAAAGACATAGGTGTAGTTGAAAACGGTCTTCAACAAAGTCTCGATGATATAGCAGCATGGTGTAAAGTCAACGCTATGATTCTGCATCCTACTAAAACAAAATCTATGATTATTGCAACACGCGAAAAGCATCTGTTGAAACCATGAATGCTTAATTTATCACTCAGCAACGAAATCATAGAACAGGTAGCCGAACATCGTCTATTGGGGGTCACAATTGATAATCAACTGAGGTGGCAGATGCACATTGACAATGTCTGTAAAACGGTCTCCAGAAATGTCTTATGTTATCGAAATTAAAGTATTGTACAGATAGTTAAACCAGAAAATTGTTCAGAAATGCACACATCATGTCACATAAACTACGCATCGACGGTGTGGGATTGTTGCAGTGATGTACACTTAAAAAGACTAAATTCTTTACATAGGAGAATGGCTAAATTAATTCTTCCCGACCCGCACTTGACGACCGAGGAAAAACTCAGTAGAGCTGGATTTCTACCCCTTCAAAATCACTTTAAATTTAACAAAGGGGTACTGATGTTTAAAGTGTGGAACCATAGCGCTCCAGAATATCTAACAGAGCTGTTTAACAGATTAGACTCCTGCTGTGGGAATATGAGGGGTCTTTATATTGTTCCAAAACCCCGAATAGATATATTTAAATCTACTTTGTCATTTGCGGGTTCTACACTCACTCCCACATCATGTTAAAGCCACTCCGACATTATCTCGTTTCAAGACAAGTCTTTATAGATACCTGATATCAATCAAATAACAATATCTAGTTATACGTAGACACACGAATGTACGTGTATATTTTAACAATCTAATGTATGTGCGTGTGTGTGTGTATGTGTGTGTGTCTCTGTGTGTGTGTGTGTGTGTGTGTGTGTGTGTGTGTGTGTGTGTGTGTGTGTGTGTGTGTGTGTGTGTGGGCGCGGGCGAGTGTGTGTATGAGAGTGTTTGTGTTTAGTGGACTATAATTATATCTTGTATCACTGTGCTTTGATGTCCCTGTTTATGTATATTTTGTTCTTAGTTAGTCGTAGGTGTAGCAACGGCAGGTACGAAAAATGACATAGTCACTGACTGTGTTAATATCTTCCCCGTTGTAAAATAAAGATTCATTGATTCTCTCTCTCTCTCTCTCTCTCTCTCTCTCTCTCTCTCTCTCTCTCTCTCTCTCTCTCTCTCCCAAAACATACTCACTTTTGCTTCGTACGTGAGCCAAGAACTACAATTATATCAAAAACTGGCAGTTTTCGCACACTTGCGAATCTCATATGACCCTTGGCCTTTCCGAGGGGTCATCCAAATTTAATTAGTATGCATAGAAAGGCTTTATCATCAGGTACCTCTATACCAAGAAGTTGAAAATAGTATTTGAGAAAAAACAGTTTTTGTCAAAATATAGCTATTTGTTACCCCTTTCTGGACTTCCATGATCCTTGATCTTTGCGAGGGGACTACTAAATTAGTATACATAAAACGTCTTATCATTAGCTACCTTTGTGCCAGATCTGGATGAAAAGTTGGTCCAAACTTTGATAAAAACAACAATTCTATCAAAACCTGGCATTTTTCACACATTTGCCGACATCCTATGACCCTTAAACTTGCCAAGGGTTCATTCAAATTAGTATGCATAGAAGGGTCTTACCATCAGGCACCTCTGTACCAAGTTTGGGTTTAAAGTTGAAAATAGTATTTGAGGAGAAACAATTTGTGTCAAAATATGACTATTTTTTACCCCTTTCTGGACCCCAGGGACTTTGAACTTTGAGAGAGGTCACGGATATTGGTATGTTTCGAAAGGTTTTAGTACAAAGTACCCATGGGGCAGGTTCGAAGTCTGAGGCTTGAGTAGTCTCCGAGAAAATGGCAACATTTACCACGGATGACAAACACTGGACAGAGGATGGACAGCCCATTACACAGACTCACTTTTGATACCGCACATCTGCCAAAAACAACCCTTATTAGGTCAAATGGTTCTAACTGATATTTGTTCTTAAAGTCGTATAGAACATTGTTTTATTGATATTTGAAAAAAAAAAAGCGCTCCGATGTCAAACGGCCTATATCATGGCAACTACAGTCATCATTTACGCGGTTTTGACTAGAAAAATGATTGAAATGAAAATGCAGTCCAACGAACTATTACACATCTACCTTTGTAAATGCGTCCTAATCCTCTGAAGTCCATCTGGTCTGAGCAGTTGAAGACAACAACGTACTTGCCCAGACAGCGTCCCATGTCTTTGGTAGTCTCTGTTTTACCAGTACCTGCAGGACCTGCAGGGGCTCCACCCATAGACATGGCCAACGCTTGGGCAAGGGTGATGTAGCATCTGGAAATACAATGCAAAAACATTTTTCAAACTTGCATGTATTATTGTACTTAAGAAGGTAGCCTTGCAATTTAAAACGCATGAAGTAGCTTCCATAAGCTCCCTAGGGTCCCTGTCCCGCCCAATTTTACTAACACCTGTTATTACTGCTTAAACAATACAGGAACAAACTCATATTTTGGTGTTTTGAAAAACAGTCTTTTTTGTCTGCATCCTTAAAACCACACACGTATCTAAAGGGTGACAAACAGCCACGATCTTGCATTTTTGCACAAAACATTCAAATTTAGATTGGCCTGTGCTTGTGGACTTTGATTATACACCGTCACACAAAATACAGCCTCATGCCATCACATTTTCTCTTCAAAATCTGTTATGACTGTTACCACTGAAAAAAGCCTTCTTGGCTAACATGAAGGACCAATCCACATAATACGTGTGACCTTGACCTTTTTAACAGGTCACTGAAATGAAGTTCAAGTGTCTAAATGTAAGTAAAGGGTTGACGTTTGCTCCAGTGATATCCAAGGTATTTCAAAATGTGTGCATTTTTTACAAATCTGTCAACCCTATATGACCTTTCACCTGTCCAAGGAAGTATGCACAGAAAGGTGTTATCATCAGCTAATTTCATGAGAAATTTGATTGAAAAGTTTGCAAAAACTGTGATAACAAACCTACAATTTTATCAAAATCTGGCATTTTTCACACACTTGCTGACCTCCTGTGACCTTGGCCTTTCCGAGAGGGGTCATCCAAATTAATATGCATAGGAAGGCCTCACCATCAGGTATCTCTTATCAAGTTTGGATTTGAAGTTGAAAATACTTTGTGTCAAAATACGGCTATTTTGGACCCCTTTCTTCATCAAAATATGGTTAATTTTTTTAACCAATTTCTGGACCCTCCTTGACCCTTGACCTTTGCGAGGGGACTACTAAATTAGTATGCATAGAAAGGTCTCATTGACAGTTACCTTTGTGCCAAATTTGACTGAAAAGTTGGCAAAAACTTTGATAAAAACTACAATTCTATCAAAATCTGGCATTTTTCACACATTTGCCGACCTCTTGTGACCCTTGAACATTCTGAGGGGGTCATCCAAATTAGTATGCATAGAAAGACCTCACCATCAGGTTTCTCTGTACCAAGTTTCAGTTTGAATTTGAAAATAGCATTTGAGGAGAAACAATTTGTGTCAAAATATGGCTATTTTGGACCCCTTTCTGGACCTCCTGTGACCTTGACCTTTGAGAGAGGTCACCTAAGTTGGCATGTTTAGAAAGGTCTTGCTATGGTTCGCGGTGAATCGTGCTCACATACACTAGAGGCTGGATCTTTACCTCGACGGGAATTACCAAGTAACCGCTGCTAATTAGCAACCAGGAGTTTGTTGATTGGCAGGCTAAAAGTTGACACTACGACGATTACAACGATAGAACATTTCCTGCGAGAAGTTGTATTTTTCGCTGGGTTCTGATTTATTTTCCGTGCTCGGATATTTTGTCAGCGACCAGGGTCCGAAATTAACTTTTTCAGCTTGGTGCCCCCTGGGCCCTAGTCACAGCAAATGCTGGGGCGGAGGAGCAAAACTTAGGGCCCATCATGTCAAACTGTAAATTACTGTAGCGTTGTCTCCATCTTTATCCTAACTTTCATGGTGGAACTTTAAGGTTGTATACTATACCTACATTTTTTAATTGAAAACTGCCGCTTATAGGGTTTTTTGAGAGCCTTATTGAGTCTGGAGGCTATTGCCACCCTGAAAGACCCATGGTCCCGGGCATATTTGTAAGTTTGAGCCTTTTGCGTGACCTACCCCATAAGCAAAAACATGCAAAATAGCTGATTTCAGAACACAATAAAAATTTATCGAATAGTGTGTTAAAATGATAAAGAAACATTTCGGTCACTTCATAAAGTATGTTAGTATTTTCTCGTAAAAAAAGTGTGCTCTGATAATTGGAATTCTAAGTGCAATCGAGAAAAGTGTATGTTGTAAATTCGCAAAGTGCCCGGATGTTATCAATAACATTACAAGTGTTTGCAATGTTGGGCAATTGCTCAGGCCCTTTTTATTCGATAAAGTCGTACTTTAGATCATATCACACACATTATTTATGAAAAAATGAGGGGGTCCCGTGCAAAAATTGGCACTTTGGGTCGTTTGCGAGTGCGTTTTCAAAAAGGGATACAAGCGATGTCTGACTTCCGGCAGATCATATCTCCGCCGTAGCCAGTCCCAAGCCCGCATGAGAAAGGAGGAAATCAACGACGCCAAACCAACAAGTATAACCTACGCCCAAACTGTTGCAAACTACTATTCTTCGATCACTATTGGTGACAGTGGGAAAGTACACTGGAACAAACAACAACGGCAGATACGGGATGAGAAGGTTTATCTATAAGTAATTAAATGCACCCATTATCCCTTAGTAGTTGAATTAGTGCCGTGGTAAAATACTCTTTTTGCCACACAGGTAACCAGGGTTCAATCCCGTAGATGGATATTTTTTTCCCTGCTCAAAAATTTGAAACCCATACAGTTTCTACTTCGCTAAATGAAACAAACGCACACAAAAAAAGAAAGCCAAAAAAAAAAATATATATATATATATATATATATATATATATAAAAGAAACGCGTGGTAATTTTCTGTTTTTTTTTCATTTAAAATATGCGATTATCATCACTGTTGTAATGTGAATGTTAAACCATGAACCAACCAACAAACCACTTTCAGTCTTGGATAAAAATGCATACTGGTTACCTCGGTACATTTGTTCATTCATTTTTTTTCAGCCAGGCATTGTGAGCATGTTTACATTACATGTTTACATTCATTCAATCATTCACAGATTCACTGATGAAAAAGCACACCAAAGAGTGTCGTCACAGAGTGTTTTTATTTTTTTATTTTTTCCTGGCATCATCTACAAACATTAATTAATGAATAATGTGAATTTGTTTTAATATACCTGCTGCAAGCAATGCTACATGCTCCTTTGGTGTATCCGTGAAAGCAGGTCAGTGAACATCTCTGGTTGAAAGATGTTTGTGAACAGATTGGTAGTGGATGTACCTATCTCTCCAGCTGAATCTCAGTTTCCCAGCAGTTTTTGGTTACAAATTATAAGGAAACAAAACAAACGTCACATGTTTCAATATGCCCCGTTATGTTTACACATGATCATTGTGAGTAAAGAATAATATCTGTTTATTTTCACAAGAAATGCTGTATTTGCAGACATTCATTTAAAGTATACATGTACAGTCAAGTATGTTGAAAGCATATTAGGCTACAATGCACATAGGCACCCATACAAAAGTAACTACCTCAAATACAAAATGTTAAATGTTTAGGGCTCAACATCTTTTGTCCATAAAAGGTGATTTCAAAGATGGGTCACAGAAATAGGGTCTGAACAAATTTTGACCCAAGCTGTATTCGAACCCAGGACCTTTGGGATGAGAGTCAAACACACTACCACCGAGCCACCCAGCTCCCCCTCATATGCCTATGATCAGTTATCACCCAACCACTGAAATCTGCTGTGACAGATGGAGGGTAATGCAAGAACTACATGGTCAACTCACTCTTTAGAAGTATTGCGATTTTCATTGCGCAAGTCCACATTTGGTATATTTTGAGCAGAGGGTTTAATGACATAATATATACTACATACCCCCCCCCCCCCCCCCCCCCCGGGCTGCATTTCTATATTTTGGCACACCCCCTCTTCAGAAAGGACCCATGGGTGTTATACTCTGAGGCCAATGACCATTTTCAGAATGTATATCATTTATAATCATGCAAAGCGGAGCAGTGATAAGTTTTCTCCTTGTTTCACACCGACGCTGCAAAAAAATCTATCTGTACCACTGTTTCCTAACCCATAAGAGTCAGCTGTGGAGTACATATTTTGAATGATTGATGTATGCCAGTATTTCGGAACTTGTCACAAACAAGACCTGTTTATATGCTGAAATGTCTTCGAAAAATGAACACATTGGCAGTAAAGGGGTTTTCCTTGGATAATCAAAAACTAATACATATTAAGCTGCATTTCCAAATCGCGACATAACAGGAGAGTGACAAAAAGTAACTTTTCTGAGGGGGGGGGGTCATCCAAATAAATATGCACAGGAAGGTCTTACCATCAGGTATCTCTTTACCAAGTTTAGGGTTACAGTTAGGAATACTTGAGAAAAAAACATCTTTGGGCTATGGCTAGCTTGTACCTATTTCCCGATTTCTTGTGACCCTTGACCTTTCTGACCTTTCATGCATACGAAATTAGTATGCATGAAAAGTTCTTACCATCTTGTACCAAGTCTGGGTTTGAAGTTGTGTATACTTGAGAAAACATCTTTTTGGTCAAAATACAGATATTTTTCACCTTTTTACTGCACTACAAATTACAACATGGGTGTCAAATCGCTTTGTCACATTGTTATATGAAAACACACAAAGCACACCCCCATCACTGTACAATAGCCCCTGAACTGCTCGACTGCACGTTACAATTTTGTCGCCCCGCTGCTTCTATGTCAGGCTTATGGAAACACTCCCTCTTTATTTCTATTTTCTCGAGTTTTGTCATTGTCACTTTGTTGTCACTGCCCCACTGCTGTTGTGTCTGCAGTTGAATAGCCAGGCCTAAAGCCTGCTTTCCCTTCTCCTAATATATGGCTATGCATCAGCTCAGGCAGTAAGGCACAGGCTTTTGCTGCATTGCGAATGATGTGACTGTCCAAAACCTTGACATTGTGGCCAGCCTGGTGGATGGACATCAAAATAACAGGATGTCTGCCCTCCTACACAGGACAATCAGTTCACTTCCTTTGCCTTCTCGTCGGTTGGCCATCGCGGAGAGATGTACCCGCTGAACTCTTCTTCCCTCATCTTTCGCAACCTGCAAAAGATAATTTTGTATCAAAAAAAGTTCTGACATGCACATATTGCGTGCATATATGTTTGCAAGTATTTATACAAAGTACATACATGCATAATATGACATTAGTCAGAACATGAACAAGAAAGGCAATGTCCTTATGGTTCACGTGTATGACCAATCCACATAATATGTCTGTCCTTTTTGACCTTGGCTTGACTTCTCCAACAGGTCTCTGAAAATGTCTAAACATAAGTATAGGGCTGGATTTTGTACCAGTGAAACCTGAGTATTTTTCCAAATCCCTTCATTTTTCACACATTTGTCAACCCTCTGTGACCCTTGACCTCAGTGAGGGGCTGATTACATTAGTAGCACAGAAAAGTGTTATCATCATGCCAAATTTTATTGAAAAGTTTGCAAAAACATTGATAAAAACTACAACTCTACCCGAAACTAACTTTTGTCACCCTTATCATGTGGTATCTCCATAGCAAGTTTGAGTTTGAAGTTGAAAATACTACTTGAGATGACCTTTGAAAGGTCACAGAAATTGGTATGTTTAGAATTATTTTACCACAAAGTACCCTTGCGCCAAGTTTGAAGTCTGAGGCTTGCATAGTCTTCGAGGAAATGCCAATGTTAAAGTTGCCCACAACAGACAGTTGACGGACGACCCATTACAAACACTTACTTTTGCTATCACATGTGCGCCAAAAATTAGACGCCATTGAGCTTGAAATGACCACAAAGGGTGTATACATATATCTAGAATCAGCATGCATATTCAAAGTGAAACTTGCAGAAATTGTTTCAAACAGGACACAACGCATTGCTGTTTAGCAACAGCACACACTGGACCAAATGGGTAGTATTCAGATTTTTCTAGTCCTTTTGTATGCACTAAGTGCTTATTAAAGAAAACGACAGTATTTGGAGACTTGCCCAACCCTCTAGTTTTCAAATCAAATGCAATATGGTGCCACTTGTTGACAGCAAGTGATTTTAGCATTCGGTGTTGTTGAGAATGCTGGTACTACTACTACACCATCTTCAAAATGAAAGAAAGCATTACAGTGTGATGTGTTTCAACCAGTTGTGTTTTGTTATGAACATGATTCTATTCACAAATCAATCGGTATGCTTTACCTCGAGTCCAGGACAATAAGTGTCGCCTTCGCTCACTTTAGTTGATCCGCTGGAACTGAAATTGCCTGCTTTTAGCTGTGGCCTTCTCCTTTGAGCAAACATGACCTGACTAGCTCTTGCCTCTTCTTGGTGTAGGCGTCATACTTCTGTGCTTGTTTGCAAGTATACCCTCTGGGCGTGACTCTGTAGTGAGACGTCAACAGCAGCACTGACCTGAAATGAAATACATGTTTATTATCGTGTTATTCGGCAGCATGGCAATTTCACTTCTGATCTTATTTCAGGGTGGGTCACTTCCAAACTCCACAAACAGGGACTTTGTTATAGCATTATGAACAATTCGGGGCCAGTGGGGGGAGTCCCCCCCACCCACCCACCCACCCACCCAATTCGTCCCTACATTTAGTTTACACATTACTACCTTCAAACTAATGTGAAATAAACTGTGAACACCACAAACAAGAATAGTGAAGCCTGGATCCCTCGTGTGCATTTAAAACTGATCATTTTCTTAATCTGAACTGTGTGACCTTTCCAAAAGGTGACTGAAATTTACGTGCCATGAGTCTAAGCATACATAAAGGGCTGGCTTATGTACAGTTGTGAATAGTATTGGAGAAAAAATATCTTTTGTCAAATATGGCTATTTTTTTTTTTTTTTTACCTATTTCTTGATTTCTCATGACCCTTGGCCTGAACGCAAACTGGTAGGCTAAGAGTAAGAAAGGTCTTGCCACAAAGTATCCTTCAGCTACGTTTGAAGACTGTGGTTTGAATGGTCTCCGAGAAAATGCCAACATTAAAGTTTACCATGGACGACCAATGGCCCAGAACATAGCCTTACACTTGCTTCACACATGAGCCAATGAAAGAAGGCATTACAGTATGATGTGTTCATTCACACCATAGTTGTGTTTGTGTTCTGCACCTGATTCTCATCACAGATCTACTGGTATGACTTACCTTGAGTCCAGGAGAATACGTGTCACCTTCCCTCACTTCACTTGAGCTGTGAGTGTGACCTTGGTCAGTTGGTGTAGACGTCATACTTCTGCGCTTGTTTGCAAGTATGTACTCTGGGTGAAAGTACTGAGACTCCACAGCGAGAGGTCAACAGCAGTATTAGCCTGAAATGAAATACATGATTATTACTGTGTTGTTCGGCAGCATGACAATTTCACTTTGCGTGAACTAAATGCAGGGGCAGATTATTACTTTCAAAATAAATGCGACAAAAACTGTGTAAACCGCAAAGAACAAACAACAATGGCAAAGTCACGTCTGTACGCCTCATGCGCATAACTGATTCACAACCTGTGTGACCTTTCCGAAAGGTAGCTAAAATAAGTGTCACGAGTCTCAACATAAAGGCTTGCTTTTGTACTAGTCAAATTTGTATTTTTCACACATTCTACGGTCATCCAAAATGGTAGTCAACAAATATTAGGGTTTCAGTCAAAGTAGCGTTTTACTAGGTAACCCTTTTAATCCTGATACACCCACTGCTTGAATTAAATGTGACTATGATAGTTCAAGGGTGGTGCCAGAATAGATTGGCGTCTCATCCGCCAAGTTATTCTGGCACCATCCTTGAACTAAAAAAATGCTGGACCTATCTCCTAATCTGTAATATAGCCTTCATAAGACAGAGAATGGATGAGAAAACTAAGCTACGAAGTACTGAAAGCAGTTACTGAGTTAATGCAAAATTCTCCCTTAGCAGAACTTTTTACTACACACAGTACGTTTTCCTAAATAATAAGCACTGGCATTGGTTTAATATCACTACAATGTGGACTACATTCCTTCCACCGTATTAGTAAAGGCTCTCTGAGAATGTATGGAAATGTTCTACTTCTAGGAGGTGACTGACATACATGGAATGCATGCCCCTGTCAACCCACAATAAAATGTAGTCTTCTTCATTGTAGGTAGGCTGTAAATTTCCATGCATAAAAGGACAGTTAGCTATTGGGGTTTTACGCCGTGCAGGTGACATCTCACGGCGGTGCATACAACGTTTTTTTTTTAGAGTTGGAAAACCAGTCAGATATGCCACTTATGTATGACATTTTTCTGTCATTACTAGTAACTCGTGTTCTAGTCACTTAGCAAACACCACCAACCTCTTTTTCTACTTTAGTTTACCTTTTCCTTGCTGAAGAGATTTTGTTGTGTTTCTGGCTGCCACGTATATTGCTTCTCGTTCGGTTGGCCCGTTCATTTTTTTTTTCTTCTTCTGAGAAATGGTTATGCGTTACTACTGATGCTCGATGACTTGTCGCAACTTATGCAAAGGTATCTTATTTCTGAGGAAACACATTTTATGCATAGAAACAGTCAGCTTACACACCTATTTCAGACAGTATATATCTTTTGTCAATTATCGATAAATTGAGCTTGTTTGCAATACGACTTGCCGTACGGCGGTTTTTTTCGGTGACCTCTAGTCTCAGGTCATGGCAGACGCAAGATAGCGGTATCTAAATGCACAGAAAAGATGCGCGAAAGAGGTGTGTCCTACAACCTTAAGATCTTTTGCGCGCAAACTTGTCAACTTCCAGGAAAAAGAATGACGTCGAGAGATAGATAAGTAGACATCTGATAGACACCTATTTAATATTCAATAAATTTATTCTAATAAACTAGCCATTTAGACCATCGACCTGCAACAAATACAGCCAATGCCTTAATCGCCTAGCCGTACTAGTTCCATTCCAAGAATCATTCAAGCAACGATTTTTGATCAGCTGTCAACCCGTGATTATTAAGGCAGATCCCCCACCCCCACCTAAATAATTATTGCTGTCATTGACTTCTTTAAACAAAGGCTAATTAACAATCAATGCTGCCACAGTGAGATTACATTTTGAATACGATCGTACACAACACTCTCTTCACAGTGCTCCGTGTGTGTTTGGTGTCTTCACTTTGCTTTTACACTACACAAAAAGGACACACGCCTTGGCTGAGAGGTGTTTACGCAGCTGTTACTAAAAACAAACAAGGCTGCCAAACCCCGCCTATTCAAAGTGTCAAGTATGTTAGAGTTAAGAATGTGGTAAGATCGTATACGACACACGCGGCATACATTGTACAGACACACGTAACATGTGCCGCACAGACATATGCGGCTTATGCGACACACACACACACAGCAAGAGAAAACAATAACTAATTAAACTTCCAGCGATCACAACACATAGTTACTGCCTAGCTAGTCAAGCCGTCATGCGTCACCGGTTTATAGCACACACCCATGCACTCAGTGTACCTAAAGCGGAGCTGTCAGCTGGCTAATTTTGGCTCAAGCAGACGAAACTTTTCACGCCATGTTTGCACAGTGAAGAACATTCTAGATTCTAAAACTGTCACACTCAAACTGAATTGGTCACACTCAAGTTGAAGTGTTTCCCAATGTTTTGGTGTGACCGTTTTGGATTCTAGAATGTTCCAAAGCACGTGTTTGCTGATGCAATCGCCTGCAAATAGCGTAGTAGGTTTGTAGTGGGCTTACAGTATTAAATAGACCCGTCTATCACGAGATACACCTTTCACGTTCACTGAGGTATGAATAGATTTATGTTATACCTTTCCTGCCCGGGGTGCTATGTAACTTTAATTTCCCAGCAAAACTGTTATTGCGCAGTTACCACCTGCGACCCTCAAAGCCTCACACATACAATGTGATTGATTGATTGTACATTGCTTAACGTCCCGACAGCAACAAGGCTTTCTCAGGACGTGCCTGCACTGCTTGTGAAAAAAAAAACTATACAGAAAATTGAATGTATGTCGCCAGCCGGTCAAATACGTTAAATAAACCTAACACATGGGGCCTAAATAAAGCTAAGACCATTTAGCAACACACATCCAATATCAAGAGCTACAGGCAGTGCAGACAGTTGGGAGAGTTTTAAATAGACAAATACAGGTGAATGGACCAAAGGTAGACAGAAACACATGCCCCAGAATAGAAAGGCAACCGTGGTGTGTATTCATCATCCATAGAAAACCAAGCCTTGAATCAGACACAGTGTGTGGATTGGTTTTTTTACAGAAACCACTCTGCACCAAATTTATGGCTTGATGATTTTACTGTTACCCTCACATAGACTAAATTAAAACACATTTTCAATACACCCAGTTTATTACAAAAAATAAAACATTACGTACTGACACGGCGATCTCTGTACCTATCTGTGCGAAGCTAGGCATAGCTGTCTCAATGACACGTTCCGCTCCACCTGTTAGGAGCCTAAACGCAACAACATATGATACCTCATACAGGTACACAATGAAATACTGTTAGTCTCAGGCTTAGCCAGGAACCACCCAACATCTTACTTTCTTCATCTGAGTACGTAAATAAAACAAAAGGCTTAGATTCTCAAGATTTTTTCCAGAGTCAGATCCACAAGAGCCCTTCTTTCACAAGATTTCATACATTTAATTGACTAGCTTTAAATGAATAAAATATCCTATCTGTGTTTGGGTTCTGCTTTGGTCAGGAGGACTAATCACTGCTCAGTGAGGACGGATAGTAGGTGCAAACTATTCCCTTCACTGGTGTCGTGGTTCGTTTCACGGCCTCAGCGTCCAGTTGACAAGTCATCCCCCACGAGGGTTCTCACAGGAAAGATGAACGCGTGACCCACCAGGATTATAGCCCCCTCCATAGGGGGTGAATGCGTGAATAGCCCGGGCTACATCGTATCCTGTGAGAGCATGTGGGGAAGGCCAAAGCAGCCCTTTTATAATTTTTTCTTCTATTTTTTATTATACCAATTTTTTTTTCTTTTTTTTAAATTTATTTTTTCTATTTTTTCTATTTTTTAAAAATTGTTTCAAAATTTGTTATGCTAAATTTAATTAAACCTGTTCAGACGAGCCACTTTTCAACTCTGTTTTCAGACGTCTATTTAGACAAGCAAAAACTACACACTACAGCTAGTGGTAGGTTTCATAGACTGAGTGGGGTAAACTTAAAAACTTACTGTACTTATAGCTGAGTTGGAGGTAAACTTAGGAAGTTACTGTTCATTTAACTTTCTAGAATAACATGATTTTAGTTGCCAACTAACTTCAAAGATACCAACAACTTTCAAGTAACTTTGAAGTTAGTTGGCATACGTTTTTATAAGTAACTTAAAACCAGTTCTTATAAGAACCTAAACATAGAACTTACAAGAATTCCCAAGTTACAAGGACAATATAAAAACTTTTTCTCAATAGCAGTCTGGTGGTGGGGCGGATGGTGTCAAATGGGCAGACGTGAAAGGCATGACATCTCTTTGCGAAGAGCATTTCAAAATTGATGAATGATTACCAAAACCTATCATTACTTGCTTATAAGCCCTTGAACTCTTTTCATAGTTTCTTCTACTCCAATCTTTTTCCCTTGTTCTAAAAAATTAGCCTTTAGCTCTTCAACATTCACGGGTTGACTCCGCATCTTATTCTGTATTTCGGATTTCTGTTAGAAAAAACTACCAAGTGAGTAGGAAAAGCACTGTCAAGGGAGAGGATTTCTGTTGTTTGTAATTGGCCAAATCATCCTGCACTCTCTTAAATTCATGATCATCAATTTTATTATCATCTAAAGCCTTACTGATAATAAGTTTCATACTGCTCAGCTTAGCTCCAGCGAGCGTACTCAAGGCTTCATGCTTCTGCAACTTTGTATGAAATCTTTTGTTAAGGGCTTCCAAACCAAAGCATGCCAGGCCTGAGGCAGCGCCAACTCCTTCAATAGCAATTCCTATGACACTTCCAACTCCCGTCGCAAACAGAGCTAAGCCAGTGACAGATAATCCAGCTGAAACCACACCCACAGCCATTGATGTGTTGTGTACAGAATTGAAACCCGTTTTATATTGTCTTTTACACCAGGAGTATTTTGTCTGTTCTCCTTCCAAATACTTCAACGCTTCTGTAATATTCATTAAACGAAACGAGTCTGCCTGTAATGTTTTATCTGGAACAATAGGCTCAAGCGGCTCAAGTGGTATTTGCGGATACAAGTTCACCATTTTTTATAACAAATATTTTTTATTATTATTTAATCAGCGAATTCATTTTGCAACTCTTCAAAGGTATACAATTTGCTAACATAATAAAACGAAATAAGATCTATGTGTTCCAGTTTAATGTAAGTTAGATTAACTAGAGTTGTTTTATCGGCCACTATTTTAACAGCAGGATTACTACTCGATATGTCTATATCTACGCCTTTCCTAATAGCTATAATGACCTTTGTTGACTCTTTTACTGTGTCATCCCATGTAAGTTTGATTCCCTGCGCAATATCTGCTTCTTTTACAGAATCCACAGACCTCATGAGAATTTCAAAAACTATTGTTCTACCCTTTCTGTTTGTAAGAAGATAGCTTCGTTTTTCATACTCCTGCAGTTTTAGTTTTTCTCTGCTACTACTGATGTCTACGAAATAGCTTGGAACAAGGCTCACAAGTAAAGGCCCAGAGTTAATAAATTTCCTAAATATTAACGGACCTTCATCAGTAAAAAATACATAAGGATTAACCCTTTTGCCGCCGCAGGTGCTGAAATGTTGCATTTCCCAGCGCTGCAGCTGTTTTGCCAGACCACTGTCTCGCAACACCTCTTATCTTTAAAAGGTTATAACTCTTGAACCACTGAACCGAATTACTTCATTTTTCTTTTTTAATGGAGATGAGAAAACACAATTGTACACTGGCACTGTTTTGCTTTCATGTGACTCACTGAAAGTTTTATATCTAGCCTGATGCAAGAAAAATAAACAAAATCTTTGTTCACAACACATACAACCAGACAGTTTACACACAAGGTAGTCACCAACACAGTAACAAATACATGATAACATGTCAAGAAATTTATTGAGAAAATGGTCAACTCACCAGTAAAGCATAGTTGGTTGTTCAGAGCTCTACAGATAATCCACAACACACCAACTCAAAATTATAGTCCATGAAGAAAACACAACACTCTTCTGCACACCAGTCAGTGAGTCACTTGCACGCCTAACACCAGTGTCAGATATAAGATGCAAGACTTGCAAATTCAACTAAAGAAAGGTAGTTAAAGTAATTTTCAAACACAAAACAGTTATTAGTTTTTTTCAGCCACTCTATTGCTTTCCTTGAAGTGTATTTGTCCGCAACACACAGAAACCCGAAGTGAATTTGTCCGCAAAACACAATCTACTGATTTCCATAGATCTGTGAAGCTGCAGATCTGCAGAAGTCAGAAACTGTGTGATACAGCTCAAAACAAGTGGTGCGGCACATGGCAACATTGCACTGCTTACAGGTTACATTGCACTGGCAATCTGCAGTGCCACATGTCTTCATTTCAGCAGCCGATGTGTTACTTGTGTAGCCGAGGCGAGATCTGCGGTCCACATCAGCTACAATGTTGAGAAGCTGTTGCCCAAATAGGTTGGTCTGGTCAGCTATGTGATCAAAGGCAGCATCCGGAGAGAATAGCTTGAAAAACTCCACTGGCTTGGATCCCTCTGTATCCACTAGTACGCCTGAAAAAAATCAAGAATGACATAAGTACTTGCAATTGCATCATCAAACCATATTTTATTCCCCACACTTTTGATAAATGGATACATCATGATAGTTCAAGCTGCCTTGTCAGTTTTGGAAGGTGATGTGGCTGTTGATCTATCATGGCTGATCCATCTCGCTGCATGGTTACTTGTAAATTTCTATCCATGCATAGATCACACACACACACACACAAACGCGCACACACACAGTCATACCTGCATAAGCAGTTATGGAGCATATACATCCATCTCCCTGCATGGTTACTTGTAAATTTCTATCCATGCATAGATATGACACACACACACACATACACACACACACACACACACACACACACACACACACACAAGTGTGCGTGCCGTCGCACGCACACACAGTCATACCCGCATAAGCATTTGTGGCGCATATACATGCACGCTCATTTGTGCTAGCATGCACCCCCTCCCCCACCCACACAAACATGTATAGAGTTGATCTATTGTAAGACTTACCAGTTCTCCTACGAAAAGGTGGTAACCAGTCAACAGGATAATAGCAGTCATCCATGTTATAGATCTCCCATTGGAACAGGTTTGCTACTGGCTCTCTGCCACGCCCACTCCGGGACCTCGGATCACTGCCTGCAGATCGGGCACGAATCACTCTCCCCATTCTTGTCCCCCTTCCTCTTGATCGACCATGTGTATTTCTTCTCACTTTTTGAAGTTCTTCGTCACTGCTACTGTCTCCTGTTTGCATCGCGAAATTTTCAATGCGAGCAGAAGAACGAGATCTGCTCGCGAGAGTGCTCATACTCGGTTCTGGCTCGTAGGTCGGATCGCTATCAGAGCTATCTTGCAAACTTCAAAAAAGCTCAAAAGTTGTCAACTTCGTTGCCACAAGGATGTTCCTCGACCGAATCAACATCAGTTTGTGATGGTAGGAGGTTCAAACGATGCAAAACTTCCTCACTAGATAGTCTCTTTTGTTGCTCACCTCGCAATTTTGAAGTTTCAGCTATCACGAAAAAGCACCGCTCCCAAAATTTCAGAAAAACTTGCAATTTCTTCGCTCAAAACTCTCAAATGCACTCAAAGATAGTGCCGAAATGACAAGGGGATTCCCCTGTCCCATGATGCACTATTATTGACCAAATTGATTGATTGTACATTGCTTAACGTCCCGACAGCAACAAGGCTTTCTCAGGACGTGCCTGCACTGCTTGTGAAAAAAACTAAACAGAAAATTGAATGTATGTCGCCAGCCGGTCAAATACGTTAAATAAACCTACATCATGGGGCCTAAATAAAGCTAGGATCAGGACCATTTAGCAACACACATCCAATATCAAGATCAACAGGCAGCGCAGACAGTAGGGAGAGTTTTAAAAAGACAAATACAGGTGAATGGACCAAGGGTAGACAGAAACACATGCCCCAGAATAGAAAGGAAACCCACCCTGTGGGGCTGACCAGGGTGACCCTGGGAACTAAAAAGTACCTAACCCCACCCAAGTCCCCCAGGGCAGACCCGGTTGGGGTTATTATTGACCAAAACTACCTCATATATTAGAGTCACGATCAAGTACAGTGAACTCTACTGTGGTACTCGCCAAAAGGCGAGATCAGCGGCGAGCCACATACTCGCCAAATGGCGAGATCGGTGGCGAAAGGGTTAATAAATTTAAACTTTATATCCCAATCAATTGCAGGTGCAGCGGGCTCAGGTGGAACAGGAGCAGGAACAACTACCCACTTATTATTCAAATGTTTAAAGACATAGAGCGCATTATGCTGAGGAATAGTCTGAACAGTAACATCACGAAGTTGTTCAAGTTTAGGAAACTGTCTCTCGGCATCGTCTTTCACGTCATCGATTATCTTCCGCTTGTACAATCCATTGGAATCAAGTTCAAGGCCATATACCTCTCCCACCTCTCCTTTTTCATCAAAACCCCGCACATCACCCAAATCTTTCAACTCTATTACCGGACAGGCAACCGGTGTAATTCTCGGCTTTGGACCAAGACCGCTCAATTTTTATTTTAGCAAAAATAAAATTTATTTAACTTCCAACACAACACTAAAATCATGCATCTGAACTGGTTTACCATCCTGATTAGTTACTGACAAACACAGTGATTCAAAGAAACTGGAACCTAATTTTTTAAACTGCAAATTAGGAAATCTAGCAACCACACTTTCACAATACGGGGCACTTCCAGTCGGCAAGCATCTTAACAAAGATGAAGGCTTTCCATTGTGTACATTTTCAGTCGTGTTCAGTTCTTTTAAATAAACATTTAGCAATGTGTGTACTGACAAATGAACAGGGTATTTTCCAGTTATTTTATCTCCAACTGTCGTAGGTAACCAACCCTCAATATTGGCACTTCCAAAACCCAATGCCCAATTCTCATCCTTAGAAGTTATATGTCTGCCTATTAAACCGAGTAAATATGCAAGTTCACGTGAAATTATAGGTTGACTACCTACAGGAAAATCTAATGTAACACGTAAGTTGGCCGGATTTAAAGTTGCTTTAATTTTTAATTTAGTTTGAAACCATTCAGCTAAAGTACAAAAGTCATAATACCCAGATGGTATAAAGTGTGTTTTAGTGCCCAAGCCACTATTACCAGCATTGCTATAACTTATATGAAAACTTGTATCATCTGTTACATTAAACCACTTTACAGTGTAGAACATTTCATGGATAGCTACAGTCTTGCTACCATCATGATTATCAATCCCATTAGTTAACCTTACTGGGTTGCTTGTGTCAAGATTTGTTAAGGTAATAAACATTTTTATTATAACATAAAAAAAAGCATAATGGAATTTAAATCACCAACAATTACCACTGTTAATGCATTTCAATTTAACGTGGATGCCAAGTACAATGTCGTGCCAACTTATAATCAGAAAATAATTCAGCTAAATCAGCTTGATATAGCTTTGTCCAAAGGTGATTTATTTCAAGTGAAAGTGCCGAACCCATATGATCATTACCTAAACCCTCCAATTACAGATGATGCAACTGCAAGAAAGTGGTCCTCAAGCCCACTACAGATGTTTCAAAATCAACTTAACTTTGCCATACTATGTTCAACTACAGGCTGTGGCATTTCTTTTACAGACCATTTGAATAACCCAAACAAACTGATTAAGTCTGTCTATCGTTTCCACACATATTACCAGCTTAGAAGAATACTGTCAGAACTGCATACCCCACTGCCTACTTAATTTAGTTTTAACCAGTTTAACAACCCCATGGATATGAAAGCATTTGAACGCATCTGTAATGAATTTAACATCAGTACAAAGTATGACTTTACACAAAAACTTGATGATCACAAAGGTATGGGAACATTATATTATACTATGAGTCACAGACAATACCCTTCAAGATTACTGGCCTCCCTACTCTTCATTCTCATCAAAATCAGAAGTTTGGTTAGGCTCAACTGAACAGAAACAGTCTAATGCCTGGACCACATTTGTCTTAGACAGGTGTGACGGTTTTACACAAGCAGGAGTCGAACGCATTAATGAGTCTATTAGAACGTATGTGTGGTGTATACTAGGAGCACAAGCTCAAACAAAATCAAACATTTTAAACAGGAGTGGAAACTTTGAAGCACAAAAACAATTTCTGGCAAACCTGGAAGATTCAATTAACTCAGTTATTGATCTCCCTTCAAGCATACAACACTACCAAGACGTTCTCAGATATGCCAGATTGAAAGTTGTCTTTGTAGTTGGCATCGGGTTATACATGTTACCATCTGACCTTCAACTCCAAATGGGGACAATAACAAATTATAATAATGAAATAATTGTTGCAGGGCATGATCAGAAATTAGGACTCAATCAATCTGTAAACTTGAGCCCAACAACCACACACCTACAACCATTAAAACCATTAATAACGCCAGTAACGTTAGTAACATCATCATCACCCGTACAGGCAGTAACACCAGTAATGTCAGTAACAGCCCCAGCATCGGCACCGACACCTGCACCGGCACCAGCACCAATACTGCCA
The DNA here is from genome assembly GCA_036245525.1 of Semisulcospira habei. Lineage (NCBI taxonomy): Eukaryota > Metazoa > Mollusca > Gastropoda > Semisulcospiridae > Semisulcospira > Semisulcospira habei. The sequence continues at coordinate 175,766,427 of BTPG01000002.1, forward strand.
GTAACCCCGGTAAACACACATAAGTCAGAGAGAACTGCATTGGTAATAGGCCTTACTGGATTAAGAATACTACTTCTTTACCTGTTTCATTAAATAACCCACTATTAATCCTCCTACTGTCACCAAAAAGACCCACACATGCTCCGCCATAAACCCGATTACCTTTGCTGCTGTACTGATCAACCAACTGACTACACTTCCTATTATGCCAGGCAAAGCATCCATTGCTTTCACTGCCAATTTCTGAAGCAAGTCTGATATGTGTGACAGTTGTTTCTTTACCCACGCCTGTAGATCTTTTGGGTCAGACGGAGCCGGGGCTGGAGGTGTCGGTGGAGCTGGACTACCACCGCCTCCGGCTACAGCTAACACAACAGTACTGATAATAAATCCAAGAGCAGTAATTAAACTTGCAATAGTGATACCCTGCTCTCTGAAAAGTGTTTTCAATCGCTCAGCCAAAGTTGTGTCTTCGTGAAGTATTTTCTGAATAGTTTCTCTAATCCTGTTGACCTGTGTTTTCAGTTTTTCTTTCCCAATTTCAACTACTTCTAGCCGCGCTGATCTTTCTATCTGCAAACCATTTAATCTGTGTTGTATTCTTTCTTTCATTTCTGTGTCATAATTCTCATCATCAGCTTTAGCTAATTTTTCTTTTTCTCTTTCTATGTGATTATCAAGCTCACCTAGTTTGGCTACATTATTCACCAGCTCACCTCTGATTGACTGCGGTGATTTATCCAACCCCATAATTTCCCGCATTGTCAAAGGAGAATCACCCATTGTATTTATTGCCTCATTTATATGCCCTTCTGTAAATGAGGTTTCTTGTACTATCTTGTCTGCTATATCTGGCAGTGTTTTTACATCTGTCATTTCAATTTCTTGTCCTGTTGGCAAACTTGTTTGCACATCATGAAGAGCACTAGCAATTCGAGGTGGTAACTTTTTATCTCCAATACCAAGTTGATGCAAGGCGCCAACACCACCCTCACTTTTGATTGTACTTAAAGCTCTAAACTTGCTGGGGTCTCTTTTGTTAGGCAATTGTACTTTTCCTTTGTCAACAGTGTTTAAATATAAATGACCTTTTTCATATTCAAACTGATTAGTATCTATTTCATCTGGGCGGTCACCAACACTATCATAAAACGAGTTCACTTTGTCTTTTAACAGTTCATGATACATACTAGAAGTATTTACCATTCCAGTCATATCTGTTGCATCAGTATCATAGTCATTCATGTCATCCATTTCAAAATCTTCATGACCAAATCCTCCCGCTGCCATTGTTTTTATTAATTTAATTTTTTTGATTTGTGTATAATAAAATGACATCATCCTACGGATCAAAGTTAGACCCATGCAGAAAACTATGTGAGCCTCTTGGTGTTAAGGGCATTAGACAATCAATTGTTGTCACAAATAATCCTAGCACCATAGATCAAAACCAAACTCTTACTGTAAAGTTTCCAAACCTAGGTCCCAGTGACGTTATTATTCCTGGCACTGCACACCTTGCATTTAATATCGAACTTTCATCAGAATCAGATGACAAAAAAACACTAGTTGACAACCTAGGCAGAGCAATTATTAAGACTATTAAAGTTAAACTTGAAGGCCAGGAAGTGTTTATACTGTACTCAAACCAAGGGGAATCACAGCGCTGGACAGACAACAGTTAGATCCCCTGCCTGTTGTCTGTCCAGCGCTGTGATTCCCCTTGGTTTGAGTACTGACAATTCTGCCAGCGCTAGCCTCACCTATCTGGTTTGTGAGTATCAGGAAGTGTTTAGTCTTGATGATGCTGATGTACTCTACTGTTACAAAGATCTGTGGCTCACAAGTGAAGAAAGAGAAGACCGTATATATCAAGGTATACAGTCTGATAACATTGCCAAACTCAGAATCAATGCAACAGATAAATCAACAACAGAAGCCAAGGACGTTATTGTGGCAGAAACATATGGAAATAGATTTCGCATTCCACTTGAATTTGAAATCCTAACAGCGCATTTACCTTATTACCAAGGAGCACTGAATGACCGTCTGAGTTTCGAACTAATTTTCAATGATTACTCCAAAGTTATTAAATCAACTGACACAGATGCAACATACAAGATCTCTAACATCTCTTTGGAATATGAAATTGTCACACATGCTCATCTAGCTACCCTCATTCAAAATCAGTACCAGTCAAAACTGCCAATTTATTATGATCGTGTGATAAGACACAGTTTGATTCATAAAGATAAACGCGACCCAATGTGGAACATCAACTTGAACACACCTGCTAGGTCACTGAAAGGCATTCTTATGTTGTTTGTTAAACCGGCGAGTCCATACGGACGAGATTCAGAATTATTTTACAATCCAAAGATTACTCATTTGTCTTGTACTATTGAAGGCCGTCCTAATCAAGTGTATGCTTTGGGTATGCTACCTTACCCAACACTATGACGAGATCCTAAAATATTTTGCAGGTGGAAGGCTTAGAGAAAAACCAGCAAACATGGCATCTAAAGATCTGCATCTGTATGACGTAAGAATTGCTCAATACCTGACAGACAAGTATGCACTGTGGCTAGACCTGCGTAGTACAGACGACGACTACCTACATGGGTCAGGTTGTACTGTTGAAAACGGTAGTGACGGAATTACAATCCAAATACAAAAAAAAAAAGACTGAAACTGCTGGAGCAATAAATATATTTTTGTATCTGATTTATGACGCCCAACTCAACATTGCAGAAAGCAGACTAAGTGGACACTTGTATTAAAATTATATTGTGTTTTAAAATGAACTTGATGACACTTGACCCACACTGTGGCTTGTTTTGTGGTGCCACAGGCTGTGGAAAAACTGAATTTGTTCTTAACCTCTTACAAACAAGATACATCAGTCGTTTCAAAAACATTGGGATATTTTGTCCAACTATCAAACACAACAAAGCTTATCACAACCGTTTATTCATTTGGACTGATCACAACATTTACTTAGTTGACCCTGAGAAAAAACTGAATGACTACCTGCTGTATTTTTACAAGCAATTTGAAGGACAGTCAACTTTGTTTATTGTTGATGATTGCTCTGCAGAGAAGGATATTGTTAAGAAGAGAAACACACTGGCAGAACTGGCCTTCAGTGGCAGACACGCAAACATCAGTGTATGGACTCTCACTCAAAAATATAATGCTGTACTGAAAGATTTTCGTGAGCAGTTAAAGTTTATCTGTTTGTTTTACTTGATCGTGACAGCTTTGAAGACTATCTCAGAGAGAACGATGTCATCCCAAATAAACAAGAACGAGATGATGTAAAAAACAAACTGAAATCAACTAAGCATCTAAAGCTGATTTTAAAGACAGATCAGTCCACAGGGTATGGATTAGTGAATTAATTTATACTTTTGTTTTGTCCATAAAAATGGCAGACGGTCAAACCATGCAAACAAAGAAAGCTATTGATGTCACTGACTGCTTCAGAGATGTTCTACACTTTACTGACTTAATAACATCTCTCAAACAGCCTGACATAAGACTCTCAGTACCAGCGGCGATATATTTGTCATATAATGTGACTTTGGATTATGTTGATGAACATTCAGTCATGGAGTGTATGACTGTAGATAATAGAACAAATACCTTTAAAGTTAATGATGCAAGCTGCAGCTGGATTGATACTCTGGGTTATAACATATTTAAACAGTTATGTAAACTAAATGTTCATATTGAATGTGTTACAGTTAATAAAATTGTATTACACACACAAAGCCAGCAGTAATTTTTTTCTATTTGTGACCCTCTCTCACGAAACCAGTCTTAACTCGCAGGGAGCCGATCAGCACTACACGCAATATTATGTGGTGGGGGTCAATCTGGGTCATTTTCACTTTTTTGCAGAAATGTATTCTACATATACCAAAGTATCGTATGGTTAAAATCGTTATCATGAAAAATGCCATTAAATAGGTTTAAAATTATTTTAAAAGTCTGCCCTTGGCCCCAATTATGCTGCACACAGAAACTTCCCAGGCTGTTTTCTCAAAATGGCCACCGGAGGCTTTAACAACGTTAAACACTAACAACTTCTACAACTTTTGCACTATAGCATACAGTCATATATCACAGTAATCAGCAAACATTGTAGTTTTCAGAAATGTATATATGTCAAAACATCCAAAATGCAAGTTAAGACTGATTTTGTGAGAGAGGGTCACATTTATTATTTTGTCGGTCAAATAAAAATGACAGACGGACAAACGCAAGCAGTTGATGTTACAGGCTACTTTAGATATATCCAGCACTTTGAAGAGATAAGAACACATTACAAAAATCCATTTGTGCTTGCTATAAAACCAATAGCAGTAACAGCGGTGATATATGTGGAATATAATGTGACATTGGAATATATTGATGAGTTTTCAGTTGGGGGGTACATTGCTGGTAATTTTAAGACAAATACCTTTGAAGTTGATGATGACTGGTTTATAAAAGTGTGCGAACACATGCACCAACAACTAAAAAAACTAAATGTTTGTTTTTTAGGTGTTACAGTCAATAAAGTGGTATTACGCAAGGTGTAATTTGTTATTTCCTCAAAGGGAAATTTCCTTTGAGGACTCTCGCAGAGCTAACCTTAAGGACAAACGGCTCAGGAGAAAAAACCGAGTTGCCGTAACTCAGAACCCTGACCAGACCTTCCCCTGCAGCCACTGCGGTCGAACCTGCCTGTCCCGGATTGGCCTCCGCAGCCACGAAAATGCCTGCATACGACGTGGGCAAGCCCTATAGAATCTTCGTTCGCGAAGTCAAGCCAAGAATTTGTTATTTATTATTTTGTCGGACAAATAAAAATGACGGACAATGCCCAAAGCTCGTCAAGCTTAAGAAACGTGTTTCACACAACAGACTTGCCTATATCCAACACTTACAGTGTCTATGAATTGATAGAAAGATCTTTTTCGGTCATACAAGATAATATTCTTTCTGGTAGTGTAAAGATTCAGATTGTTGCGAAAATAAAATTTACTAGGGTAGATGGTGAAGTAATTGTATCATATATCTCAACAAGACAACACACATTTAATTCGAGAAGAGAATTGGAAAACGTGTTTAGAGAAAGACTGTTGCCCGACTTTCTCGAAGCAATTGACAGAGCAAAAATGCAGGGGTCTGGTTGGCATGAAGGTCGTGTACATGAACTACAACTGAAGCAGTCAAGATATCACCCTATTTTAGGCAAATCATGGCTGCCACTACCAACTGAGGTTGCAGACAAAAGGCTGTAGTCAATATTCAGAATAATGATAATTTATGTTTTATGTGGTGTGTGCTTGCTAAACTACACTTTGTGAAAAAAACAAAACCTGAGCGTGTATCTAACTATACCAAATTTGTAAATAAACTTAACTTAAGTGGCATAGATTTTCCTGTTAAGGTGGTGGACATAGATTTGTTTGAAAAACTAAATCCTGGTATATCTGTGAATGTGTATGCATGGGATAATCAGTCTGAGAACAAGTTACAACCAATTAGAGTATCACCAATTGCCCCCACCTACGGACAGTCAGAAGATAAGCATGTTCACCTTTTATTAATAAGCTCTGGTGTAACTTTCACTACACAATTATCAGAAGTATGTCAAGACTAATTCATCATACAACAAAACATGATGGTAAACAGGAATTTTGTAAAAAAATTTGTTTACAGAGGTTTTCTTCCATTAAAGTAGCACACAAACATGTCCAGCACTGTAGGTCACCTGATGACATTCAAACAATACTGAGGTATCCAGATCCTGGTAGCAAGGTATATTTTAAGAACTATGGGAATCAGCAAAAGCTGCCGTTTGTAGTGTATACTGATTTTGAATCACTGGTTGTACCATATGATGGTCCTGTTCCAGAATCATTACCAAAGACTATAAAGTTGAGTGACCAAGTGGTGTGTTCTTTCAGATACATTCTTGTTAGGTCAGACGGACAGCATTCAGAACCTGTTATCTACAGGGGGTGGGGGGGGGGGGGGGGTAGGGGGGGGGGGATTGCAGCTTGTTTGTTTTTAACAGAAATGAGACATCTGTATAGTCAGGTAGTACATTATCTCACAACATGCCAGAAGTCTTTGGTGATGACAGAAGAAGACAAACAACATTTTAATACAGCAGAGACGTGTTGGATTTGTGAACAAGCCCTCCAGGGTGATACAGTTCGTGACCATGACCACATAACTGGACGCTACAGAGGTGCTGCACATAACAGTTGTAACTTGCTATTAAAAACAGATCCCAAGGCATACAAGTTGCCTATATTTTTCCACAATCTCAAGGGGTATGATTCACACATTATCATGCAGGCTGTGGATGAGTCTTACAAAAAAATTAGTTGTGTTGCCCAGACAACTGAAAAATACTTGACTTTTAGGTTAGACAAATTAGCATTTTATGACTCCATGCAACATTTGTCTTTAGGGCTTGCTAGTCTGGCAAAAGGACTGACTGAGTATCCAATAACAAGTAAATATTTTGAGCCAGAATTGATCAAAAAAGGAATCTATCCCTATGAGTACATTGATCACTGGGTTGTGTTTGAGGAAAAAAGACTGCCACCAAAAGGGGCATTTTATTCTACATCATCATCATCATCAGTCCCTTGCCCGAACTGGGCGTTGGGGGGACTGAAAGGCAGCAGCAACAGACAGTGCTCTCCACTGAGTTCTATTTTGGGCGGTGGCAAGCAAGTCTGGCATCTCGAGTTCGGTCCATTCTTTTATGTTTGCGACCCAACTCTTTCTCTGACGACCTCGCCGACGACTTCCTTCGAGAGTGCCCTGGAGGATAGTCTTGGACAAGGTGTTGTGTCGGGTCACGTGGCCAAACCAAGCAAGCTTGCGCCGTTTCATGGTTGCCAGAAGGGGTTCATGTGGGCCCACCAGGGAAGTGACGATGCTCCGTACATATTCGTTGGTCTTGTGCTCGCGGTACGAGATGCGGAGCAACTTCCTCAGGCACTTGTTCTCAAAGGCCTGGATTTTTTTTTCTGAGTCTGCAAGCAGTGTCCAAGTCTCACAGCCGTAGAGTAGAATAGACACTACGAGGGACTTGTAAAGCTTGTACTTGATGGTGAAGCTGATGGAGTTACTTCGCCATATCCTGTCCAGCCTGGCCATTGCGGATGTTGCTGTACCTATCCTGATACGGATCTCTGCTATGCAACTACCGTCTTTGGACAGGGTGGCTCCCAAGTACTTGAAGCTATTGACCTCTTCTAGCTTCTGGCCGTTCATGTGAATGTTGCTGCTGCTGTCGCTTGTGGTGTTGATCATCACTGTGCTTTTATCCGTACTGATCTCCATGCCATAAGACCCTGCACTACTTGAAAGTTTGTCTGTCAGGTTTTGAAGTTCACTATTGCTGCCTGCCATGAGGTCAATGTCGTCTGAGAATCGAAAATTGCACAGGGATCTGCCACCAATAGAGATTGAAGTATGGTGGTCGTGGAGGGTTTCCTGCATGATCTTCTCCAGGAATATGTTGAAAAAGACAGGAGAGAGCAGGCATCCTTGACGGACACCGATCGTCGTCCTGAAGAACTCTCCTGACTGATTGTTAAGTAGAACCACGCTGCAGGCGTTCTTGTAAAGCGCTTCTATCATTTGGATCAGTCCCTCCTCTATGTTGAACGATCTCATGACTTGCCAGAGTCCGTCGTGCCAGACGCGATCAAATGCTTTCCTGAAATCAATGAAGTTGTGGTAGAGTTCGCGCTGATGCTGCAGATGTTTCTCAATCAGGACGCGGCAGTTGAAAATCTGCTCTACAGTGCTTCTTCCAACTCTGAAGCCAGCCTGTTCTTCTGCCAGCAGTTCCTCGGCGAAAGTTTTGAGGCGGTTGAGAATGATTCTAAGCATTACTTTGCTAGGGTGACTTATCAGACTGATAGTTCTGTAGTTCTGGCACTGTTTCAGGTTTCCTTTCTTGGGGAGCGGGATCACTAGAGACTGTGTCCATTCTACTGGCCATTTCGTTTGCTCCCAGATCTTTTGACAGAGTGTAGTGAGTACCTTTGTTGTTGCTTCTCCTCCATGTTTCAACAGTTCAGCAGGTACGTTGTCTACACCTGGAGACTTTCCTCCCTTCAGGCCGCGTACGGCTGTTTCCACCTCTTCAGCTAACACTGGCAGGTCTTCGGCCTTCCTGGCCCCAGCCTGGTTGTTTTGGAGGATGCTGGTGTCTGGCTCAGCCTTGTAGTTATACAAGTCTCGGCAGTACTCAGTCCATCTGTTTAGTACAGCAGTGTTTTCCGTAAGGAGTTGGCCGCTGCTGTCTTCGATGACTGTGGCTGTTCGCTGTTGAGTCTTGGTGAGGGTCCTTAGCGTTTCATAAGCCTTCTTGCTGTGCCGTTTGCCATGCCCTCTTCCACGCTACGACACTGGTCTTCAATCCAATCTTCTTTGGCTTCTTTCATCCTCTTCCTGATCTTCTTGTTGACAAGTCTGTACTTGTTTGCTGATGTGAGGTCTTGGCCTCTCTTTTTCTTCTAGGCTACTTTGGACTGGGACGTAGACACCCTTGCTGGAAATATAAAAGAGGTGTTACTTTCTACAGCAGAAGAAGTGCTGGGGAAGCAGAGGAAGCGCAAACAGCCCTGGGTCACCGATGACATCCTTGATCTCTGTGATGAGAGGAGAGCCTTTATTCTACACTAACTGGCAAAGGTATTTCTGACTCGAATTACAAGCACGCACTTGATGCATGGGGTAAACTAGGGTGTGAAACGATTGGCGACTACCATGACCAGTACTTAAAAGCTGACGTTTGTTTGCTAGCAGATGTATTTGAAAGTTACCGTGAAAAGGGTTTGTTACACTACAGTCTTGACCCTGCTTGCTACATAACTAGTCCGGGCATGACATGGGATGCATTTTTGAAATCCAGCAAGATATCTATAGACCTGTTGTCTGATCGTACGATGGGTGAAATGGTGGAACGCGGATTAAGGGGAGGCATTAGTATAGCCGCAAACAACTATGCCAAAGCCAACAACAAATATCTTGATGACTTTGACCCCTCAAGGTCAAAGTCATTTATTACGTACCTTGACGCTAATAACCTTTATGGATTTGTGATGTGTGAGTTATTGCCCTTGAAAAATTTTCATCTACATGATTTGTCACAGTGTGATATAACAAAATTAACAAACGAAATTATAACTTATGATCGGAATCACAAAAAGGGTTGGATCTTTGAAGTCGACCTGGAGTACCCACACCATCTACATGATTACCACAATGATTATCCATTAGCTGTTGTGAAAATGTCTTTAACAGGGAAAAAAGAAGACACCAAACTTGTGCCAAATTTGAATGACAAATTCAATTACGTTTGTCACTATCACTTACTGCAGTTTTATATCAGGCATGGGTTAATACTAAAGAAAGTTCACAGAGGTATTAAATTTGATCAAATTGATTGATTGATTGTACATTGCTTAACGTCCCGACAGCAACAAGGCTTTCTCAGGACGTGCCTGCACTGCTTGTGAAAAAAAAACCAACAGAACATTGAATGTATGTCGCCAGCCGGTCAAATACATTAAATAAACCTAACACATGGGGCCTAAATAAAGCTAAGACCATTTAGCAACACACATCCAATATCAAGAGCTACAGGCAGTGCAGACAGTAGGGAGAGAGATTGAAAAAGGCAAATACAGGTGAATGGACAAAGGGTAGACAGAAACACATGCCCCAGAATAGAGAGAAAAACCCACCCTGTGGGGCTGACCAGGGTGACCCTGGGAACTAAAAAATACCTAACCCCACCCAAGTCCCCCAGGGCAGACCCGGGTGGGGATAAATTTGATCAAAGTGCTTTCATGAAAGATTACATAATGAAAAACACAACCCTTCGTGCAAGAGATGGTAACACTGCATTTGACAAAGACTTCTTTAAGCTTATGAACAATGCCGGTTTTGGTAAGACAATGTAAAATCCTCATCACCGCAAAGATGTGAGACTTGTAACAACTGAATTGGGTGCAATTAAACTTACGGGTAAGCCACAGTACACAGGGTATAAAGAGTTTCATCCATCATTGTATGCAGTGACACTCAAAAAAAAGATTGTTAAACTGGACAAGCCAGTATTCATTGGTATGGCAATTCTTGAGTTATCAAAATTATTAATGCTTGAATTTTATTATGATTACTTTAAACCAAAGTATCCTGAGTGTCGTCTGTTATACACTGACACTGACTCTATGATCATAGACGTGCCTACTGAAGACTTTTATGAAGATATGAAAACAGAGTTACACATGTATGACACGTCTGATTATCCTAAGGACCACCCACTGTTTAGCACACAAAACAAAAATGTGCCTGGGAAGTTTAAAGATGAACTAAATGGAGTGCCTATAGTTGAGTATGTTGGACTGAGATCAAAAATGTATTCCATATTGCATCAGAAAGGCAGTCAGTCCAAAGCCAAAGGTATTAAATAAAAAAAACAGGGATTAAAAAAATAAGGACATCCGCCATGAACATTACAAGCAAGTATTAGATGGAGAACTAATGCCTGATTATCCAAACAAGACACTGAGGTCAAACAGACACAATATTGAAATGATCCAAACACATTAAAAGTCACTTGCAGTTGGGGACACAAAACGTGTGTTTCACACTAAGGAAAAGGCTTATGCACCTGGGCATTATGCGCTTTAATTATCTGAAGAAATAGCCAATGAACTGGTTGATGAACTAATCAATGAATTAGTTGATGAAATAATTAAAAGTGCGTAACAGTGTCTGGGGGAATAATCTGTAATTCTTCTCTGACAAATGCCCTCTGAGGCGCAGGCTCATACAGATAATAAATCGATGCATTAGCGCCAGGAACTATTTTTTTTATATTGTGGACAGATGTAGACCAAATTGGATCAGTTGCCCTACGTCTGACGTCATTCTCGGCCTTGCCAGGTTGATATAGAAATCTCACCTGTTTTGTAAACAAGCTTGTGTCTGGAGCTTTTATTTTTTATTTCTGACCTTGACGGTATTGTTTTTAATTTAATAGCATCAACAGATATAAGCTGGCCCTCGTTATTCATTGCTTTTATCACAGACGGTAATCTCTTAACCCACTCAGTGTTTTGAGCATCATGCATGAGTTCCTTAGAATACTGATAGCTGAAAAGTCTCTCCAATAATTGCTTTTTAAAGTTTTCAACAATTGCCTGTGACCTGTGCACACCTGGTATGCCTCGCCTCACTAGAACACCATGCTTTGCAAATAGCTGATTAACCGCGCCTTTAAATTCAGATCTGTCATCGACTTGCACAAGTCTAGGATATTTTAAAGGCCCTCGACTATATATTTGTGTTAACGCAGTGGCTACCATACTAGCATTCTTGTCAGTTATGGGTTCAGCTTCCTTGTACCATGAAACTATGTCGACAACAGTTAATGCATACTTGTATCGTTTCTTTCTTATTGTATCATGTGGAAGAAACAGAAGATCCATTTGATGGGTGTCATTAGGGGTAGTGTTTACAAAATGAGGTCTTGCTATTTTTCTTGGAGCTGGTAAATATATTTGCCAAATTGCCTGTTTTTTAAGCCACTGTTTTATTTGTTCGAGTGTAATATCTCCACCCACAGCGGCATGTAATTTTTGTTTTGCAGTATTTCCTTTCCAGTAGCCAATAGGGGAGTAATATATTTTTGATAGTTTAGCTCCGACGTTGGTCATTTCTTCTAGCAATAAAAACTCCTGTAAAATAAACAAATGTTATTCCTACTAGAACAAATATTATTTCTCCATTTCTTTGTTCTGGGCTTGGTTGATAGTAGTCACTAAGTTTTGGTTGCGGGATGGTCATGTCTTCGCCAGTAACAAGAAAATATTCTTTGATCGCGTCATCGACATTTGAAAATTTATGCTGTGCGTGACCTTCTAGTCTGAGTTTTTCATTGATGAAATCAAGTTTCTCAATTTTTTGCTTCTCATAATCTTGTTGCGCTTGTGCCAGTTTTTCAGATGCCTCATTGTGATGCTTCATTTCTTCTGCTGATTCCTCTCCTCCCATTTTTGAAAATAGATAGTTTGATCCACTAAATGCAAGTGCGTTAACAACGGCCCCACCAATCATAATAGCTATTTTTGCCATATTTTTTATTTACTTAGAAACATTTTCTGGAATAATTCCTTGCTTGACAAGAGAGTCTTTTGTTGCAATCGATGCTGTTACAACTGCTACCAGTTTAGCACTGTCTTCGAAGTCTAATCTACTCAAGTCTGCCGATTTTATTTTGAGAAGACTTTTTCCCAGCATAGAATAAGCAACTGTTAGCCCGCTTATTACAGCAGTGATAGACAAGGTTCATTATGTTCTTTGTGTCGCTCATTTCTTATACCACAAAAATTAAAATAATAAATTTATTTACTGCATGTAAAATGGGTCCACGGCTTTGGGTGTTGCTGGTAATGTGGAGACTTTTTCTTTTGTTTTTGGAGTGTTTGATTTTTGGGACACTGTTTGAGTGTTTGGTTTGTATTTTTTGTATAATTGGTAACCTACGTAACCTAATCCGACAACAAATCCAGCAACTATATATTTTGTTTTTTTGGGCTTAGATTCAGTTGTTTGTCTCTCACTTTGTTGGGGATGTGGGGATGTGAGGGTATTGGTCCTGATGGTAGTGACACCAGTGCTGGGGCTGGTGCTGTTGACGGTGTGTCAGTTACATGAGTCTTTTCTGTTAATGCTTGAAGCTGTAATTTTTTTTGTCTGTTATATTCAGCTAATCGTTTCCCAGCCTCTATTTGGCCTGCACTTTTAACCTTAGTCACCGTTTGAACTTGTGTCAAGACAGGACTCTGATGTGGAGTCGTCTGGGCCTCGTCTATTTTCTTCTAATTTAAAATTTATTTTTGAAAAATCTATATGACTACTAGTAACAAGTAAGGTTACAACAGGTGCAAGGTAATTTCCAAACTTGTAAAACATGAGGCATGCTAACTTGCCAATTGAACTTGAAACAATGGGGTTGCTTTCGAGATCATGTGATAAACTGTCACTATCAACAGGCAGGAAGTGACTCACAGCTTTTGTGTATAGGCAGACAAAAGATCGATTCAAATCCTAGGATCTATGTTGTCTGGGAGATCACCAACATGATCATAAAATGAGTTCACTTTGCTTTCTAAAAGTTCATGATGTAAACTGTAAGTATTTCTTGTACCAGTCATATCTGTCACATCTGTTGCACTGGTATCATAGTCATCCATGACATCCATTTCAATATCATCATGATTAAATCCTCCTGCTGCCATCTTTTTTATTAATTTAATATTTTTGATTTTTGCATAATAAAATGACACAGTCCTACGGATCAAAGTTAGACCCGTACAGAAAACTATGTGAGCCTCTTGGTGTTAAGGGCATTAGACAATCAATTGTCATCACAAACAATCCTAGTACCATAGACCAGAACCAAACACTTACTGTCAAGTTTCCAAACCTGGGTCCCAATGATGTTATTGTTCCTGGTACTGCACGCCTAGCATTTAATATTGAACTTTCATCAGAATCAGATGCAAACAGAACACTGGTTGACAATCTTGGCAGAGCAATTGTTAAGACCATCAAAGTAAAACTTGAAGGACAGGAAGTGTTTAGTCTTGATGATGCTAATGTGTTTTACTGCTACAAAGACCTTTGGTTTACACGACAAGAAACAGAAGACCGTGTTTACCAAGGCATACAGTCCTCAAACGTTGCTAAACTTAGAATAGATGCTGCTGACAAATCAACATCAGCAATTGAAGACGTTATATTAGCAGATCTCTCTTTCCTGTCCAAGCTTCTTGAGAAGGTTGTTCTCAACCAGCTCAACCTCCATCTCACTGACAACAACCTCCTCAGTCCATTCCAGTCTGCCTATCGCAAACATCACAGCACTGAAACAGCCCTTCTACATATCTTAAACGAGCTGCTTCTCTCCACTGACTCTGGCAACATCTCCCTTCTTACACTACTCGATCTCTCTGCCGCCTTTGACACTATAGACCACTCTATCCTCCTCCACCGACTCCACCACTCCTTCGGCATCACTGACTCTGCTCACTCCTGGTTTCTCTCCTACCTCTCTGACAGACAGCAGTCCGTCACCATCAACGGCGTCTCTTCCAACCCGGTAACGCTCTCCTGCGGAGTTCCACAGGGATCCGTCCTGGGCCCGGTCCTTTTCACACTCTACACCTCTCCTCTGTCCAACATCATCCAGTCTCACCGCATACACCACCACCTCTACGCTGACGACTCACAACTGCAAGACAAAGACAAACTCGACAACACTCAGTCACTACTGACTCGCACGGCTGACTGCTACAAAGACGTGAAAAACTGGATGACAGCAAACAAGCTGAAACTGAACGACGACAAAACGGAAGCCATGCTGGTAGGCACTCGCCAAAAACTCTCCCAGCTCCCTCCCTCTCTCCACCTTCAACTCGATAGCACCCCCATCTCCCTCTCTGACTCGGCCAAGAACCTCGGCGTCATCCTCGATTCCTCTCTGTCCATGACCAACTTCGTCTCCGCCACGACCCAGGCATGCTATTTCCACCTTCGCCGCATCAGTCAGATCAGAAAATACCTCACTACCGAAGCTGCCACCAAACTTGCTGTCTCTCTCATCTTATCTCGCATTGACTATTGCAACTCTCTCCTTTCCGGTCTCCCTCACTCCACCATCTTCACTCTCCAACGCGTCCAGAACAATGCTGCCCGCCTCGTCCTCAGAAAGAAAAAATCCGACCACATCACACCCCTGCTCAAACTCCTTCACTGGCTCCCCATCCCCCAACGCATCCAATACAAGATTCTGTCTCTTTGCTACAAATCCCTGAACAACTGCGCTCCTGCCTATCTCTCCAACTTACTTCACCCCTACACACCTTCCCGCTCCCTCCGCTCAGCCTCCGACCCTCTCCGCCTCCACATCCCTCGCACCAAACTTAACACTTTCGTTCCCCGCTCCTTCTCCGTCTACGGTCCATCCATCTGGAACACTCTCCCACTCTCTCTCCGTCAGAAACACTCTCTCTCCTCCTTCCAGTCCGCCCTCAAAACTCACCTCTTTCAACAGTTTTAGCACTATATCACCGCACTCCCCACCCCAAGCTGACCGTCGTAATGTATTTCACTGTTTGTGGTACGTGAGTCATTGTCTAAAGCGTGCGCATGCGTGCGCGAGTTGTGAGTGTGCGCTTAGAGTTATAATTATTATAAGATAAGCACATTATAAATACCGTAATTATTATAATTATTATTATTATTATAGATACATATGGAAATAGATTTTACATTCCACTTGAATTTGAAATCCTCACAACACACTTGCCTTATTACCAAGGAGCACTGAATGACCGTCTGAGTTTTGAACTAACTTTTAATGACTGTGCAAAAGTTATCAAAACAACTGACACAGACGCAACATACAAGATCTCTAACATTTCTTTGGAATACGAAATTGTCACACACACTGAACTTGCCAGACTCATACAAAATCAATATCAGTCAAGACTTCCAATTTATTATGACCGCGTGATAAGACACAGTACAATACCCAAAGACAAAGCTGATACAATGTGGAACATAAACCTTAACACATCTGCCAGGTCACTGAAAGGTATACTGATGTTATTTATTGAACCAAAAAATCCATTCAAAAGAGATTCAGAAAAATTCTACAATCCAAAAATTACACATTTATCCTGTACGATTGAGGGACGTCCAAATCAAGTGTACGCATTGGGTATGCTGCCTTATCAACACTATGACGAGATTATAAAGTGGGCGGGTGGAAGACTTAGAGAAAAACCAGCAAATATGGCGTGTAAAGATGTACATCTGTATGACGTAAGATTTGGACAATACCTGACAGAAAAATATGGACTTATATGGAGGGGGAGGAGGAAGGGGAGGAGGATGGCGATACGGAGAAGGATCTTGAGGTGAAAGTCCTTAAGATCTTCAAGGACTGTGGTGTGAACATCAAGCCCGAGCATATCTCAGTCATGCACCGTACTGGGAGGAGGCGGCGCAGGGGTCGGGCCCTACTCGTTCGCTTTGTTTGCAGGAAACATAAAAGGGACGCACTATTAGTTTTTCATTGCGAGTTGGCTTAGTAAGTTGTGTACCTGTAAACCCTTTTTATCTTGAGCTTGTTTATAATGATGCCTGTAAGTTAATTTTCTATGTAATCTTTGGTTGTATTGTTTTGAGTTCTAGCCTCACATTTTTGTTGTTTTTGCTGTTGTTGTTGTTGTTTGTTTTGTTTGTTGTTGTTGTTTTCTTCTCTTTCTTATGCCCCCAGGGGCCAGAAATAAACTGCTTGACTTGACACAAAGTGTCCTTGAGCCAAGTTTGAAGTCTGACGGTTAAATAGTCTCTGAGAAAATTTATATGCTAACGTTAAAGTTTACCACGGACGCCGCACAAATGACCCATTATATAAGACTCATTTTGCTATTACACGTGAGCAAAAACAACAACAAAAAAAACAAGAAAGGCAAAGCCGTTATGGCTCATGTGTATGACCTATGCACATATGTGTGACCTTTGTGACAATAAGGGCTGGCTTCAGCACCAGCAAACTCCATGTTTTCTCAAACTTTAAGCATTTTTCACACATCTATCAAACCCCTGTGGCCCTTGACCTTTGCGATGAGTCAGTTGAATTAGTATGCATAGAAATGTCTTGCCATCAGCAAACTTCACACCAAATTTGACTGAAAACTTTGCAAAAACTTTGATAACAAGAAAGGCAAAGTCATTATGGCTCACGGGTATGACCGATTTACATATGTGTGACCTTTGTGACAAGGGCTGGCTTCTGCAGCAGAAAAATCCATGTTTTCTGAAAATGTAAGCATTTTTCACACATCTGTCAACCCCCCGTGACCCCTGACCTTCGTGATGAATCTACTAAATTAGGATGCACAGGAAGGTCTTATCATCAGCTATCTTTAAGCCGAATTTGATCACCTTAATATTCACAGACTGCCTCGATCGCTTGTACTTACATTTGGTCTGCTAACTTGGATCGTAGATCTGCCAGTTGTGTGAGACGCATTTGTGCTAAACTGGATCGTAGATCTGTCAGCTGTGTGTGAAGCTTTCGTGCATGTATGCTTACCCCGTATGGCTGTGAGAGGGAGTGAGACTCGCCTCAATGATGTAAACAGACATGTACTAGCAGAAGTTTTCAAGGGGGAAAAAGAGACGTTTTTAGACAGACTTCAGAAAATTGTATTGATGATTGCCTGCGCAAGAATTTCTTTTAGTGACTCTGTATCGGGATATGCCCACATGTAGGTATACGATCACCCATAATTTCAGACTGTATACACATACAAGGTGACATTATCATCGGAAAAAGCGCATATAAATGTGTGGTCGTGCAAAATTTCAAAGCTCTACCTTTTATATTTTATTAAAAATCACAACTTGATTTGGCGAAATTGAGACGATTTGCTCATGCCATAAAATGCTAAGTTTAGGATCGAATAACTATATGATCTCTTGACTGACAATATCCCCACATGCTGTACTGATTAAACCCAATACCTAATTTGTACTGTTATTTTAAGCTCCAATAATAGTATACCTTAGAAGATATTCCATCCCAGAAACGGCTAAAAACAAATTAACGTCGAATAGCGCGCATTACTGTTAGCAGACTACACTCGCGCTCTTTCCGTAAAGCACACGTTACATTCTTGCCGGAACCCCGACTAATAAAAAAATGGTTTGGTATATTGGTAAGAGTAATCAATAGGTTATAACTTTGCCCTGTCACACTATTTTTTACTATCGTTTGATCGGAGGTAGCAGTTGCACTCAGTTACGCACTAGGCCTGTGATATCGGCTATTCACTTGAGGGCATTCAGAAAGTGCTTTGACTCCTTCAGAAACCAACGACTAGCAAAGCCAAGAGGAGACAATTGTGTCAGGTATATTATGAACTCTTGTTATGCTTATGACATTCCTAAGCTCTCGCCCTGTGTGCCTCCCCACATGTTTCGTCCTGGTCTGTGATTCTGCACATTGCGGCCTATGTCGTGGGGTCTGGAATCGCAGATTTACACATTAGTTATGCTACTAGGTCCCAGTTTCCATCAAACCTGTATTGAACAGTCACCTTCTGATTACGACCCACTTTTTGGCAACAAGGGTTCAACTGTACCTTTATATGCAGATTTACTAATCTGAGAGTGTGAAAGACATCTTTTCCTATTAAAAAAAATGAAAATTCTGCCCACATTGTACATAGTTTTGAGATTTTAAAAGGTGATGGGGTCAAATTGGCCTGAAATCAGGAATACTCTGTCGGTCTGAATCGACCATAGATAATGCATTCTAGTTGTTCTGATCTGATTGCCTGCTCAGCTGGATTTGAAGCGGCATCTTTTGTGACTGTAGAGGCCAATGCGGGAGTGGCAGTCCCTGCTGCAAAGGTCACAAATGTACGTGGTCGCTGGTCTGATGGAGTTATTGCACTCCTTTCTGCGTACCCGTTTGTCTGCTGCTGCTTTCGACATCTTCTCTTCCCCTGACTTGACGTGTTCTTGGAGAATACTTCTCCACTTTGCACGGTCATCCGCAAGGCGTTCCCAGGACCCAGTGTCCCTCTTGCAGACATCTACAAATCGTAGCTTGGAGCGACCAGTGTTTCTTCTCCCAGCTGCCAGTTCTCCGTTGAGGATGTCTTTTGGGATGCGGCCATATTCCATGCGGTTAACGTGGCCCAGCCAGCGCAGTATGCGTTGTCGGATTAGGGTGTACATGCTGGAAAGGCCAGCGCGTGACAGGACTTCGGTGTTGGTCACTCTATCTTGCCAAGATATGCCCCGGATACGGCGGATGCTTCTCAGGTGGAAGGTGTTGAGTCTTCTCTCCTGTCTAGCATATGTGGTCTATGTCTCACTGCCGTATAGCAGTGTGCTGATGACCAAGGCGTTGTACACAGTCATCTTTGTTTTCACAGTCAGCTTGGGATTTGTCCACACTCGAGTTGTGAGGCGTGCAAGAGTTGCAGCAGCCTTCCCGATCCTCTTGTCGATTTCGATGTCCAGAGAGAGAGGTTATCGGTGAGGGTGGACCCAAGGTACGTGAACTGGTGGACGACGTCGAGCTCGTAGTTGTCAATGGTGATAAATGGCGGTATCTCTTTGTCCTGTCCCAGGACGCTCGTCTTCTTTAGTCAGTCCGAAGTCCTTGCAAGCATGGGAGAATCGGTCCATCAGTGACTGCAGTTCCTCCTGGGTATGGGTCAAAACTGCCGCATCGTCAGCGAACAGCATGTCCCTGATGAGGGCTTCGCGTATCCTTGTCTTGGCTTTGAGGCGGGCAAGGTTGAAAAGCTTGCCATCTGATCTGGTTTGCAGGTAGATTCCTTCTGTTGCATTACCAAAGGCATGCTTGAGCAGGACAGCGAAAAGGATCACAAAGAGAGTAGGGGCCAGGACGCAGCCTTGTTTGACTCCACTGCATACGTCAAAGGTTTCGGACGTGCTGCCGTTGAACTGCACTGTCCCCTTCATGTTTTTTTTTTTTTCTTTTCTTTTCTTTTTTTCTTCTCTTTCTTCACTTCTTTATTACTTTCAGTTTCGGTTCACATAATCTGCCCAATTTGTCAAGACCAGTATGTCCATTTTGTGAAAAGCTAGATTTTCAATGTATTACAGCGTTTATGTCTATACTGTACACATGAGGGCATAACACACATTACAACTTACAATACACTACTAAACTTTAACTCATTCAGCCCGACGCACGTATTTCTCAAATTTTGGAGGCGTCGTCTAAGGACTATTAACCTGTTGCAGGAGATGGATCGACCATGATAATTAAAGGTAGTGCCAGATTAGCTTGGCGCCGACAGGCGCGAAGCTAATCTGGCAATACCGTTGAATTATCATGGTCGACCCATCTCCTGCTGTAGTGCGTCAGGGCTGAATGGTTTAACGAAGGGGCAGTTATTACATGCGAAAATCCCGCTCAAGTATTCATGAACACGTACTGAATTTGCAGAATGGAGCTGGAGCTGTCTAACACACAAAAAGAAAAAATGATCCTAGGCTGACTTTGATCGTAGCTGGGTCAACTTTGACCGACGAAGCCCGAGGACCTGTTGTAACAAATCTTCAACACAAGCCCACCTCAAACAGCAAACCAGGATTTTAAATTTCGTCACCAGCTTTTAAACATTTACACCATTTGCGGCGGATAAAATCTTTTAAATAGTTGAGAAATGATACATAACACCAGTATTTTCAACGCAGACACCATCACTCATTATGGTCGTCGTCATCGACATCGTCCTCCTCCTTCTCATCATTATTTGTTTTTTTTAATTTATTTTTGGACATTTTTTCCAAGATTAGTGACATGAACACATATGGACCGCAAACAAGTACAACACAAATACAAAAGAAATAAAAGTCGTACATACACAAACTGATAATAAATTATGTTAAAAAATTAATCTAATTAATGTGTGTTTGTGGAAAGAGAGAGAGAGAGAAGAGAGAGAGAGAGAGAGAGAGAGAGAGAGAGAGAGAGAGAGAGAGAGAGAGAGAGAGAGAGAGAGAGAGAGAGAGAGAGAGAGAGAGAATGAATGAATGATACTTTATTTCTCAAGGATGGAAACAATAGGCGCACAGGCCTCTTTTCATGTTTGTCCTTGCTAAACTACAACATTAAAAGCAACATTAAAACAATATGTTAACAGCACAAAACAAGCGGCTACACCCACAGGTCACTTGTGTTACATTCCGATACAAGTTACAAAGTCGCTGAAGATTACACACACACACACACACACACACACACACACACACACACACACACACACACACACACACACACACACACACACACACAGCAAAATGACAGGGTCTTGGGGGGGGGGGGGGGGCGGGGTACGATGTAAAGTGTGTTTATAAAAAGCGACTGCACACTTATGATACAGCTACTCATGTGTAGGAATTTAGTGAGCAGGCAAAACACCACGATAAAGAGAGATATTATGTAAAAGCTAACAAGTGCAAAATGGAGGACCACAGGAAATCATTGCCCTGACTCTTTTGGGCATATTATCTACGTTTTTTTCAAGTTTGCTCAG